>OU342742.1:299447680-299758804 GCA_910589775.1 Avena eriantha
TTGTGAAAAGAACAGACATGCAATCACACTAGGTGCATCCATGTGTGGTTCATGAAAAGAACACACATGCAATGACACTGGTGGATCCATGTGTGGTTTGTGAGAAGAACACAGATCCAATGACATTGGGTGTGGTTCATGAAAACAACACACATCCAATGATACTGCTAGATCCTTATGTGGTTTGTGAGAAGAACAGACATGCAATGACTCTAGCTGTGGTTCATGAGAAGAATACACATGCAATGAGACTGGTGTATCCTTATGTGGTTTGTGAGAAGAATAGACATGCCATAACTCTAGATGTGGCTTGTGAAAAGAAGACACATGCAATGATACTAGTGGATCCATATGTGGTTTATGAGAAGAACACACATGCAATGACACTGGTGATATGTGGTTTGTGTAAAGAACATACATGCAATGACTCTAACTGTGGTCAATGAAAAGAGCATACATGCAATCATACTTGTGGATCCATGTGTGGTTTGTGACAAGAACACACATGCAATGATAGTGGGTGTGCTTCATGCAAAGAACACACAAACAAAGACACTGGTGGATCCTTATGTGGTTTGTGAGAAGAACAGACATGCAATGACTCTAAATGTGGTTCATGAGAAGAACACACATGCAATGACACTGGTGGATCCATCTGTGGTTTATGAGAGGAACACATATGCAATGACACTGGGTGTGGTTCATGAAAAGAACACACATGAAATGACACTGGTGTATCCTTATGTGGTTGGTGACAATAACACACATGCAATGACTCTAACTATGGTTTGAGAAAAGAACACACATGCAATGACTCTAGCTGTGGTTCATGAAAAGAACAGACATCCAATGACACTAGTGGATCCATATGAGGTTTGTGAAAAGAACAGACATGCAATCACACTAGGTGGGTCCATGTGTGGTTCATGAGAAGAACACACATGCAATGACACCGGTGGATCCTTATGTGGTTTGTGAGAAGAACAGACATGCAATGACTCTAGTTGTGGTTCGTGAAAAGAACAGACATGCAATGACACTAGTGGATCCATGTGTGGTTTGTTAGAAGAACACACATGCAGTGACACTAGGTGTGGTTCATGAAAAGAACACACATCCAATGACACTTGTGGATCCTTATGTGGTTTGTGAGAAGAACAGACATGCAATGACTCTAGATGTGGTTCATGAGAAGAACACACATGCAATGACACTCGTGGATCCATGTGTGGTTTGTGAGAGGAACATACATGCCATCACACTAGGTGTGGTTCATGAAAAGATAACACATGCAATGACACTGGTGTAGCCTTATGTGGTTTGTGAGAAGAACACACATGCAATGACTCTAGCTATGGTTTGTGAAGAGAACACACATGCAATGACTCTAGCTGTGGTTAATGAAAAGAACAGACATGCAATGACACTAGTGGATCCATATGTGGTTTGTGAAAAGAACAGACATGCAATCACACTAGGTGGAGCCATGTGTGGTTCATGAGAAGATTAGAGATGCAATGACACGGGTGGATCCTTATGTGGTGTGTGAGAAGAACAGACATGCAATGACTCTAGTTGTGGTTGATGAAAACAATAGACATGCAATGACACTGGTGGATCCATATGTGGTTTGTGAAAACAATAGACATGCAATCACACTGGGTGGATCCATATGTGGTATATGAGAAGAACACACATGCAATGACACTCGTGATATGTGGTTTGTGAAAAGAACACACATGCAATGACTCTAGATGTGGTTCATGAGAAGAACGCACATGCAATGGCACTAGTGGATCCATGTGTGGTTCGAGAGAGGAACAAACATGCAATGACACTGGGTGTGGTTCATGAAAAGAACACACATGCAATGAGACTAGTGGATCCATGTGTGGTTTGTGAGAAGAACACACATGCAATGACAATGGGTCTGGTTCATGAAAATAACACACATCCAATGACACTGGTGGATCCTTATATGGTTTGTGAGAAGAACAGACATGCAATGACTCTAGATGTGGTTCATGAGAAGAACACACATGCAATGACACTGGTGGATCCATGTGTGGTTTATGAGAGGAACAGACATGCAATGACACTGGGTGTGGTTCAATAAAAGAACAGACATGTAATGACACTAGTGGATCCATATGTGGTTTGTGAAAAGAACAAAAATGCAATCACACTGGGTGGATCCATGTGTGGTTCATGAAAAGAACACACATGTAATGACACTGGTGGATCCATGAGTGGTTTGTGAGAAGAACACACATCCAATGACACTGGGTGTGGTTCATGAAAAGAACACACATCCAATGACACCGGAGGATCATTATGTGGTTTGTTAGAAGAACAGACATGCAATGACTCTAGCTGTGGTTCATGAAAAGAACACACATGCAATGACACTGGTGTATCCTTATGTGGTTTGTGAGAAGAACACACATGCAATGACTCTAACTGTGGTTTGTGAAAAGAACACCCATGCAATGACACTAGTTGTGGTTCATGAAAAGAACACAAATCCAATGACACTGGTGGATCCTTATGTGGTTTGTGAGAAGAACTGACATGCAATGACTCTAGATGTGGTTCATGAGAAGAACATACATGCAATAACACTTGTGTATCCTTATGTGGTTTGTGAGAAGAACATAGATGCGATGAAACTATGTTCGGTTCATGAAAAGAGCACACATGCAATGCCACTAGTGTATCCTTATGTGGTTTGTGTGAAGAACACACATGCAATGACTCTAGCTGTTGTTTGTGAAAAGAACACACATGCAATGACACTAGCTATGGTTCATGAAAAGAACACACCTCCAATGACTCTGGTGGATCCTTATGTGGTTTGCGAGAAGAACAGACATGCAGTGACTCTAGATGTGGTTCATGAGAAGAACATACTTGCAATGACATAGGTGTATCCTTATGTGGTTTGTGATGACACTAGTGTATCCTTATGTGGTTTGTCTGAAGAACATACATGCGATGACACTGGGTGCGGTTCATGAAAAGAACAAACATGCAATGATACTGGTGGATCCATGTGTGGTTTGTTTAGAAGAACACACATACAATGACCACATGCAATGGCACTGGTGGATCCATGTGTGATTTATGAGGGGAACACATATGCAATGACACTGGGTGTGGTTCATGAAAAGAACACACATGCAATGACACTGGTGTATCCTTATGTGGTTTGTGAGAAGAACACACATGCAATGACTCTAGCTGTGGTTCATGAAACTAACAGACATGCA
The DNA here is from genome assembly GCA_910589775.1 of Avena eriantha. Taxonomy (NCBI): domain Eukaryota; kingdom Viridiplantae; phylum Streptophyta; class Magnoliopsida; order Poales; family Poaceae; genus Avena; species Avena eriantha. The sequence continues at coordinate 299,450,950 of OU342742.1, forward strand.
ATGGCACTAGTGGATCCATGTGTGGTTTCTGAGAGGAATAAACATGCAATGACATTGGGTGTGGTTCATGAAAAGAACACACATGCAATGAGACTGGTGGATCCATGTGTGGTTTGTGAGAAGAACACACATGCAATGACAATGGGTCTGGTTCATGAAAATAACACACATCCAATGACACTGGTGGATCCTTATGTGGTTTGTGAGAAGAACAGACATGCAATGACTCTAGATGTGGTTCATGAGAAGAACACACATGCAATGACACTGGTGGATCCATGTGTGGTTTATGAGAGGAATAGACATGCAATGACACTGGGTGTGGTTCAATAAAAGAACATACATACAATGACACTAGTGGATCCATATGTGGTTTGTGAAAAGAACAAAAATGCAATCACACTGGGTGGATCCATGTGTGGTTCATGAAAAGAACACACATGCAATGACACTGGTGTATCCTTATGTGGTTTGTGACAAGAACACACATGCAATGACTCTAGCTGTGGTTCATGAAACTAACAGACATCCAATGACACTAGTGGATCCATATGGGGTTTGTGAAAAGAACAGACATGCAATCACACTGGGTGGATCCATGTGTGGTTCATGAGAAGAACACACATGCAATGACACCGGTGGATCCTTCCATGGTTTGTGAGAAGAACATACATGAAATGACTCTAGCTGTGGTGCATGAAAAGAATAGACATGCAATGACACTGGTGGATCCATGGGTGGTTTTTGAGAAGAACACACATGCAATGACACTAGGTGCGGTTCATGAAAAGAACACACATCCAATGGCATTGGTGGATCGTTATATGTTTTGCGAGAAGAAAAAACATGCAATGACACTAGATGTATTTCATGAGAAGAACACACAAGCAATGACACTGGGTATCCTATGTGGTTTGTGAGAACACACATGCGATGACTCTAGCGGTGGTTTGTGAAAGGAACACACATGCAATGACTCTAGTTGTGGTTCATGAAAAGAACAGACATGCAATGACACTGGTGGATCCATATGTGGTTTGTGGAAAGAACATACATGCAATCACACTGGGTGGATCCGTGTGTGGTATATGAGAAGAACACACATGCAATGACACTGGTGATATGTGGTTTGTGAAAAGAACACACATGCAATGACTCTAGATGTGGTTCATGAGAAGAACGCACATGCAATGGCACTAGTGGATCCATGTGTGGTTTCTGAGAGGAATAAACATGCAATGACAATGGGTGTGGTTCATGAAAAGAACACACATGCAATGAGACTGGTGGATCCATGTGTGGTTTGTGAGAAGAACACACATGCAATGACAATGGGTCTGGTTCATGAAAATAACACACATCCAATGACACTGGTGGATCCTTATGTGGTTTGTGAGAAGAACAGATATGCAATGACTCTAGATGTGGTTCATGAGAAGAACACACATGCAATGACACTGGTGGATCCATGTGTGGTTTATGAGAGGAATAGACATGAAATGACACTGGGTGTGGTTCAATAAAAGAACATACATACAATGACACTAGTGGATCCATATGTGGTTTGTGAAAAGAACAAAAATGCAATCACACCGGGTGGATCCATGTGTGGTTCATGAAAAGAACACACATGCAATGACACTGGTGGATCCATGTGTGGTTTTTGAGAAGAACACACATGCAATGACACTAGGTGCGGTTCATGAAAAGAACACACATCCAATGACACTGGTGCATCGTTATATGTTTTGTGCGTAGAGCAAACATGCAATGACACTAGATGTCTTTCATGAGAAGAACACACATGCAATGACACTGGGTATCCTATGTGGTTTGTGAGAACACACATGCAATGACTCTAGCGGTGGTTTGTGAAAAGAACACACATGCAATGACTCTAGTTGTGGTTCATGAAAAGAACAGACATGCAATGACACTGGTGGATCCATATGTGGTTTGTGGAAAGAACATACATGCAATCACACTGGGTGGATCCGTGTGTGATATATGAGAAGAACACACATGGAATGACACTGGTGATATGTGGTTTGTGAAAAGAACACACATGCAATGACTCTAGATGTGGTTCATGAGAAGAACGCACATGCAATGGCACTAGTGGATCCATGTGTGGTTTCTGAGGGGAATAAACATGCAATGACATTGGGTGTGGTTCATGAAAAGAACACACATGCAATGAGACTGGTGGATCCATGTGTGGTTTGTGAGAAGAACACACATGCAATGACAATGGGTCTGGTTCATGAAAATAACACACATCCAATGACACTGGTGGATCCTTATGTGGTTTGTGAGAAGAACAGACATGCAATGACTCTACATGTGGTTCATGAGAAGAACCACATGCAATGACACTGGTGGATCCATGTGTGGTTGATGAGAGGAATAGACATGCAATGACACTGGGTGGTGTTCAATAAAAGAACATACATACAATGACACTAGTGGATCCATATGTGGTTTGTGAAAAGAACAAAAATGCAATCACACTGGGTGGATCCATGTGTGGTTCATGAAAAGAACACACATGCAATGACACTGGTGTATCCTTATGTGGTTTGTGACAAGAACACACATGCAATGACTCTATCTGTGGTTCATGAAACTAACAGACATCCAATGAAACTAGTGGATCCATATGGGGTTTGTCAAAAGAACAGACATGCAATCACACTGGGTGGATCCATGTGTGGTTCATGAGAAGAACACACATGCAATGACACCGGTGGATCCTTACATGGTTTGTGAGAAGAACATACATGAAATGACTCTAGCTGTGGTGCATGAAAAGAATAGACATGCAATGACACTGGTGGATCCATGGGTGGTTTTTGAGAAGAACACACATGCAATGACACTAGGTGCGGTTCATGAAAAGAACACACATCCAATGACACTGGTGGATCGTTATATGTTTTGCGAGAAGAAAAAACATGCAATGACACTAGATGTCTTTCATGAGAAGAACACACAAGCAATGACACTGGGTATCCTATGTGGTTTGTGAGAACACCCATGCGATGACTCTAGCGGTGGTTTGTGAAAGGAACACACATGCAATGACTCTAGTTGTGTTCATGAAAAGAACAGACATGCAATGACACTGGTGGATCCATATGTGGTTTGTGGAAAGAACATACATGCAATCACACTGGGTGGATCCGTGTGTGGTATATGAGAAGAACACACATGCAATGACACTGGTGATATGTGGTTTGTGAAAAGAACACACATGCAATGACTCTAGATGTGGTTCATGAGAAGAACACACATGCAATGGCACTAGTGGATCCATGTGTGGTTTCTGAGAGGAATAAACATGCAATGACAATGGGTGTGGTTCATGAAAAGAACACACATGCAATGAGACAGGTGGATCCATGTGTGGTTTGTGAGAAGAACACACATGCAATGACAATGGGTCTGGTTCATGAAAATAACACACATCCAATGACACTGGTGGATCCTTATGTGGTTTGTGAGAAGAACAGATATGCAATGACTCTAGATGTGGTTCATGAGAAGAACACACATGCAATGACACTGGTGGATCCATGTGTGGTTTATGAGAGGAATAGACATGCAATGACACTGGGTGTGGTTCAATAAAAGAACATACATACAATGACACTAGTGGATCCATATGTGGTTTGTGAAAAGAACAAAAATGCAATCACACTGGGTGGATCCATGTGTGGTTCATGAAAAGAACACACATGCAATGACACTGGTGGATCCATGTGTGGTTTTTGACAAGAACACACATGCAATGACACTAGGTGCGGTTCATGAAAAGAACACACATCCAATGACACTGGTGGATCGTTATATGTTTTGTGCGTAGAGCAAACATGCAATGACACTAGATGTCTTTCATGAGAAGAACACACATGCAATGACACTGGGTATCCTATCTGGTTTGTGAGAACACACATGCAATGACTCTAGCGGTGGTTTGTGAAAAGAACACACATGCAATGACTCTAGTTGTGGTTCATGAAAAGAACAGACATGCAATGACACTGGTGGATCCATATGTGGTTTGTGGAAAGAACATACATGCAATCACACTGGGTGGATCCGTGTGTGATATATGAGAAGAACACACATGGAATGACACTGGTGATATGTGGTTTGTGAAAAGAACACACATGCAATGACTCTAGATGTGGTTCATGAGAAGAACGCACATGCAATGGCACTAGTGGATCCATGTGTGGTTTCTGAGGGGAATAAACATGCAATGACATTGGGTGTGGTTCATGAAAAGAACACACATGCAATGAGACTGGTGGATCCATGTGTGGTTTGTGAGAAGAACACACATGCAATGACAATGGGTCTGGTTCATGAAAATAACACACATCCAATGACACTGGTGGATCCTTATGTGGTTTGTGAGAAGAACAGACATGCAATGACTCTACATGTGGTTCATGAGAAGAACCACATGCAATGACACTGGTGGATCCATGTGTGGTTGATGAGAGGAATAGACATGCAATGACACTGGGTGGTGTTCAATAAAAGAACATACATACAATGACACTAGTGGATCCATATGTGGTTTGTGAAAAGAACAAAAATGCAATCACACTGGGTGGATCCATGTGTGGTTCATGAAAAGAACACACATGCAATGACACTGGTGTATCCTTATGTGGTTTGTGACAAGAACACACATGCAATGACTCTATCTGTGGTTCATGAAACTAACAGACATCCAATGAAACTAGTGGATCCATATGGGGTTTGTCAAAAGAACAGACATGCAATCACACTGGGTGGATCCATGTGTGGTTCATGAGAAGAACACACATGCAATGACACCGGTGGATCCTTACATGGTTTGTGAGAAGAACATACATGAAATGACTCTAGCTGTGGTGCATGAAAAGAATAGACATGCAATGACACTGGTGGATCCATGGGTGGTTTTTGAGAAGAACACACATGCAATGACACTAGGTGCGGTTCATGAAAAGAACACACATCCAATGACACTGGTGGATCGTTATATGTTTTGCGAGAAGAAAAAACATGCAATGACACTAGATGTCTTTCATGAGAAGAACACACAAGCAATGACACTGGGTATCCTATGTGGTTTGTGAGAACACCCATGCGATGACTCTAGCGGTGGTTTGTGAAAGGAACACACATGCAATGACTCTAGTTGTGTTCATGAAAAGAACAGACATGCAATGACACTGGTGGATCCATATGTGGTTTGTGGAAAGAACATACATGCAATCACACTGGGTGGATCCGTGTGTGGTATATGAGAAGAACACACATGCAATGACACTGGTGATATGTGGTTTGTGAAAAGAACACACATGCAATGACTCTAGATGTGGTTCATGAGAAGAACACACATGCAATGGCACTAGTGGATCCATGTGTGGTTTCTGAGAGGAATAAACATGCAATGACAATGGGTGTGGTTCATGAAAAGAACACACATGCAATGAGACAGGTGGATCCATGTGTGGTTTGTGAGAAGAACACACATGCAATGACAATGGGTCTGGTTCATGAAAATAACACACATCCAATGACACTGGTGGATCCTTATGTGGTTTGTGAGAAGAACAGATATGCAATGACTCTAGATGTGGTTCATGAGAAGAACACACATGCAATGACACTGGTGGATCCATGTGTGGTTTATGAGAGGAATAGACATGCAATGACACTGGGTGTGGTTCAATAAAAGAACATACATACAATGACACTAGTGGATCCATATGTGGTTTGTGAAAAGAACAAAAATGCAATCACACTGGGTGGATCCATGTGTGGTTCATGAAAAGAACACACATGCAATGACACTGGTGGATCCATGTGTGGTTTTTGACAAGAACACACATGCAATGACACTAGGTGCGGTTCATGAAAAGAACACACATCCAATGACACTGGTGGATCGTTATATGTTTTGTGCGTAGAGCAAACATGCAATGACACTAGATGTCTTTCATGAGAAGAACACACATGCAATGACACTGGGTATCCTATGTGGTTTGTGAGAACACACATGCAATGACTCTAGCGGTGGTTTGTGAAAAGAACACACATGCAATGACTCTAGTTGTGGTTCATGAAAAGAACAGACATGCAATGACACTGGTGGATCCATATGTGGTTTGTGGAAAGAACATACATGCAATCACACTGGGTGGATCCGTGTGTGATATATGAGAAGAACACACATGAAATGACACTGGTGATATGTGGTTTGTGAAAAGAACACACATGCAATGACTCTAGATGTGGTTCATGAGAAGAACGCACATGCAATGGCGCTAGTGGATCCATGTGTGGTTTCTGAGGGGAATAAACATGCAATGACATTGGGTGTGGTTCATGAAAAGAACACACATGCAATGAGACTGGTGGATCCATGTGTGGTTTGTGAGAAGAACACACATGCAATGACAATGGGTCTGGTTCATGAAAATAACACACATCCAATGACACTGGTGGATCCTTACGTGGTTTGTGAGAAGAACAGACATGCAATGAATCTAGATGTGGTTCATGAGAAGAACACACAGGCAATGACACTGGTGGATCCATGTGTGGTTTATGAGAGCAACACATATGCGATGACACTGGGTGTGGTTCAATAAAAGAACATACATACAATGACACTAGTGGATCCATATGTGGTTTGTGAAAAGAACAAAAATGCAATCACACTAGGTGGATCCATGTGTGGTTCATGAAAAGAACACACATGCAATGACACTGGTGGATCCATGTGTGGTTTTTGAGACGAACACACATGCAATGACACTAGGTGCGGTTCATGAAAAGAACACACATCCAATGACACTGGAGGATCGCTATATGTTTTGTGAGTAGAGCAAACATGCAATGACACTAGATGTCTTTAATGAGATGAACACACATGCAATGACACTGGGTATCCTATGTGGTTTGTGAGAACACACATGCAATGACTCTAGCGGTGGTTTGTGAAAAGAACACACATGCAATGACTCTAGTTGTGGTTCATGAAAAGAACAGACATGCAATGACACTGGTGGATCCATATGTGGTTTGTGGAAAGAACATACATGCAATCACACTGGGTGGATCCGTGTGTGATATAAGAGAAGAACACACATGCAATGACACTGGTGATATGTGGTTTGTGAAAAGAACACACATGCAATAACTCTAGATGTGGTTCATGAGAAGAACGCACATGCAATGGCACTAGTGGATCCATGTGTGGTTTCTGAGAGGAATAAACATGCAATGACATTGGGTGTGGTTCATGAAAAGAACACACATGCAATGAGACTGGTGGATCCATGTGTGGTTTGTGAGAAGAACACACATGCAATGACAATGGGTCTGGTTCATGAAAATAACACACATCCAATGACACTGGTGGATCCTTATGTGGTTTGTGAGAAGAACAGACATGCAATGACTCTAGATGTGGTTCATGAGAAGAACACACATGCAATGACACTGGTGGATCCATGTGTGGTTTATGAGAGGAATAGACATGCAATGACACTGGGTGTGGTTCAATAAAAGAACATACATACAATGACACTAGTGGATCCATATGTGGTTTGTGAAAAGAACAAAAATGCAATCACACTGGGTGGATCCATGTGTGGTTCATGAAAAGAACACACATGCAATGACACTGGTGTATCCTTATGTGGTTTGTGACAAGAACACACATGCAATGACTCTATCTGTGGTTCATGAAACTAACAGACATCCAATGACACTAGTGGATCCATATGGGGTTTGTGAAAAGAACAGACATGCAATCACACTGGGTGGATCCATGTGTGGTTCATGAGAAGAACACACATGCAATGACACCGGTGGATCCTTCCATGGTTTGTGAGAAGAACATACATGAAATGACTCTAGCTGTGGTGCATGAAAAGAATAGACATGCAATGACACTGGTGGATCCATGGGTGGTTTTTGAGAAGAACACACATGCAATGACACTAGGTGCGGTTCATGAAAAGAACACACATCCAATGACACTGGTGGATCGTTATATGTTTTGCGATAAGAAAAAACATGCAATGACACTAGATGTCTTTCATGAGAAGAACACACAAGCAATGACACTGGGTATCCTATGTGGTTTGTGAGAACACACATGCGATGACTCTAGCGGTGGTTTGTGAAAGGAACACACATGCAATGACTCTTGTTGTGGTTCATGAAAAGAACAGACATGCAATGACACTGGTGGATCCATATGTGGTTTGTGGAAAGAACATACATGCAATCACACTGGGTGGATCCGTGTGTGGTATATGAGAAGAACACACATGCAATGACACTGGTGATATGTGGTTTGTGAAAAGAACACACATGCAATGACTGTAGATGTGGTTCATGAGAAGAACGCACATGCAATGGCACTAGTGGATCCATGTGTGGTTTCTGAGAGGAATAAACATGCAATGACAATGGGTGTGGTTCATGAAAAGAACACACATGCAATGAGACTGGTGGATCCATGTGTGGTTTGTGAGAAGAACACACATGCAATGACAATGGGTCTGGTTCATGAAAATAACACACATCCAATGACACTGGTGGATCCTTATGTGGTTTGTGAGAAGAACAGACATGCAATGACTCTAGATGTGGTTCATGAGAAGAACACACATGCAATGACACTGGTGGATCCATGTGTGGTTTATGAGAGGAATAGACATGCAATGACACGGGGTGTGGTTCAATAAAAGAACATACATACAATGACACTAGTGGATCCATATGTGGTTTGTGAAAAGAACAAAAATGCAATCACACTGGGTGGATCCATGTGTGGTTCATGAAAAGAACACACATGCAATGACACTGGTGGATCCATGTGTGGTTTGTGAGAAGAACACGCATCTAATGACACTGGGTGTGGTTCATGAAAAGAACAGACATCCAATGACACTAGTGGATCCTTATATGGTTTGTGAGAAGAACATACATGCAATGACTCGAGCTGTGGTTCGTGAAAAGAACACACATGCAATGACACTGGTGTATCCTTATGTGGTTTGTGAGAAGAACACACATGCAATCATTCTAGCTGTGGTTTGTGAAAGGAACACACATGCAATGACTCTAGCTGTAGTTCATGAATAGAACACACCTCCAATGACACCGGTGGATCCTTATGTGGTTTGTGAGAAGAACATACATGCAATGACTCTAGATGTGGTTCATGAGAAGAACATACATGCAATTACATTGGTGTATCCTTATGTGGTTCGTGACAAGAACAGACATGCGATGACACTAGGTGCGGTACATGAAAAGAACAGTCATGCAATGATACTGGTGGATCCATGTGCGGTTTGTTTAGAAAAACACACATACAATGACCACATGCAATGACACTGGTGGATCCATGTGTGGTTTGTTTAGAGGAACATACATGCAATGAAACTAGTGGATCCATGTGTGGTTCATGAAAAGAACACACATCAAATGACACTAGGTGTGGTTCATGAAAAGAACACACATCCAATGACACGGGTGGATCCTTATGTGGTTTTTGAGAAGAACAGGCATGCAATGGCTCGAGCAGTGGTTCATGAAAAGAACAGAGATGCAATGACTCTGGTGGATCCATATCTAGTTCATGAAAAGAACACACATGCAATGACACTGGTGGATCTATATGGGGTTCATGAGAGGAACATACATGCAATGACACTAGGTATGGTTCATGAAAAGAACAGACATGCAATGACACCAATGGATCCATGTGTGGTTTGTGAGAGGAACATACATGCAATCACACTAGGTGGATCCATGTGTGTTTCATGAAAAGAACAAACATGCGATGATACTGGTGGATCCATGTGTGGTTTGTTAGAGGAACATACATGCAATGACACTGGGTGTGATTCATGAAAAGAACACACATCCAATGACACTGTTGGATACTTATGTGGTTTGTGAAAAAGAACACACATGCAATGACTCTAGTTGTGGTTCATGAAAAGAACACACATGCAATGACACCGGTGGGTCCATGTGTGGTTTATTGAAAGAACACACATGCAATGACTCTGGTGGATCCATATCTCGTTCATGAAAAGAACACACATGCAATGACACTGGTGGATCCATATGTGGTTCATGAGAGGAATAGACATGCAATGACACTGGGTGTGGTTCATGAAAAGAACAGACATGCAATGACACTGGTAGATCCATATATGGTTTGTGAGAGGAACATACATGCAATCACACTGGGTGGATCCATGTGTGGTTCATGAAAAGAACAGGCATGCAATGATACTGTTGGATTCATGTGTGGTTTGTGAGAGGAACATACATGCAATGACACTGATGGATCCATGTGTGGTTTGTGAGAAGAACACACATGCAATGCCATTGGTTGATCCATATGTGGTTTGTGAAAAGAACACACATGCAATGCCATTGGTTGATCCATATGTGGTTTGTGAAAAGAACACACATGCAATGCCATTGGTTGATCCATATGTGGCTCGTGGAAAGAACACATGCAATTACTCTAGTGGATACATATGTGGTTTGTGGAAAGAACACACATGCAATGAACACTGGTGGATCCATATGTGGTTCATGACAGGAACACACATGCAATGACGTTGGTTGATCCATATGTGGTTTGTGACAAAAACACACATGCAATGCCATTGGTTGATCCATATGTGGTTTGTGAAAACAACACACATGCAATGCCATTGGTTGATCCATATGTGGTTTGTGAAAAGAACACACATGCAATGACACTAGCTGTGGTTCATGAAAAGAACAGGCATCCATATGTTTTTCATGAAAAGAACACACATCCAATGACTCTAGCTGTGGTTCATGACAAGAACACACATCCAATAACTCTGGCTGTGGTTCATGAAAAGAACACACATCCAGTGACATTGGGTGTGGTTCATGAAAACAAAACACATCCAATGATACTGGTGGATCCCTATGTGGTTTGTGAAAAGAATAGACATGCAATAACTCTGGGTGCAGTTCATTGAAAGAAAACACATCCAGTGACACTGGTGGATCCATGTGTGGTTTTTGGGAAGAACACACATGCGTGGTTCATGAAAGAAAACACATGCAATGACACTGGTGGATCCATGTGTGGTTTGTGAGAAGAACATACATGCAATGACTCTAGGTAATTCATATGTCGTTTATGAGAAGAACACACATGCAATAAACTCTAGTGGATCTATCTTGGCATAATTATATGTATGCCACGATGTATTTCATTGTACAAGACACTCACTTTTGATTTTTATACTACTCAGTTTTGCCCTTGGTTTTTTGACACTACTCAGTTTTTCCCTTGGTTTTTTGATACTTCTCAGTTTTGCCCTTGGTTCCCCCTCTCTCTTTCGTAGAAGCCCAAACCTATGCTCACCCTGTCTTCTACACCCTGATTGGTTGTCATAGTTCTCACGCGGATCGTGCGCACCAACCGTTGATCCTGTGTGATCCAACGCTGATCGTTGCACACGTCGTGCCCTTCACAGTACAGTGCGAGATAGCACGGACGTCTACCTCAGCATGAGACAACACGGACGTCTCCCTCTACAAGAAGGAACGCGATGCCGTCCATGGAAAAGTCGTTGAGTGGTCATGTCACATTTTATCTAGTCTGCAAAGGCTACTACTGCTCATACAACACATGCACAGGGCAAAAGGGTCATCGAGTGCACGGTTGTCGACCGGACGCTGCAATTTATTGCCACTTGATTTTAATAAGACATATCCCATTTTTACGCAGCGCTCTCAATCTCACTTCCAACTGGGCCCTACCGCAAGTAACTTCCATGAGTCAAGGGCCCCCTCGAGTAGATCTAACGTTGCTAGAAATTGGTTTCGCGCCACTTGATGCAGTGGAATCGAGGTCTGCCATGAGCGTGTCTTTAATGCAGCTCTAAAGTGGAGATCGTGGCTGTTTTGAAAAAAAAGGGAACCCAAAAAAAAGGTGGAGATCGTGGTATCCCCCGCCCCCCGCCCACCACACGTGTCCACTCGAGGACTAGGAACGTTCTGGTGTTTATAAACCCGCTCGACCTTCTTCTTCCATGTGCTCGTGTCATTTTCCCCCAATCTGTCTAGTCTCAAGACACCAATCTGCACCTACCACGTGCGCCGAAGCTCCCTCACTTGCACTACCTCCTTCCCTAGGTGTGCCATGAAGCGTACACGTGGAGACGAGCCGGAGGTGAAGCTAGTTGAAGGCGCAGCAGCAGATGGATCGGTCGTCGCCAAGCAGGCGAAGGCGTCTTCTCCGGGCACAAACGCCGCTCGTTGTCGCGCCATCGAGGGTGCGAGCTCATTCGTCCAGCTAGTAACTGTCGCCGCCGAGTAGTAGGTGGCCGACAACGTCGTGGTGCCAGCGCAGATCTGGATGGGGGGCAGGCGGCAGGTGGAGGCAATCCGGTGCTCTATATCAACGACCCCATCATCGTACAAGAAATCTTTGACGCAATCGTGGAGAATGACGAGTTCGAGGAGGAGGTCCTTAATAAGGAGTCCGAGGTACTACATTGCTAGCTTCTCTAGTCGCAGCCGTAGATTTCACTGTTCATACATAGGATTTGCTCAATCATGTACAAATTCTTTTGCTCTTGAAGTAGGGTAGTATATATATGGTTCGATCGGTCGATTGATGCATCTGCCATCTAGTCACAAAACCCCAATCCTTCTAGTCACAAAACCCCAATCTGCTCATCTGCCATCTAGTTGAGTTTGCTAGTTGAGTATTGATTTCGATACACAACATGCCTATAACATTACATTTATATTCCTTACTAATCCCAATGATTCAATTTTGCCCCGAAATAGTGCAAGGGCATCTGATTGTGTCATTTTCTTAGGGATGGTTAGTGAACCTGATGCAGCAATGCACATAAACAATATAGGTTGTGTTGTTGGAATTTTGGTTCTCCGACTCCATCGCTGAAAAAATGAGGCCCTAATTTGTTTCTCATATGGAACCTATATATATAATCTTTGTATTGTGTCTCATCTATGAGTGCGTTGTATCACGCATATGTATATCCCTGAATATTGTTTTGTACGATTACATTTCAATTTCTTATTGTAGCCTATGATTCAAATTTGCCCCAAAGAGAGGCAGACGCATTGGTGTCAGATTTTTTTAGGGATGAGTTAGCGAACCTGGGGCCATGTACAAGATCAATATAAGCTGTGCAATTGTTACTTGGTTCCCTTACGCCATCCCTGAAGAAACTTATGAGGCTGCAATCTTTATTCTACATTCATAGAACTATAATATTTGAATTATCTATTCCATGCATTCATAGTGTATAAGAATTACATTTTAGTTTGTCACCGAGGCCGATGATTGAAATTTGCCCCAAAAGAGTTCAAGGGGAGACACGTATAATGGTGTTGTGTTTTAGGGATGGGTTGGTGAACCTGAGGGAGCAATGCACACAAACAATATAGGTTGTGCTGTTGGTACTTTGGTTCTCCAACTCCATCTCTTAAACAAATTATGAGGCCCTTGATTTATTCTCATATGGAACTACGTATATTATGCTTGATTTGTTTCTGATATTTTAATGATTGGTATGATGTATATGTATATGAATGGTTTTGATCATAATTATTTTTAACATGTACCTGAAGATTAATTGTTTGGTTTTTTATTCATAATTATAATATTTAGGCTTGTTTTTGTACTTGACTATGTATATCCCTGAATATTGTTTTGTACGATTACATTTCAATTTCTTATTTTGGCCAATGTTTCAAATTTGTCCCAAAAGAGAGGCAGACACATTGGTGTCAGATTTTTTCAGGGATGAGTTAGTGAACCTGGGGCGATGTACAAGAACAATATAGGTTGTGCAATCGTTACTTGGTTCACCCACGCCGTCCCTGAAGAAACTTATGAGGCCGCAATATTTATTCTACATACACTCCGATGGAATTATTTTTCGTTGTGTTGAGATGAAATGATATATGAACCGATTAAACTATTGCTGAGATGCTTTATCTTTGATATCCACGGATATATTGTCTTACATATACATCTTGTCAATTCTTGAGTTGTAATACAATTCAATCATATGTGTGAGTTCTAAGTTATGTTCTTAAAAATCAATAGGAGGATGATGATGAAGTGGACGATAGCAAGGTATCCAGGGACAACAAGAGCCGCTACGTGCTGAGGCGGTTACGGTGTGGGCTAATCCGTTTCCATCGTAGGGGGAGACTGTTTTTCCCATTCTGTGGCAGAGCCATCAATGGGGACCTTGACAGCATGATCCAGCACGTGGTGGACGTTGGCAAAGGCGGAGGAAGAAGGCATAGGCCGATTACCTTGTCGCGGCATGCAGCCTTCGGCAAATTCCTCCGGGAGTACGTCAGGGCTGGCCTGTATCCCATCGACTAGGCTGTCCCTACCTCCTACTAGTATGCCCCGGCCCTGCTAGGCATCTCCGTGTCCCGGCCTCCTGATGCCGCCCCTGGTTTTATTTTGTTTTAGTTAATTATTACCTGTGTGACATGTAAGACAATATTTCCGTGGTGTCTCTAGTGAACCTTATATATTAATCTACTCCTTTATGTGGAGTGCCTTAAAATTTCTAGTCTTCAATTATATTACTGATCATGCTCATGCACACTACAAAATATTTCTAGTCCTCGATTATATTATAATTGTCAAGGAATACATCAACAAGTTAAATTGGTAGAAATTTTGTATTGAAGTAACTAAATGATCTCACATCGGTGGTGGACGTTGGCAGAAGCCGAAGGCATTAGCCGAAGACATTGGAGCGGCACGCAGTCTTCAGCAAATTCCTTACAGGTACAACAACGGGTTGCCGCCGCCTAGCTCCGAATTCGCTTACGGGTCCAACATGGCAGAACTTGAGCTACCACAGAGACCTCGGCAGTGGTGGCAGAATTGGTGCGGGTGCAACCACGACGACGGCGAGCTCGGATTCTAGTGGAGGAAAACAGAACCGAGCATGGTCGACATAGTGACAAATCTCACCGGGAACCAATTCTCGTCCCCGCACCGTGCCATGGGTGCGTCCATGGTGAGGGAGAGCTCTGATTCGGGATGGCGAGGAGAGCGGGGCCGAGCAGGTTCGTCACGTCCCAGCTCTGCGCCATGGCCGCGACCACAGATTGCCGCCCGGGGGAAGAAGAAGAAGCGTAATGGATGCAGGCGCCAACGCTGCAAGCTTACAGGGAGGAGCTCTGAGCCGAGCAGGTTCGTCCACATCCCAGCTCCGTGCCATGGCTGCGACGCCCCATGGATTACTGCTCCGGGGAAGAAGAAGACGCGTAATGGATGCAGGCGCCCACGCTGCAAGCCTAATTGACACCTAAGCGACGAGAGTGACCTAACGGTGAGAACTAACAGGGGGCCCAACTAGACGGCCGTTAGCCTGATATTTTGTATTGAAACATAAAGTTGAATTCATGCCGAAAAAGACCCTCTGAGTATTTGGCACACCAACTGTAGTCATCACTGCTGATTTCAGGGAACTTGGGTACCGCGTTGCCTGGGTGCCCCAACTTTCGGGCTGCAAAATGATATTCTCCTCCGTGATGGGTTGTAACATGGCTTCAACCCCCTTTTATTAATGTTATGATGATTTGAGTAATTGAAGTGTGGTGTGTTCTTATTAATTAATATGTTTGTGCTTTCTCTTCACATTGTTCTATTCATGATATTAATGTGGTGATTGGAGACATCTAATCCATTATTGAGGAATTTACTAGGGATTCATGGAGTGGCCCAAAACTTATCATTAGTCTCTACTCTTCCATGGGTAGAACTAATAGGCTTTTTGCTATAAGTGATTTGCAGTGGCAATAGCAGCTTAGGATGCACCGCCCAGAGTTCCCTCAAGATCAATCATGATATAGATAAGTATAGTGTTACGAATTGCTTCACCCCAAAGTGACAGATGGGTTATCTTGTGACTATCACACTTGCTTAGGAGTACGGTTGTCCATAGAACTTAATGCCTTTGCTCTGGTTTATCTTGATTGGTCTTGTTACCTTAATACACTATTCTCCTACGACATGACCCATGTCAGAAGAGGGTGTGGAGAATTGAGTTATCTAGTTGCCACTTACCAACAGTGGGAGACAACAGTATATGAGGGACCGCCACAAATTATAGTTAATAGATATTCCATAAGCACTTATCATGCACACCAGTATACACAACATTACTTGAGGAATCATAGCTTTAATATTTCATCTCATTGCATTCACCTCTTTTTAGTTTTACTTTTCTTCTAGTTTTCTTCCAATCCTAGTAGTAGTTATTACAAAACATCTTAAATTCATTTATCCTAGCAAATTATAGAATAAGCTATTTCCAAACCACGGTTTGGGTGCGAACATGGTCGCATTGACAACGTGGCTGCGGGGTCGTGTTTTTCGAGCTCCCATTGGGACAAACTCTTTAAATATTTGCTGCTACAAGTACTGCAATAAACCTGTTATTTGTGCAGGAACCCAGTCATCAGCTCCTCCTTCTTGATCTCCTGCTCGATCTCCCTCATAACAGCATTGTATTCCTCCGAGTTAGCATACGAGCCGCCGCCATGCATATTGATATCGGCGTATAGCGCGTTAAGGATGGAGTCAGAGTTGGCTTCGGTGTTGTTAACGGTGGATGTGGAGGGTGATGGAGGCGGGCTATTGTTGTTGCTTCCTCTGGCTTCGGGCCTAGGCATAGCTTGGGTGTTCTCCTTGGAGTCCGCGTATTCATTGACAATTGCGACCATCTGGCCAAGGGTGAGAGGGTCTGCGGCCTGCCGTCTTTGGAGGGTATGCCGGAGGAGCATTCTGGGCGTGAGCCCTTCCACAAAGTGGTAGACAAGCTCGTCAACACGGTCACCCTCCAGGGTTTCTCTTACCCTCATTCATCTGGCAAGGTATTCATGGGGAGGCTCCCCGTCCCTCTGAACACATCTGGCCAGATTGAAGAAGGTGACAACGCCAACAAAGTGTGACCTTCACATCTCTAACGCTCGGGGAAGCTAGGCAGATTTGTGGTGTCCTTCCACCATTATATCCTGCACAGGGTAGTTTGGGTGGGCCTTGAATTTTCCTGATCTGAGCCGCTATATTCTAGAGAGAGGTACGGGACAGATTCTTCTGCAAATATATCCTCCCCGTAGGCGGTCCGTGCGGGCCTTGATGAGTTTCCGACTTCCTGGGAGCTAGGACCCAAGTCAGTTTTACCGATGAAGATGTGGATGTCTCCAAAGGGGATGAGGGAGCAACACGTATGGTTCGGCTTCGCCGGCATCTAGAATTCATCTGGAGGGACGATCGGGACGTTGCTGGAGAAGAGAACGCGTCTAATGGCTACGGTGTTGTCGATTCCTGCGAAGAGCTTGGACCTCACCCGGTGTAGAGCTTGAAGCGCCTCTTGCCCCATGGTGCGTGCCAACTGTCATGGTATTTCTGTTCAGACCCCCGTCTATGAGCCATTCGATCCGCCTTACGACACGGTTGGCCTCCTCATCAGACAGGAGGGAGGCTTGGGTCCTCCAGGTGGGTGCTTCGGCGGCAGCCCCATGGTGGGCACCAACTATCGTGGTATTGCCGATGAGTACGCCATGGAGGGGTCCTCACAGTGCATGTTTAGAGACGTGGGGTAAGGAGGAGAGTTGGCGGGTACGAGGTAACACAGCTTACCCAGGTTCAAGTCCCACAATGGTAGAAGAACTCTACTCATGCTATAAATCACTATAATGGCAATAGACCGAGTTACAGAGATCAGTTCACTGTGCGAGGTGTTGTACGTTGGATACCCCAATCGTATGAATCGTGCCCTAAAGGCTCCCATAGGTCCGGTTTATAAAGGCAATAGATCCTAGGGTTACAGGGAAAGGTCCTTGTCGGACAAGGTAAAGAGTCCTACACTAATACGAACTAGTCTTTGTGTCTTGCACTCTAAGGCTCCGAGTTTGTCAGTGACTCCTATGTAGCCTTCTTTTGTTCGGCATGGGCCTCCCTTCTAGATCCATCTAACTGGGCCGCCCAACAGGCCATGGGCCTTGCTACCAACTGTGGGCCACCCGGGTTAGCCGGATTAGAGACATGCTATGGTGATACCCATTTAGCATATCCCCAACACAAAACTAAGACTTCCGTCGGATGCTTCTTGGGCCTTCATCTTGGGTCTTCATGGGTTGTGAGCCTTTATAAAACTAGGGTAACCAAGCATAAGCACCCAAGTAATCATAGCCATGTCAGTTGGCCCCGAGACTCCATCCGAATCGTAGATTCGGGTTGAGTCCAAAGATGTTTTCAGTATTAATGATTTGAGGTTTTATGCGATATCTTTTTAATTTATTATTTTTTTCTTGCTATTGCAGGGATTCGGTACAACAGGCATGATGCATCCAATTAATCAAGAATTAGTTAATTGCTCCTAGGCAAAAACACTAGAGACCTACATCAAATACAAGTCCCTAGGCTCTAACTTGGAATTTTACTAGCGTAATTTAGTTTGATCCACTGAGGTCTTATCGAATACTAAATTCCATTTCTATTATATCGAGTACCCAACGCGTCCGTCGGGATTTTTTATCATATCATCAATACAGATATTTTACTGGCAGAGTGCATTCTTGTGCGATTACCAGGCCACACAGGATGAATCCCGGGGTCTCATCTTCATGTCATGGACACAACATTCAGAGTTTTATCATGTCAGGCGTGATCCGAGATTTTTGTATAATTTTTATTGACTGCCTTGTTTTGGCTACTGGAATTGCTAAAGTTTATCAGCTCCTTGTTTTGTCGGATGGTTCTATAGAATCTCCTAATGGGAGTAACCTTTTGAGGATACACTAAATTAATACTCATAGGCTATGCTGATATTTCTTTGGGTCAAAATAATTGTTGACTTTATAAGCACAATATAGTTTTATATCGGGTGCGCGCTAGAGCTCTTGATGGGAGTAGCCCCCGTGGCTATGTTCGGATGCCTGCATCGGGACATAGGCTCATAATTTTTTGTTAGTTTCATCAGAGCGATGTTTACAAACTTTCTAAATGCCTTTATTTGTATAAAGAAGGGAATCAGAGTATGGAGTACTTATATTTTATTTTAAACTTGAAGATGAAAATACATGATTTGGCGTATTCGCCTGGCCATTGGCCTTATTGAATAATACTATGGCAAAGAAGCCGGGTCATAGGCCTTATTTAAATTGCGAGAACAACATAAACTCTAAGCGTAAAAATGTTGTAGTTGTGCAACGTTCCACGGATTGGAGTATTTCACTCATGTCTTCTTGTCTTGAAGCAGATATGCTCCTCCAGGGATAACTCATGTAACTATGTAAGGCCCTTCCAAAGGTGACTCCAATTTTTGGTGACCATCTTGCTTGAGGCGAAGAACTAGGTCCCCTATGATGAAGGACCAAGGACACAATCATCGGTTGTGGTAGTTGTGCAAATTCTGCTGATATATAGTGGCTCTTTGTAAGGCAACATCACGAGTTTCATCAAGTGCGCAATTTCGTCTTCAAGTGCTTCCCTAGATGCTTCCTCGTCATATTCAGCGACCCGTGGATACTCGTGAGTTACTTCGACTTGAAGGACAACTTTAGTGTCGTGGACCAGAAAGAATGGTGTTTCTTGCGTCGAACTATTTGGAGTAGTACACAAGCTCCATAAAATAGATTGTAATTCATCAACCCATGATCTTTTTGCTCTGTTGAGTGGTGCTAGCAATCTTTTCTTGAAACCATCAGTTACGAGGCCATTGGCTTTTTCCACTTGCCCATTAGTTTGAGGGTGAGCAACTGAGGCATAGCTTACTTTTATACCCATCTCCTCATAGTATTCTTTGAACTCATTAGAAGTGAAATTAGTTCCATTGTCGGTGATGATGTTGTTTGGTACGCCAAATCGAAATACTATTGATTCGATGAAATTCATAGACGAAGTTCCATCCTGGCTGGTAACAGGCATTGCTTCAATCCATTTGGTGAATTTCTCGACTGCTAATAGTAGAAAGTCGTGTCCTCCTAGGGATGATTTGTGAAGTTTACCCACCATATCAAGTCCCCATTGAGCAAAAGGCCAAGCAAGAGGTATGGGATTTAGTTCGGTGGCAGGTGCACCGGGTTTTGTTGCGAACCAGTAAAATCTTGCCCTAAATACTTTGGCAGTAATTGCCCAGCTGCTAGCGTGATGACCACATACTCCTTCATGTATGTCCTTGAGTATAATATTTCCTTCGTCGGGTGTAACACATCTCTGTAGCACACCCTAAATACTTATTTTATATAATTCTCCCTTTATGATCCTGAAGGCTTTTGATCGTCGAGTAATTCGTCGAGCTTCTATCACGTCCTCGAGGAGTTATCCCCGAGTCATATATGCTATGTACGGTTGCATCCATGTAAGCTCTATTATCATGACTTCATCGACTTTTGTCTCTTCTTCAAGGACTTCTTCTATACCTTCGTTTGATGGTGTAGCCCCCGAGTTTTTCTGTGGTTTGATCTTTTTCTCTGTCTTGGGCACTATAACCTTAGAAACCCTCTTGGCCTTGATATAGCTCTCCATTATTTCCTCCCAAAAAACCCCGGGTGTAACTGGTAGGCATAAGTATCCGATGTTTGCCAAATTGTCGACCTCTTTGTTTCTTGCTCTTCCTATGTGTGTGACTTCACACCCATCAAATTGGGCTTCAATAATGTTGTATAGATCACGGTAGGCGATCATGTTGTCGCTGATAGCGTTGCACTTGTTCATTGCTTGTTGTGCCTCGATGTTGGAATCACCGAATATTTTGAGGCGAGTTGCAGTCCAAGCTTTAGCCATACGCATACCGTGCAACAAGGCCTCATACACAGCTTTGTTATTGGATGTGTTTGTGAAACTCATCCAAAGTATGTATCGCGTTTTATCGCCTTGTGGCGAGACTAATATGACTCTTGCCCCTGCTCCTTCCGTTCTTTTTGATCCGTCGAAATACATTGTCCATGCGCTAGATAGGTCCAGTGGGCCCGCACACTGTAGTTCTGTCCATTCAGTAATGAAGTAAGGGAAAACATGTGATTTAATTGCTTTGCGTTTCTCGTACGTGATATCTCGAGGGGATAGCTCAATGCCCCATAGAGAGACGCATCTGGTTGCTTCTAGATTATTGAGGATATTGGATAGAGGTGCTTCATTGACCACTATGATCGAGTGTTCCGAAAAATAGTGGCGCAACTTTCGTGCTGTCATGAATACTCCATATGTTACTTTCTGATAGTGCGGGTATCTTTGCTTAGATGGCGAGAGGACCTCGCTTAGAAAATAAACTAGGCTCTGAACATCGTGAGTTTTCCCTTCTTCGGGTCACTCTACAACCAAAACTATGTTGACCACCTGATTAGTAGCGGCAATGTAGAGAAGTAGTGGCTCTTTTTTCTCATGGAGACACGACAACAGAGAGATGTCAAAAGTGTTTTCTTGAGGTCTTGAAAGGAACGTTGAGCTTCCTCCATTCACTCAAATTTATCCGATTTCCTCATAAGGGCATAGAATGGTAGTGCTTTTTCTTCTAGACGGGCGATAAAACGAATGAGTGTTGTGACTCGCCCAACCAACTGTTGTATGACTCAAAGATTCATTGGTTTTTTCATTGTTAGGATTGCCTGTATTTTTTCGGGATTGGCTTCTATTCCTCTTGCTGATACGAGATATCCAAGGAGTTTCCCTGCAGGGACTCCAAAGGAACACTTCGTCAGGTTGAGATTGATGCAAACCTTGTCAAGTTTGTCGAACGTCTCTCGGAGTTCATTGATAAGAGCTTACCCTTGCTTTCTTGTGACTATGGCATCGCCGTTGTAAACTTGTACGTTTGTGCCAATTTGACTTCCTAGGCAACTTTGCATCATCCATTGCTATGTTGCCCCGGCATTTTTTAGGCCAAAGGCCATTGTTGTGTAGCAGAATACGCCATAAGGCGTGATAAATGCTACTTTATCGTGATCTTCATCCTTCATCCGAATTTGATGGTATCCTGAATATGCGTCCAAAAAGGAAAGACGGTCGCACCTCACGGTTGCATCGATTATTTGATTGATTCGTGGTAGTGGGAAGTGGTCCTTTGGACAGTGCTTGTTCAATGCAGTGAAGTCGATGCACATACACAGTTCTTTTGTATTTTTAATTGGGACACATACTGGGTTTGTGACCCACTCTGTTTTCTTCAATTCCTTGATAAATTTAGCATCAGTTAGGCGATGGAGCTCCTTTCCAATGGCCTTTTTGTTTTGGTTCTGCGAAGCAGTGTAGTGACTGTTTTACTGGTTTTACCTTCGGATCCAAGTTTAATGTGTGCTCAGCGAGTTCCCTAGGAATTCCCGTCATGTTGGAAGGTAACCATGCGAAAAAATCCCAGTGCTCACAGAGGAACTCGATGAGCGCGCTTTCCTACGTGGGACCAAGATTGGAAGCCACGAAGGTCGTTTTTTTGGGTTGGTAGGGTGGATCTAGACTTCCTTTGTATCTTCACGGTGTCAAAAGCCTGATTTGCCAAAGGTTCTGTGGTTGCCAACATTTTTAGTTGCTCAAACTCATTTTCCATCCTGAAGGATTCGGATATTTTTTTGAGGGAAAAGGATTCGGAGATTTTATTGAACTCTTGATCGCAATTGTTGGAATGTGTGAAGTTGCCATTCACTATTTTGACCCCCTTGGGGGCTGGAATTTTCATAACTAGGTACGCATAATGTGGTACTGCCATGAATCGTGCAAAAGCTGGGCAACCCAGGATCGCATGATATTGTGTTGTCCAGTCCATGACTTCGAACTCAAGCTTTTCATGCCTGAAATTTTGCTTGGATCCAAAAACAACATCAAGAGATATTTTACCTAAGGGAATTTCAGCCTTACCTAGTACTATGCCGTGGAAGGATGCTTCTGTTGGTGCTAGATTTGTTACAGAGTAATTCATCGCCTTCAGTGTCTTGGCGTAGATCAGGTTGATGCTGCTTCCTGCATCCATGAAGACTTTACTCATATAAAATCTACCCACTTGTGCTTCTACTATTAAGGCTGAGTGAACCGATCGTGGTACTCAAAGTGGATGATCAGCTCTGCTGAATGTGAGTTCTTGTTCTGACCAGTGGAGATATTCGGGTGTGGTCGGTGGTGCCATCTCTGCCATGTTGACTTGTCTTGTAATCAGCTTCTGGATCCTATTGGATGGGCGCCCTTTCTGAATCATTGACATTGCCCTCTTGGACCTAGGGTATTCATCTTCTTGATGTGTTGTGTTTTGTGGCTACCCTGCTAGCGGGTGTACTGGCGGTGGTGGTGGTGCGCAAATGGCTAACATACCAGGTGTAGTAGTGTACCCTCGGCTTGCTGCTTCGGTTGCTTTGTGTTGCATAGCTCTTGCATCTTTAAAAATGTTCGACAATCCTTCATGAGATGGTTGGATCGCCTTTTGCCCGTTGAGTCAACGTAAAAGTGCATATTGCAGGGTCCTTCCAGCATTATCATTGCGGACTTTGGTGGGTCTCGAGCTCATGGCTGATATCGCTTTGTGGGTTGGCTCCTCCAATGTCGTCCCAGTTATTGTGGTGCCCGCCATTGTAATCGTCGTTTCTTTGGTTGTCCTCTCCCAAAAACTAGCTGCAACATAGCTTGGTCCCCTGTGTCCGTCGTTGCTTATTTGTCTTTTGTCATTGTTGCGCATGTCCCTATCCTATTCGCATGAACATGTTCGCTTGTTGTGTACTGCGTCCTCTCCATCAGCCCACCGATTTGCCATATCCATCAGCTATGAGATTGTTTTGGGCTTGACCCATCCTAGTTCTTCTATGAATTCTCGACGGCGAAGGCCATCATTAAAGGCGTCAATTGCCCTTTCATTGGATTTGACCTCAGCTAAGTTTTTGATGATGTTCCATCACTGGATGAAGGCTCGTATTGACTCTCCAGGTTTCTGTTTGCACGCTCGAAATTCCTCCAGAGATGCGGCTCGCTTGAAAATGGAATGTAAGTGTCGGATGAACTTATCTTCGAGGTTGTTCCAGCTGCTAATGGAATGTTTGGGTAGTTGTCTTAGCCATGACTTTGCGGCGTCGGTTAGGTGCAGCTGCATGCTCTCCATTGTGGTGGTCGTGGAGCCACCCTGTAACTTGACGGTGGCCAGACAATATGCTAACCAAGCTTCAGGTTCTTGCAGGTCGTCGTACTTCTAGGGGTCATGAGGAAGTTTGAAATCCTTGGGTACTAGAGTCTTGCGAACCTGTTGGGTAAAGCAACCGGCTCCGCAAAAATCTTAGTCATCCAACCGTTGTAGTATCTTCGGCTACGGCTCTCATCCCTGGATGCATCGTTCATGTGTTGTGTGAGATCGTTTCTTGTGTTGTTTGGTGGCTCGGAGCCTGAAAAGTGCACCCGATGTGGTGACCGTGACCGTCGGGTGTGCCCCACCTACCGAGGGCTGCTGCGATGGCGTGGGGATCTCTTGGATTCATGTACGACTCCTTGTTCTGTTTGTGCAGGAGATGCACCCACCATTAGAGCAGAGCAATGGAGAGTTGCACAGGGATTGTTGTGTGCTGGTTGAGTTGTGAGCAGGTATGTTTGTGCAGCAACAGTTGCGGCTTGAGGTGTTTTTGCTTTTATGTGTCCTGTTGGATCTACTGACATAAATGACAAATTGAGGTCTCTGGTCAGTTTGTTCCTTTCAGCTTCAGTGATATTTTGTAGTCTAAAGGTTCCTCTCCTTGGTTGCGCTCCTCCGGCTATGCTTCCATCTACCTGAGTAGAACTTAGCTGAGCCCACCGAAGGCTAGATTCGTCGACTAGCCTTTTTTGTTTCGTCGAGTTGCCTCTGCATCCTTAGTAGATCCCTCCTTTTGTGATGAAGCAAGTATTGATATGCCAGTAGATCTTAGGTTGGTAACCGGAGAGTTTGTCGCTCGCCTCTGTGTGGTTCTTCTTGAAGGATTATGCGGTTGTTCGTCGGGTCTCCTCCGTTTTCAGGATCTCTTCCATTGCTATCCGACAAATTACCATTGGGATCAAGGATAGGGTTACTGTTGGAGTCGAGCTGCGTTGAGGTTTCCCTGATGATTACGCACACTTGGTGGTACGTTATATATGAACTAGTGACGTCATCGTCGGATCCGAGGGAGACACTGTTTTGGAGATCAATGAAGTCCAACTGTTTCTATTCTGGGTATATTTTGGCCATCCTGATTCTGAAGTAGATACTTTCGCCACTTTCTTCTGGTTCCGCATTTACTGGTATCGATCCACGTGGTGGAGTTAGCTGAGAGTCTGAACTGAGGGAGAGATCATCGTAGAGACCATCAAGATCCCCTAGATCTGATGTGCTTCTAGTGTTTTCTTCATCTTTCTCTGGCTGGAGTGTAGCTTCTATGGATGATCCGATAGATGATGCCAGTATCGCCGTAGGCGCATCTTTTCTGACTGACGGTCCTAGTGAAATTAGAGCCAAGAGGCGTGGTTCTTCGGGTTCCTCCACCTAAAAGTGGAAACTTCCGATGATGAGATCCGATCCACTGTTGAAATCAGCGGGTACCGAGACAGGGGTGGGCAGGTGTGGTGTCGCTTCCATTGGATTGTTGCTTGATGAAAAGGGGTCTACCGAATCAATGACTCCAGCGTTCAGGTTTCCTAGAGACAGTGCCAATTAACTAGGGTAACCTCAGCAATGTCCATGGTTATGGACTTAGGGTTTTGCGGAAAAGAGAACGCTGGGGATTTCATCGGATGTTAAATAAACAAGGGAGTCGAAGTCATCTAATTATCGATGGACAATTCTATTATAGATTGCTTGGGAGTTTTTCGGTGCCTCTCCGTTGGCTCCTCCCAACCTATATATAATAAGCTAGGTCCCAAATCCGTACATGGATAGGTTACATATTTACAATTACAACATCAACTAAATGTCGGTTTCTATTTCTTTATCTAGCAAAACTAATACTTCCGTCGGATGCTTGTCGGGCCTTCATCTTGGGTCTTCATGGGCCGTGAGCCTTTATACAGCTAGAGTAACCAAACATAAGCACCCGGGTAATCATACCCATGTCAACAGGGGAGGTAGCCCCCGGCGTGGCATTTAGACTATGGTTCACCGGAAGCCGTCCATCGTGAATGAGGTCGTCAAGCTGGCCAAAGGTGCCGATGCACACCGACCACTTAGACCTCTTTTCCTCAAGATCTATGGTGGCACATCCATCGGCAGTGGCTCAGGCTCGAGGCCAAAGATATGGTGGAGAAAATCCATGGGATCGGAGCTTGTAAATAAGGTGGAGAGAAGAGCTCTAGGAGAATCAGGAGATCCAGCCATGGCCGAGCTTTGAGAAGGTAATGGGGAAATTGCATTCGCCAAAAGGAGAGAAGGATTTTATGATGGGGATAGTGAGGAAGTAAGTACCCCTGCGTTCACGGTGGATCACCAACTTTCCTCCTAGGGAGGAATCTCGTTATGATCTCCACCTTCAATTTCGCCAAATAAAATAGATTCCCACGCGGATGAAGAGCTCTGAGAAGCAATAGCTAATGAAAATACCTCTCCAACTGATTTAGGTTTAGGTCCTCATGGTCACAGAAAAGATCCTCTTAGCAGAGCTCCTTAGGTCACAAGAGAAGTTAATGCAGCTGTCAGCATCACTAATTACATCATCCTGGACTAGACCTAAACCCTGCTATGACCTCACTGCGTCAAATGGGTTCATCGGAAAGGTTCCATAATGATAAGAGATGAATTTATGGATACCTTCTTGACCTATCGGTTCGATATTCCATGTCACATAAGGAACCTCTCCCATAGGCCTTCTTTGTTCATCAACGTATCCACACCTCTACACAGAAGGATAGTTTTTCCCCTTTTGCGGACCTTGTTGTAAGCCACACTAGGAAATCTGAGATGAGAAGGTTCATCGGACCTGCTCTAAAAACGAGCGCATGGTAAGGTCTACGCGATTGTTATGTCTACACATGCGGGAGACCTTACGCCAAGACCTCAAGCATTCACCAGGACATATCGCCTCAATACTAAGAAGAAGTCACTGAGCTCACCAGGCGGAGGTTGAGCACGAGCTAAAGCAAATATGCTGAAAGGAAGGTCGTCTTATTACAGGTACTGATCGGGGGCTTGTCCATGATGGGTGGATTTAGGCAGGTACCCCACATGGGCTTAATCCATGACTTCTGACCACGCCTACATCTATGATCAAGGACCTGAACGCCTGCTGATGGCTCAAAATATATTCGAGCTTGTTGCGAACCCCAAGAGGAAGGTATGATGAGCACAGCAGCAAGTTTTCCCTCAGTTATGAAACCAAGGTTATCAGACCAGTATGAGCAAGGAAACAACTCCAAGGTGTTGTTTCCAACTTGGAATCCTGCACAACACAACCACAGTACTTTTCGCAACTTATAGTGAGGTTATCAATCTCACTGGTTTTGCTGAAACAAAGGATTAAACGTATTGTGTGGAAGATAGTAATTTCTTGCAGAAAGTAAACAGTAAACAGTAAATGGATGGTTCATTGATGGTAAAAGAATGGACCGGGGTCCATAGTTCACTAGAGGTGATTCTCCTTAAGATAGATGACATGTTGGGTGAACAAATTACAGCGCGGCAATTGACAGACATCGAGAAAGCATACATGCATATACTAATAATCTTGACTCCTATGAGATTTGATTGGGCATTACAACATTATACATAGACCATAATCCAACTACATCTATGACTAATAATCCACCTTCAGGTTATCATTCGAACCCCCTCCAGTATTAAGTTGCAAGCAACAGATAATTGCATTAAGCAAAGTGTGTAAAGTAAACAATACGATTGTCCCATGGACAAAGGATTGCTATTTTCTCCCTAGTAGCAACATCACATCTAGTACCTTAGAGATTCTTTTCAGTTCCCCAGATTACTAGAGGCATGAACCCACTATCGAGCATAAATACTCCCTCTTGGAGTTGCTAGCATCTACTTGGCCAAGATTGCTACTAACAACGGAAAGCATGCAAGATCACAAATAACATAGACATGATAGAATCAATAATCAATCTAAAATAGCATCTCAATATCCATCGGATCCCCGCAAACACAACATGTAAGATTACAAATAGATGATCTTGATCATGAACGAAGTCACAAGATCTAAACATGGTAGCACAAAGGAGGAGAACCAACCATCTAGCTACTACATGGACCCGTAGTCCAGGGATGAACTACTCACGCATCACACCGCAGGCAGGCATGGTGATGAAGAAGGCCTACAGGGTGATCTCTCCCCTCCGACAGGTTGCTGGGAAGAGCTTCAGATCCCTCCCGATCTAGGGATGGAGATGGCGGTAGCTACAAACACGTTCGTGGAATTTTGATCGGGTACTTAGGATTTTTGTCCCGGGATGCTTTTATAGGCGAAGGGGCAAGGTCAGTGGAGGCTCGAGGGGCCACACCAGGTGGCGGTGCGCCTAGGGTTGGCGGCGCCACCCTAGGGTGTGGCCGCCTCGTGGTCCCCCTTCGGCTGCCTTCCGAACTCTGTGTTGCTTCGGGTAAAATATTGACTTTGGCTTTTGTCCGGTACAATTCCGAGAATATTTCCTTAGTAGCTTTTCTGAAACCAAAAATAGTAGAAAACAGGAAACTAGCACAGTGGCATCTTGTTAATAGGTTAGTTCCAGAAAATGTGTAAAAATACTCCAAAGTGTGGACAAAACATCAGAAAGTAGATATAAAACAAGCATGGAACATCAAATATTATAGATACGTTTACAACATATCAACATCCCAAGCTTAACTCCTGCTCGTCCTCGAGTAGATAAGTGATAAAAAAGAATAATTTTTGAGGTGACATGCACCATCATAATCTCGATCAAGGTATTTGTAAAACATTGATAGCTGGGATCATAGTACTCTAACATAGCATGAAAGATATAGTTCTAACAATAAGACATAGCAACTATGTTGTAACATGAAAAGGTACAAACAAAATATTCATGAATAACAATGCTTTGAAAGACGTTTGTTAGTTTCACATATAGAAAACATAATGAGAATGGTATTCAGCTTGTCGCTCATAGTGTAGCAAAACATAAATGCATAGGACACCTTCAAAGTTCATAAGGGGTGACTAGATACAAATAGTCTAAGAACAAGCAATATCAAAGTTATGAATCAATCAACAAGTTTTGGGGCAATGCAAATTAAACTAAGAATGACCACTATGCTCTCTCAATAGGTGCATAAAGATAAAAGATGGAGACTCAACATAATATTAAAAGAAAGGCCCTTCATAGAAGGAAGCAGAGATTCAAGTCTCATAAAGAGCTTCCAAAATTATGGTACTTATTAGCTTTCAACTCTCATTTCCCCTATAATAAGCATCTTTAGCTGATTAAGGTTAAAGTGAGCAAATATGAGGATATGCTTGAAAATTTATAATCTGAAAATCCCATGCCCCTTGCTTACGAGTATTGTTACTCATGCTACTCAACTTTAGTCACAAGTAAGTTCTTGTCATTGTAAGTACATGTGTATAATAGAGAACCGCCAACGGGGAACCCCTTGCCCGTTGATACAGAAGCTTTCCCATATCAAAATGACAACGCAAGCGGACAATGAGCATCTCAGTGATCCTTTTATTTCCTATTTGCATAGAGTTTTTTTCTTTCCTATGTGCATATGTTTTTTATTTCCTATTTGCATAGGGTTTTTTTATTGAGGATGCTTCACAGATTGCTCACAATGGTTATGCTGCACATTTCCACCATGATTAGGCATGACTTAGGCTAGCTGCCCAGGCGTTTCTCTAACACATATACGAACTACATTAGCCTTACAAGCTCCCCTTTCATTTCACACCGCCAGGATCTATAAGCATAAGAAGATGATATCAACTAAATAAAGTGCAATGTTGAAAGCGTTCCCCATGGTAACATGGTTCGGCTAATTCAGAACTTACAAAATGCAAGCATATACGCAACACAGATGGGCACAATGGTTCACGTTTATTAAGTGCAAGAAAGTAAAGTGTGCCATCAAGTTCGTGAGAGCTTTAATCAGTAATTTTCACATAACAAGTTTAATTTGGAAGGTAGATAAAAACATGAATATACTTGGAATAGCAATAATGCTAATAGGTAGGTGTGGTGGACTCTTTGGAATAACTTGGTTTTATTTG
The DNA here is from genome assembly GCA_910589775.1 of Avena eriantha. Taxonomy (NCBI): domain Eukaryota; kingdom Viridiplantae; phylum Streptophyta; class Magnoliopsida; order Poales; family Poaceae; genus Avena; species Avena eriantha. The sequence continues at coordinate 299,481,202 of OU342742.1, forward strand.
GAGTTGGATGCATGAGTGGAACTCATACTTGGTACATGTGGAGGCTAGCAAAAGACTAGGAGCGACCAACTAAGAGAGCAATAATGGCCATAATCATGCAAAGCGACAAAACATTATTAATTAAAGCATAAAGTTATATTACAAGTCGAAGACTAAATGATCGTAGAGACTTATGGTGACTTGGTATAGTCTTAACATGGTGTGAGCATGCACCAAGTCAACCCAAATAAAGAATCAAAGGAGAATACCACAATATTATGCTTTTATATGCTAAAAGAACACATGATTCTTTCAAGGCACATTAAGCAATCTCAATTGTTTGTAACAAGTCATGCTACAGCAATAATTACTAAGAATACAGTCAAAGCAATATCAAACATGACATGATAAAGTCTAGGCCATAGCCAAAAACAAGCTCCTTTTATACCACTTATAAGCATGAACTTTCCTACTCTTTTCCAATCCAAATCAACTATTTGAAACTATGTATGAATGCAGGGGTCCAACCAATTTATTTAAGCAAAATAAGCAAAAGAAAACTAAAAACAAAAACGAAGACGCTCCAAGAACAACACAATTGTGCATGAAACAATAAAAATGAAGTGTTTGGAAGAAAACCTGAGATTTTTATTGATGAAGAAGGGGATGCCTTGGGCATCCCCAAGATTTGACACTTGTACTTCCTGAATATTTCTTGGGGTGACACGCGTGGCATCCCCAAGCTTGAGCTTTTGTCCATACTTCATCTTATCACATTGTTCTTCCCTACACTTTAAAATTTCCTTCATACAAAACTTCACACAATCTTCATTAGCAACATTAGTGTACTCAAGATAATAAGTCTTTTGGGTCAGTTTCAACACAAGTAAAACTTCCATTAAAAACACAAGACACTGTAGCAATTCCTTTTAAAAGTTCAAGTAATTGGCAAGAACTCAAAGAGAAAGAGATTAAGAGGCAAATGCAAATAATGGCAGAAATCTGTCAAAATAGACCAGCATGTAAAAACCAATTTTTACGAAAACCTTATGTTGCTCAAATCGAAAAGTGTTAAACTAACGAAAGTTGAATAACAACCTAGGCAGAATCACAAAAAATTATAGCTCTATCCGACATACAGAGGAGCACAAAAATATGTTTCAGGACAACAACTTTCCCAAGTCTTACTTCTCTCTCATTAGAGGTTACTCTTGGAACAAAAACCACACAAAAAGGATAAGGAGAGGTTATTACAGAGGCAATAACTTCCAAGACTCAATAAAAAAAAATTATTGACTAAAGATTTGGGTTATCTCCCAATAAGTGCTTTTTTTAACGCCTTTGAGCTAGGCATAAGAAGCACGATTCAAGTATTCTAAAATGAAGAAGCATTAAGAGGAAATTTTGTTTTACTCGTCAATGTCCATTGTTCGGAGTGAGCTTGATCCGGTAGCGGTCGAGGTTGGCCTAGGTTTCGCACAAATCGTCGATTAGCGAGGCTTCCTCTTTGGTTTTGATGACGATGTCGTCAACATAGACTTGGATGTTGCATCCAAGTTGGTCCTTGAGGCAAGCCTACATGCACCGCTGATAGGTGGCTCCTGTGTTTTTTAGCCCGAAGGGCATTGTGTTGTAGCAGAACACACCAAAAGGCGTCGTAAACGCTGTTTTCTCTTGATCTTCCATCTTCATTTGAATCTGATTATAGCCTGAGTAGGCATCGAGGACGCAGAGGCGCTCACATCCCACGGTGGAGTTGATGATTTGGTCGATTCAAGGCAACGGTAAGTGATCCTTTGGGCAGTGCTTATTCAGGGAGGTGAAATCCACGCACATCCGCATGATATCAGTGTCCTTTTTAGGTACCAGCTCCGTGTTGGCAAGCCAAGTAATTTCCTTGAACATGCGTATGAATTTGGCATCGAGGAGTTTGTTGATCTCCATTGTGACTGCTTTTGCTCTTGGTTCATACAGTCGCTGAATTGTTTTCTTGACTGGCCTTGCGTCTGGGTTGACATTGAGTGCGTGCTCGGTGAATTCCCTGGGGACCCCTGGCATGTCCGCTGGACACCAGGCGAATATTTCCCAGTGCTCACTGAGGAATTGGACGAGCGCGAGTTCCTATGCCGGACTCAAGTTGTTGGTGATGAGGGCCGTCTTGGTCAGGTCCGTTGGGTTGACCTGGACTTTCTTCGTGTGCACCGATGAGTCGAAGGACAGGTCGGGTGAACTTGGTCAGCTCAGGGGAGGCAGACTATTGTCTGTCGACTCCTTCAATCTTGCGAGTTCCTCCTGCATGCCGAAGGACTGGGAGATTCTGTTGAATTCCATGTCGCAGCTGTCGGACCTCTCGAAGCTCTCGTTGGTTGTGATGATGACGTTTGGCCCTGGCATTTTCATCTGCAGGTAGGCATAGTGTAGTACTGCCATGAACTTGGCGAACACGACGTGTCTGAGGATGAAGTGGTACTGTGAGGGCCAGTCGACGACTTCGAAGTCGATGTCCTCGCGTCGAAAGTTTTTTGGCGTGCCGAAGATGACGTCAAGGCTGATTTTTCCCAGGGGATATACGCCCTTGCTTGGGACGATGCCGTGGAACGTCGTGTCTGAGACTTCTAGACAGGTCAGAGGGATCCTCATTGCTTGCAAGGTACTTGCGAACATGAGGTTAATGCCGCTTCCACCATCCATGAAGACGCGACTCATGTCGAAGCCTCCGATCTGTGCCTTGAGTACGAGGGGACAGTGGCCTGGGCGAGGTACTTGACGCGGATGGTCACCCTTGTCGAAGGTGATGCAGGAGCCGCTTCCACTGAGGTACTCAGTGGTGGATGGTGGAGAGTTTGTTGCCAAGTTGACTTGGCGAGTGATGGCCGTCCGCACCCGATTTGAGGGGCGTCCCTTTTGGATCATGATGTTACCCCCATCCCGTGGGTATGGCTCGCCGCCTTAATTCTAGACCGGTGCGGCCGCGGGTGGTGGTACTCCAGGTGGTGGTGGAGGAGCTCCATGTGCTTCACCGCCTAGGGCGACTCTGTAGCCCCTGTTGATGCGTCGCGATTCATCCGAGCCAAACCCTCGTGGAGCTTGAGGAACTTGCAGCAGTCCTTGAGAAGGTGGCTGAATTTTTTCTTGCCGTCGTGCTTGTCGATGTAGAAGTGCACGTTGCATGGCCCGGACAATTTGTCCTCAATTGTTGTTGCGGGTGCCTCTTCGTGAGTGTGGCGCTGCCATACCTGCATGGTTTTCCCGGAGTCGCGGTGTCCACCGCTGCGATAGCCCCTATTGCGGTTGTCGTCGCGCCTGTCGGCGTAGCCAGCTGCGACCATGTTGACGTCGTCGTGATCATCGTAGATGCGCATTCAACGCTTGCTTCGGCAATCGCGTCTGTGCTCGAGTTCTGCTTTGTCGTCAGAGTGAATGTGGTTTTTCACCGAGTCCTCTCCATTTGCCCACCGATTCGCGATTTCCATCAGGTGGTCAATTGTTTTGGGCTTCGAGCGGCCCAGCTCCTCCCTGAGCTCTATGTGACAATTGCCGATGTCGAATGCGTCAATTGCGCGTTCTTCCGAGATGTTTTCCGCGGAGTTCTTGATGATGGACCACCTCTGGATGTACAAGCGTAGCGATTCGCCCGACCTTTGCTAGCAGCACCTCAGGTCTTCGATTGATGCGGGCCTTATGTAAGTGCCCTTGAAGTTGCGCACAAAGATGTAGACCAGATCTTCCTAGCTACGAATGGATCCGTGCTGGAGATTTTGATCCATGCTCGAGCGGCACCCTACAGCTGTAGCTGCAGGCATTGCATGGTCGTGCTTCCACTCCCGCCGTGGAGCCTGACGGAGGAGATGTGGTCCTCCAACCATATTTTTGGGTCCTGTAGGCCGTCAAATTTGGGGTTTTCCGATGGGAGCATGAACCCCTTGGGCATTCGCTTTTGCCTGATGGCCTTGCTGAAGCAACTGGCGCCATAGAGCTCCACGGCTTCATCCTCTGAGTCAGTCGAGTGGGCATGTTGTGCCCTTGACTTGTCGATTTTACGCTGTGTGAGGTCATCGTGCGCATCGTAGTCGTGGTCATGTCGCCGTGATCGGTGGCGTCGAGACAGGTTGTGGCTATCGTCGCTGGACGAGGGTGAGGAATAGCGTTTTGCCAGAGCCTTGCTTTTCTTCGGCTCCGGTGTTTCTTCTTTGTCGAGAGCGGCCTTGATTAACCCCAAGCCCGCGATCATAGACCGTTGCATGGTGGCTCGGGGATCTCCAGCCGGCGGCTGGTTATTGAGGAGGTACATGGTGGCTGCTGTCACCGCAGCTTGCGGCGTCTTTGGGACCACATTGCCCCGTGTGTCGACTGTCATAGAGCTAAAGTCGAGGACTTTTGCAGCTTCTATGCGCTCCTGCTGAGTGAGGAGGGCCATTCGAGATCGCCTCTTGTTGGCCATGTACTCGTTGCCCTTGGAGGAGGATCCTCCATGGGAGGAGAGCCCAGCCCGTCGAAGACTTGACTCGTCTGCCGCCTTTTTACACGCTTCGAGTTGCCCAATCATTTGTAATTGGCATCTATACTCCTCCTTTAGTAGCCAATGATATCCCATCAGCAGATCTTGTGGTGTGCCGGGGGCGGAGGATTGCCTCGTAGGGCTTCTCGACAACGAGCCCACTCAAGATCGTTGAGCTTGATTACGACACGTTTGCCGGTGTGCTTGTTCACCATGGTTGGAGGTTCGACTGCCCCTCCATTGTTGACGGGCACGCCACTGCCACCGCTGGTGGGGCCGCCATTGGGTGGTCCGCCGTTAGGTATGCCACCGTTGGGTGGATTAGGGCCGTTGCCACCGTTTTCGCGATTGGAGTTGGTTTCGCCAGCGTTGATGACGGCGCACATGAAGTGGTTGGGGAAGCTGTTGCTTCTGCAACTTTCGGATCCGGAGCCATAGACCCCATCTTCTGTTGCTAGGCCACCCAGATCAGATCTGCGACTACTCTCGCTGTCCGTGCTCTCAGCTGCTACTGAGGTGTTGAGCTCACTGAGGGCGCCGATTGGTGGCAGGAACCACGATGTTGGAGCAATAGCGGATGCTGTTGGCTGGTCAGGCATGCGAAGCGTGCCCATTTGACCAACTTGGAAGCGGAAGCTCCCGATCGCCAGGCTGATTCCATCGCCCACGGACTCTAAAATCGGGCGAGTGGCTGGCATGTGGACGATGAATTAGAACACGCTGAAGAGCTGGCGAATCTCTGCTGTTGTGGAGTTGTAGATCACGGTTGATGAGGCCCAAGAAGCCGCATCATCAGCACTCCGAATTCCCACAGACGACGCCAATTCATGAGGGTTTAACTCGTCAATGTCCATTTTTATGGACTCGGGTTTTGGAGAACGAGGGAGCACTAGAAGCATCAATCGGCTAGCAAACGAGCACACAGGGACGCAAGGTTTCCCCAGGTTCAGGCCTCGTAGAGGTCCCTACTCCTGCTTGTCTGCTCTTGGAATTAACGAAGGAATCGAAGATTACAGGGGCGCACAGATGCAATTTGGCGAGAGTTGTGGAAACTAGGGTTGTGTGTGTCCTCCTCGCCGCCCCCTCCTAGCCTTTATATAGATATGCCAGGTCTCGGGTAGCACGTCGAGTCGGTTACAGATTAGGGTTTTCCCCTTCAACTTTCTATCTTTAAACTTCTTCTTGTCTCGCAAGTCATTGAGAGTCCGCGGGCCACTCGAAGTCTTCATTGGGCCGTGGCAACGGGGTGGGCTTCCAGTGTATCTGGACCGTATATACCAAACTCGAGTACCTGCAGGGCATACCCATGTCAACAGGAGAGGCAAAATGAATATTCTCTCTCTTCTTAGGGAAGTGTTCTATACCTTTCTTGAGTGGGAATTGATATTTACTAGTGCCTTCTTTCATATCAATAATGGCACCAACAGTTCTAAGAAAAGGTCTTCCCAAAATAATAGGACAAGAAGCATTGCATTCAACATCCAAAACATAGAAATCAACGGGGACATAGGTATTGTTAACCATAATAAGAACATCATTAATACTCCCCATGAGTTTGCTTTTAGCATTATCATCAAGCTAGACATTTAAATAACAATCTTCCAATGGTGGCAAATCAAGCATTTCATAAATCTTTCTAGGCATAATAGAAACACTACTATCAAGGTCACATAGAGATTTGAGATCAAAATCATTCACTTTCATATTAATGATGGGTTCCCAACCCTCTTCTAATTTCATAGGAATAGAAGCTTTATGTTTCATCTTTTCTTATTTAATTTTTATGAGAGCACTAGTAATGTGTTTTGTAAAGGCCATATTCATAGCACTAGCATTAGGACTTTTAGGAAGATTTTTTAGGAACATAATAACTTTAGAGATATTTCAACCATCAAGATCAAAATCATAATTACCATCTAAAGTAGTAGAGCTATTGTTTCCCATATTTCGAAGAATTTCAGCATTTTTATTGGAAAAGGTTCCATTGGTTTTATGCATTGTTGCAGAAGAAACGGGGACTTCATGTGGTTTTCTAGCATCATCATTAGTGGTGGTGATAGTACAAATACTACTATTTCTAGCAATTTCATCTTCTCTTTCCCACTTAGCATGCAATTCAGCTAATAGTCTAACATTTTCATCAATTCTAACTTGTATGGCATTAGTAGCAGCAAAGGGATTTTCAATGGTTTCAGGTTTAGCAGCCATTTTATTAATCAAAGAGGATTGTGCTTCAGACAAAGATGATATGTTTCTTTCAGCACTAGAAAGTTTTTCCTCAATAGTTTTATTGAAAGTGGTTTGTTTACTAATAAAATATTTAAGCATGACTTCAAGTTTAGAGGGTGCACTTCTATTATTGTTGTAGGAATTTCCATAAGCATTACCATTATTGGGAGGATATGTCCTATAATTATTATTACCAAAACTATTCATGTAGGCATTGTTGCTAAAATTATTATTTCTAATAAATCAACTTGTTCTCTTTGAGCAACCAAATAAGCTAAGGGAACATGATTTGGATCAATATGAGCTTTCCCATTAACAAGCATATACATAATAACATCAATTTTATCACTCAAGGAGGAGGTTTCTTCAACATAATTTACCTTCTTACCTTGTGGAGCTCTCTCAGTGTGCCATTCATAATAGTTAACCATCATATTATCAAGGAGCTTTGTTGCACCACCCAAAGTAATGGTCATAAAGGTACCTCCAGCAGCAGAATCCAGCAGATTTCTTTAAGAATAATTCAGTCCTGCATAAAAGGTTTGGATAATCATCCAAGCAGTCAGTCCATGAGTGGGACAATTCTTTACCAAAGATTTCATTCTTTCCCAAGAGCTAGCAACATGTTCATTATCAGATTGCTTAAATTTCATTATTTCACTTCTCATAGATATAATCTTAGCAGGAGGATAGTATTTTCCAATGAAAGCATATGTGCATTTAGTCCAAGAATCAATACTATTTATAGTTAGGGATAGCAACCATTCTTTAGCTTTTCCTCTCAAAGAGAAAGAAAACTATTTAAGCTTAATAATATCTCCATCTATATCCCTATGTTTTTGCATCTCACACAGTTCAACAAATTTATTAAGGTGAGCAGCAGCATCTTCAGTACCAACAATAGAAAATTGTTCTTTCATAACAAGATTGAGCAAAGCAGGTTTAATTTCAAAGAAAGTAGATTCAGGAACAGGTGGAGCAATAGGTGTGCACATGAAATCATTGTTGTTGGTGCTAGTGAAGTCACACAACTTAGTATTTTTAAGAGTGTTCAAGTTTTTGTGTTTTTAATATAAAGAAGCAAACTAGTACAACTATTTTCCTATGTTTTTGATAAAAGAAACAAGCAAACAAAGCAGAAATAAACTAAGCAAAAAAAAACAAAGTAAAGAGATTGGTTATGAGGGACTCCCCTTGTGAATATCTCCTTGACTCCCTAGCAACGGCGCCAGAAAAAAGGCTTGATGGCTCAAAATATATTCGAGCTCGTTGGGAACCCCCAGAGGAAGGTATGATGAGCACAGCAGCAAGTTTTCCTCAGTTATGAAACCAAGGTTATCGAACTAGTAGGAGCAAGGAAACAACTCGAAGGTGTTGTTTCCAACTTGGAATCCTGCACAACACAACAACAGAACTTTGCCCCAACTTATAGTGAGGTTGTCAATCTCACCGGTTTTGCTGAAACAAAGGATTAATATTGTGTGGAAGATAGTAATTGCTTGTAGAAAGTAAACAGTAAACAATAAATAGATGGTAGATTGATGGTAAAATAATGGACGGGGGTCCATAGTTCACTAGAGGTGATTCTCCTTAAGATAGATGACATGTTGGGTGAAAAAATTACAACGGGGCAATTGACAGACACCAAGAAAGCATACATGCATATACTAATAATCTTAACTCCTATGAGATTTGATTGGGCATTACAACATTATACATAAACCGCAATCCAACTACATCTATGACTAATACTCCACCTTCAGGTTATCATCTGAACCCCCTCTAGTATTAAGTTGCAAGCAACAGATAATTACATTAAGGAAAGTGTGTAAAGTAAACAATATGATTGTCCCATGGACAAAGGATTGCTATTTTCTCCCTAGTAGCAACAACACATCTAGTACCTTAGAGATTCTTGTCACTTCCCCATATTACTAGAGGCATGAACCCACTATCGAGCATAACTACTACCTCTTGGAGTTGCTAGCATCTACTTGGCCAAGATAGCTACTAACAACAGAAAGCATGCAAGATCACAAATAACATAGACATGATAGAAACAATAATCAATCTGAAATAGCATCTCAATATCCATCGGATCCCCGCAAACACAACAGGTAAGATTACAAATAGAGGATCTTGATCATGAACGGATCTCACAAGATCTAAACATGGTAGCACAAAGGAGGAGAACCAACCATCTAGCTACTACATGGACCCGTAGTCCAGGGATGAACTACTCACTCATCACACCGGAGGCAAGCATGGAGATGAAGAAGGCCTCCAGGGTGATCTCTCCCCTCTGGCAGGGTGCCGGGAAGAGCTTCAGATCCCTCCCGATCTAGGGATGGAGATGGCAGCGTCTACAGACTGTTTCGTGGAATTTTGATCGGGTACTTAGGGTTTTCGTCCCGGGAGGCTTTTATAGGGGAAGGGGCAAGGTCGGTAGAGGCCCGAGGGGCCCACACCAGGTGGCGGCGCGCCTAGGGCTGGCCGCGCCACCCTCGGGTGTGGCCGCCTCGTGGCCCCCCTTTGGCTGCCCTCCAGACTCCGTGTTGCTTCGGGTAAAATATTGACTTTGGGTTTTGTCCGGTCCAATTCCGAGAATATTTTCTTGCTAGATTTTCTTAAACCAAAAATAGTAGAAAACAAGCAACTGGCACTGTGGCATCTTGTTAATAGGTTAGTTCCAGAAAATGTGTGAAAATACTCCAAAGTGTGGACAAAACATAAGAAAGTAGATATAAAACAAGCATGGAACGTCAAAAATTATAGATACGTTTACGACGTATCACCTACATCTAGAAGCTCTCAACTGACTTTACCTCAACCGACCTAACCTTTGGGGCTTCAGGACGACTCTCTAGAGATCCTGAAGACCAGACATAAATCCAAGGGATATTGGAGATCAAGGTTACCTGCAGGACAAGATGAAGACCTGACGTGACTAAGGAAGACACTTCTACCATCAACAACTATAAGTACTCAAATACTATAATATTGATGACCATGTGTCATCTACAAAGATTTCGGGTAGGTGGGTATGTGGGGTATGTGGGTGCGGGTTTTCCGTTACCATACCCACACCCGCAATACCCAACGGGTAGTGACGAGGGTTTCACTCGTCGATGCCCATTGTTATGGACTTGGGTTTTGGAGAAGGAGGGAGCGCTGGGAGCATCAATCGGCTAGCAAACAAACACACAGGGATGCAAAGTTTGCCCAGGTTCAGGCCTCATAGAGGTCCCTACTCTTGCTTGTCTGCTCTTGCAATTAACGAAGGAATCAAAGATTACAGGGGCGTGTAGATGCAATCTGGCGAGAGTTGTGGAAACTAGGGTTGCGCGTGTCCTCCTCACCGCCCCCTCCTAGCCTTTATATAGATAGGCCAGGTCTCGGATAGCAGGTCGAGTCGGTTACAGATTAGGGTTTTCCCCTTAAACTTCCTATCTTTAAACTTCTTCTTGTCTCGCAAGTCATCGAGAGTCCGCAGGCCACTCGAAGTCTTCATTGGGTTGCGGCAACGCCGTTGGCTTCCACTATATCTGGACCGTATATACCAAACTCGAGTACCTGTAGGGTATACCATGTCAGTAGCCCTCGAGTGTCCAGTGGAATTGCATATTCGACTGGACAATTTATGAAGCCTTTCGAGTGCCTGACAGAGTATTCTTTTCGAGTGTTTTGTTTATATCATAGGGATTGTTGATATGTGTGCCTGATTTAACCGATGCATCGGAATCACTTAACTGCCTTGGGGAGAAACAACACAATATACTCGAACTCGAGTCCCCAGACTCGAATTCGGAAAAGTGCTGGTGTAATTTGACTCAAGCCACAGAGGACTTATAGGAGTTGAATTCCAGTATATGGGTGTGAGCACTCGACGCGTCCACCAAGGCATGTTCATCGTACCTGTAAGCACGGATATATTTCTGGTAGTGCGCAGCAAATGCGTTGCCAGGCCTTATCCAGGTCTTATCTTCACGCTGCAAGCGCGGCATCCGAATTTCTATCATCGCGGAGATGGTTCGGGTGGCCCGGGAGACGCAGTCTCTTTGTAGGGAAAAATTTGAGGCGGTGTCGCCATAGACTTCGAGTGTGGATGTTATCAACACATAGTACGACGCACAAATAATCATAGGGTGCGCGACCAGCGCTCCCTATGGGAGTAGCCCCCGAGTGCCTGGTTGAGTTGAAGGCTTAGGTAGGGACTAAAGAACTTTTGTGACTGCTGTCGGCTTTTGTTTGCTTGTTTAAGTCGAATTTATTTCTGGCGCTCCCTATGGGAGTAACCCATGATCCATAGTCAAATCATAGATTCGAGTGGTTGGGTATGCTTTTAAGGTTCATATTCTTGCTTAAAAAGAAAATCGTAGGGTGCGGACCAGTGCTCCCTATGGGAGTAGCCCCCCAGTGCTTGGTGGAGTCAAATACTCGAGCAAGGACTAAAGTAGTCGAAGTCTTCTAGTGCTCAATTCTTTGACGACATCAGTGCTGACGATGTGATGACCTCAGTTGTCAGTGTGAGCGGCTTTGACGGGACGTGACGAGCGGTGGGTCCCATTTTATGACCCTGACTTGACCGGGCGTGCGTAATCTTTCGCTTTAACTGTGCCTCCTCGATTTCTGCGTGTAATGGAGGTAGTGGGGGACGGTTCATGTTTTAGCCTCTCCACGTGTCGATCGCGATGTGCGCCATGCGTCGAATAGGGTTTCTGGTGGCCGTTGGATTGCATCAGCAAGGTGGTTAAGTAACAGCGCAGCTGCGGTAATTTTCCATCTGCTCTTTCTCTGCTTCTGCTTCCATCGCCATTGCTGCTACCCTCTGCTTCCTAGAGTTCGTCCCCTTCGCGGCACTAGACCAACTCCGCGTGTTTCCGAGCTATTTCCTCCGCTCGCACCACCACCGCAAGATGGGGAAGAAGAAAGGAGGCGCTGCCTTTGGGTCTGCTGCCGTCACCGTTAATGCCAAGAAGAAGGGCGGCTCCGTCGTCGTGGGTACCAGCGCCACCGGCACCGGCAAGAAGAAGGGTGCGGGAACCCGCGTCACCAATGGCGCATGGAGCGCGTCCATCATCAAGGCTTCTGAGCTCCGTCTTCTGCGTCAAGATGGAGTTCTTTCTCGCGTCGAAGATGATTCATGAGTGCCTGGCGACGAGGTAACCCTGCGTCCTCCGTCCGGTTTTCGGGTGATGTTCCTCGCATTCATCATCCATGGCCTTTCGCTGCCCCTGCATCCTTTTGTCAGGGGCCTTCTTTGTTTCTATGGGCTCTAGCTGCACCAGCTGTCCCCAAACTCTCTTCTTCACATTGCGTGCTATATCACGCTTTGCGAGTGCTGGCTCAGAGTCGAACCGCACCTTGGTCTCTTCAAGCGGCTTTTCAAGCTGAAGTGTCAGTCGACATCTGGTTCCGTAGTCTACGACGTAGGAGGCTACGGGATACATCTCGACTCCTCCGTCACATACTTTGATATCAAGCTCATGGCGTCCGTCCAAGGGTGCAGGGACAAGTGGTTCTACATCCGTGACCAGAAGGCTGACGGAGAGCACTACGGACTCGCACCCTTCGATCCCGCGACGCTGTGCAATAGTAGGTGTTCTGGGAAGAACGTGGTGATGCCTGGCGAGTCTGAGGAGACACAAGTGCTGTACGAGCGCGTCTGCGACCTAGAGAATCGTATGGGTAAAGAAGAGGGAGGCGCCGCCCTCAATCGCACATGGTTGTGACGTCGCATCCAGCCTCTGCAGGCCAGAGTTCATCCCATGTTCCAATGGGCTAGTGCGGACGATGTCACTCGCGTATCTGCCGATGGCATTTCCACGGGTGAAGTAGATAAGAGGGTGCGACTACTGACCAACTACACCACTAAGGATGTCCTCCCTAGTGAACCAGTCGTGCCTCCATTTGATGCCTCTAACCCTCCTCCTAAGGTATAATTGTGCTATGAAGTAGCGTTATTTGTCGAGTGCTTCCGATTTCTTGAAATATGATGACTTGTTTTCTGTAAGGAGGATTGGAAGGTGTCTCCCAGTTTGCCCCCTCTTCATGAGGGGGTTATTCCTCGCGAAGTGGATGAAGAGGACGAGTCAGAATCGACTGTCTCACTTGAAGAGGAGGAGGAGCCCCCCGAGTCCAGCGGTCCAGACACTCGCAAGCGTTCGCGTAGCGAGGATTCGGATGCGTCTTCTCCTTCGACTCTAGAAGGCCAAGTTGTTGGTGCGGAGTCGCCGATTCCTGCTATTCCTGTGAGCTCCATGGCGCCATCTGCTCGCAAGAAGATGCGGCTGCCGAAGGAGTCGTCGGAGTCGGAGGAGCAAACCTTTCATTTTGATAAATTTGAATGGTAAGTCTACAATTCTTGTCTTGGTTCCTTTTGTAGTTGCATTTTCCTGATGCTGGTTTTTGTTCCGTAGTCAACCGGTGTCGTCGTCTTTTGGCGACATCCAATGTTTGAAGGAATCTGGAGTCGCGGATTCCAAGGCCAAGGAAGTGGCTGAGTGATCTTCTTCTCCTCCGTTGGTGGCCTACTCTAGGCACAACTCATCGAGTTCTCCACACGTTGTGGAGCATCAGATGGTTGTTCGGACGACTATGCGGCAATCAACTTTGGAGTCTCTGGAAGAGCATGTAAGTGTGATTTTGTTTTTGCAGTCAAATTTGTTCTCCATGTTGTCTACTGATCTTTTACTTTCTTCTGAGGCAGCTTATTGTGAAGGAAGCTGCTCGCTTGGCGGAGCAGGTACTTGCAATGGGTCGTCAGCACGCCATGCTGGACAATCCCCATCGAGTCATTGAAAGTTAGTATTTTGCTTCTTCCTCGTTATTCTTGCGAAGTTTACACATTCGACTGATGCTCCATCTTATATTTTGGTAGCCAAGCATAACGAACTCCTCTGCGATGCTGCTTCTCTTGAAAAGACGCTCGCCGCAGCGATGAAGAGTCGTGACGAGGCAGTCGCTGCGTTGGATGAATCGCGGAAACTCGAAGACGATTTGCGCACCTCCATCGCCGCGAGGGAAAAGTTGTTCGAAGAATAGCTCTTCTCGATTGCCAAGTCTCTTTCAGGTATTCTTTTGTTTCAATTTTGATTACTTCTTTCTTTGATATCTTGCTGTTGTGCTAACACTTTGCTCTGTGTAGATCCTGGTGGTCTGAGCTTCGACACTCAAGCACTTTGTCGTGATGATGCTTTGGCAGGCGCCGTCGCGGCTGTCGAAGACCATAGCCCTTCCATTCAGGGAACGCTGACCAAAGCTAAGAGTGTACTCAATCGCATCCGCGAGGAGATGGCGCCCAAAGCTGAATTGATTGAGAACTTGGATGACCTGGCGGAGTCCCTTGCTGGAGGTATCCCTTCGGACTTCAGGAAATCGCATCGTGCGGTCTGTGCCTCCATGGCACTCGCCATGGTGCAGACCCATGGAGTGGAGATGGATCCAGCCGCGGTCTCCAAGACGATGTCCGTCGGCGCAGATGGTCAACATGTAGTTTTTGCTCCTTTTGCAACTTTCCGCGGCAAGTACGGGCCGCAACTTATCAACACAGTCGCCAAGTATTCTGAGGAGCTGCAGCGAGCCAAGAAGGTAGCGAAGGCTGCGGCGTTAGGGACCAATGGGAAGTCTGTGGCGTATGATACTGCCATGGACTCGATGAGGCCTCCTAAACCAAAGTCCAAGTCGAAGAAGCAGGCTGCTCCTCAGTAGTTATTATTTGTAATAGTTAATAGCTTGACTCCTTTTGTTGAAAACATGCCGGTGGCTGAGTGTCTCTGTTGATACTTTTGCTATGTTTGAATGCACTCGAGTTTTTGTCCATGTGTTGCTTGGTCTTCTTATTATCTCTTGCTTGGCTTGTGATAGGGCACATCGAGTGGCCCTTCGAGTGAGCCTCGGGATCCGCCATTCGCTAGTGATACCTTAGCGCAGTCGCACTCAAGGGTGGATGAGCTGTTTGTGCTTTCACGATTGCATGATCGCGTTAAGAAGCTAGAACGCGAACTGCACATCCTCCGCGGTAACGCGAATGTATGAAAATCGAGGGCGGATTAGGCCGCCGCCTGAGAACAATATCTACTAGAGGAGGTGGCGCAGCTGGGTGATCAGTTCAAGTGTTAGCTTCCTGCCCCCTTATCTTTTCTTGTAGTCAGTCGCGGTAGTTCATTGTCTTCATACTTTTGCCTTTTGCTTGGTATAGTTGTCAGCGCGCGTCATCCGCAAGATGAGAAAGACAGGATCAACATCGCATGAACGACCTGACCCAGGAACAACTTCAGGCAAGTGGGTACTTCTAGGTGGGTCATGATCGCGCACTCACGTTTGCGAGCCTGCAGGATCGTGCTTCTCGAGTGCTCCACTTTCTGAAGAAATTGCAGTCGTGTCTGAGGAATATCTGCCAAACGATGTTTCCACTAGACCACATCCCTTCAAGCTTGTTGGCTCTCCTGGCGAAGTTTTAGGATTTGAGTGCAGTTCGCGAGTGTGTACGGCAACAGTTAGTGCCTTGTGCCAAGGCTGTGTTGTCGCTAGTGCGACTGCATAGGCCTGATGTCGATGTTGCAGTTGTTGCTGCTGGTCCGCCGACTCCGCCAGCAGGTTCGACTTGGAATATGGTTCCTCATTACCAGGCGATGGATTGCCCAGCGGAGAAAATTGTCGACTTCTTCGAAGAACAGACAAACGTTCTTCTGTTGCAATAATAGTTTATCTTGTATCCTGCACATAAGTATACCAGTGTTGTAAAGTTCGTATGTATGCTGTATATAATTGATTAATATTGATATGTAAATAGCTTGCTAGCTCGTATGTTTTGCGAGTGCGTTGCACTGTGCGATTCCTTTTCGTTATCCTAACGTGTGTTTATCTCAGCACCTTGCCAACCTGCCAGGTGCGTTGCGGATGGGTTGTTGTTTGTCAAGGGTTCGATTATTGTGTCAGCTACTCGGGATATCGCGATTGGTTCGTAGAACAGTTGTATAAAGGGTGGCGTAGCCCCGGAGTAATAAGATCGTGACAAATGAAAGAAAATATAGAGTTTGCGGCACTTAGCTTTATTTATTCGTAGAATAGTACGAAGTACAATGTGTGGCTAAGTAGCTTGGCTGAAAAGCCTTAATTTTAATGTAAAAGGAAAAACGACTAAGGGTAGAAGCGCCGCAGTTGCGCGAAGTTCCAAGGGTTGGAGTATGCGACTCCTGTCTCGAAATCTTTGAGGCGATAGGCGCCACCTAGGATTACTTTTGGAATCACGTATGGTCCTTCCCAAGGGGACTCGAGCTTGAGGTGCCCTTGCTGCTTCAGTCGCAGGACCAGATCTCCTTCGACGAAGGATCTGGGGCGTAGCCTTCTGTTGTGGTAGTTGCGCAGGTTCTGCTGGTAGATCATCGATCTTTCTACTCCGATTTCCCATGCCTCGTCAAGGAGATCGACGGAGTCTTCGAGTGCAGGTGTTGACTCCTGCTCGATGTACACGACTACCCGTGGGGCTTTAAAGCGTACATCTGCGGGTAGTACTGCTTCAGCGCCATGCAGCATGAAGAACGGGGTGTATCCCGTGGCGCTGTTTGGGGTTGTCCGCAGGCTCCAAAGTATGGACTGCAATTCGTCTGGCCAGCACCCGGCGGCTTGTTCGAGTGGTCGAAGGAGTCGCTTCTTGATTCTACCAAAGACGAGGCCATTGGCCTTTTCGACTTGACCGTTGGTCTGTGGATGAGCTACGGATGCATAGCTTACGTTGATTCCTAGGTTGTCGCACAAACCCTGGAACTCCTTAGAGGTGAAGTTCGTTCCATTGTCCGTGATGATGCTGTGTGGCACTCCGAAGCAATAGACAATGGACTCGAAAAACTTGACGGCACTGGCTCCTGACTGGTTGGTCACCGGCATGGCCTCTATCCACTTGGTGAATTTGTCGACTGCGACCAGGAGGTAGACGTATCCTCCTCGCGAGGATTTTGGGAGCTTGCCGACCATGTCGAGTCCCCATTGCGCAAAGGTCCAGGCCAGTGGTATTGGTCAGAGTTCCGCGCCAGGTGCGTGCGGTTTGTCCGCAAATCGGTGACAAGCGTTGCATCTCTTGACGACGTCCTTGGCGTCACGCATGGCTGTGGGCCAGTAGAATCCAGCTCGTAGAGCTTTGGCAACGAGGGCGCGACTGCCGGCATGGTGCCCGCAAGTCCCTTCATGTATGTCGAGGAGGACGGCCCTTCCGTCTGTGTTGGAGACACACCGTTGGAGTACTCCTATGATGCTGCGCTTGTACAGTTCGCCGTTGATGATGGCAAATGCCTTGGATCACTGTGCGATGTGTCGCGCGTCAGTCGGGTCGTCCGGTAGCCTCTTGCCGAGAAGATATGTGATGTAGGGTTGAGTCCAAGATGGCTCGATCATCATGACCCCCATTGGTCCCTCGAGTCCTATGTCGAGCTCCAGGTCGTCGAGTGCCATTGGCTCATTGGGTGGCGTAGCCCCCGAATCCGTTGTTGCGTTTGTTTTCTTCTCTACGGCCTTTGGCTTGATGGAGCATTCACATATACGCTCGAGAAATACCCCAGGTGGTATGCGCAGGTGGATCCAATGTTGGCGAGTGCATCCGCCTCTTCATTGCTTTCGTGCCCTACGTGCCGCAGCTCATAGCCATCGAAGTCCCCTTCGAGTGTGTCGTAGAGGTCGCGGTAGGCAATCATATTGTCATTTAGTGCGTCGCACTCATGCATCGTTTGGTGTACGACCAACTTGGAGTCATCATAGATGATGAGCCTCTTGGCGCCGCAGGCTTTTGCCATCCGCATCCCGTGCAATAGGGCCTTGTATTCAGCTTCGTTATTAGAGGCGGTGCTCGCAAAATGTATTTCAGCTTGTCTCCTTGGGGCGATGTTAGTATGACACCTTTGCCAGCCCCGTCCTTACGCTTTGATCCATCGAAGTGCATCGTCCAGAGGTAAGACATATCTGGTTTTTCGGGGAGCTGGTTCTCCATCCAGTGCACGAGGAAATCAGGGAGGACTTGCAATTTTATCGCGTCGTGTTTTTCATATGTAATGTCTCGCAGAGACAGCTCGATTCCCCAAAGCGCGAATCATCCAGTGGCGTCGGGGTTGTTGAGGATGTGCCCAAGCGGGGCGTCATTGACCACCACGATTGGATGCTCTTGGAAGTAGTGACACAGTCGCCTGGCTGTCATGAAGACGCCGTATGCCAACTTCTGGTAGTGTGGGTACCGCTTCTTTGTTGGCGTGAGCACCTTGCTGAGGTAGTAGACTGGGCGCTGTACACCATGGACTTTGTTTTCCTCAGCTCGTTCCACCACGAGTACTGTGTTGACCACCTGGTTGGTGGCGGAGATATATAGCAGCAGTGGTTCCCTTTCGCGTGGGGTCACCAGTACTGGTGAGGTAGATAGTAGGTGGTTGAGGTCTTCGAATGCTTCCTGTGCCTCATCAGTCCACTCGAACTTGTCAGTTTTGCGGAGAAGTTGGTAGAAGGGCAGTGCCTTTTCACCCATTCGGCTGATGAACCGACTGAGCGCCGCGATTCGCCGGGCCAGCTGTTGGACGCTGCTTATGTTCTTCGGCTTCTCCATGGCCAGTATGGCTTTTATTTTCTTCGGGTTCGCCTCGATCCCTGTCGCGGAGATGAGATACTCGAGTAGTTTCCCGGATGGTACGCCGAAGGTGCATTTGTCCGGATTAAGCTTGATCCGGTAGTGGTCGAGGTTGGCAAAGGTTTCATGCAAATCGTCGATTAGCGAGGCTTCCTCTTTGGTTTTGATGACGATGTCGTCAACATAGACTTGGATGTTGCGACCAAGTTGGTTCTTGAGGCAAGCCTGCATGCACCACTGATAGGTGGCTCCTGCATTTTTTAGCCCAAAGGGCATTGTGTTGTAGCAGAACACACTAAAAGGCGTCGTAAATGCTATTTTCTCTTGATCTTCCTCCTTCATTCAAATCTAATTATAGCCTGAGTAGGCGTCGAGGAAGCAGAGGCGCTCACATCCTGTGGTGGAGTCGATGATTTGGTCGATTCGAAGCAACGGGAAGTGATCCTTTGGGAAGTGCTTATTCAGGGAGGTGAAATCCACGCACATCCGCAAGATATCCGTGTCCTTTTTAGGTACCAACACCGTGTTGGCGAGCCAAGTGCTTTCCTTGATCTCGCGTACAAATTTGGCGTAGAGGAGTCTGTTGATCTCCATTCCGGCCGCTTTTTCTCTTGGTTCAGACAGTCACCGAATTGTTTTCTTGACTGGCCTTCCGTCTGGGTTGACATTGAGTGCATGCTCGGCGAATTGCCTGGGGACCCCTCGCATGTCCGCTGGACACCAGGAGAAGATTTCCCAGTGCTCATGGAGGAATTCGACGAGTGCGAGTTCCTATGCGGGACTCAAGTTGTTGGCGATGAGGGCCGTCTTGGTCGGGTCTGATGGGTGGAGCTAGATTTTCTTCGTCTGCAATGATGAGTCGAAGGACAGGTCAGGTGAACTTGGCCGGCTCAGGGGAGGCAGACTGTTGTCTGTCGACTCCTTCAATCTTGCGAGTTCCTCCTGCATGCCGAAGGACTCGGAGATTCTGTTGAATTTCTTGTTGCAGCTGGCGGACCTCTCGAAGCTCCCGTTGATTGTGATGACGCCGTTTGGGCCTGGTATTTTCATCTGTAGGTAGGCGTTGACATGGGTATACCCTACAGGTACTCGATCTTGGTATATACGGCCTGCATACATAGAGGCCCACGGTGTCGCCAGGGCCCAAACAAAGGACTCGAGTAGCCTACAGACTCTCGATTGCTTGAAGAACAAGAAGAAGCTAAAGATAGAAAGTTCAAAGGGGAAAACCCTAACCTGTAACCGCCTCGACCTGCTACCCAAGACCTAGCCTATCTATATAAAGGCTAGGAGGGGGCGGCGAGGAGGACACGCGCAACCCTAGTTTCCACAACCCTCGGCAGATCACATCTGCGCACCATTGTAATCTTCGATTCCTTCGATAATTCCACGAGCAGACAAGCAGGAGTAGGGACCTCTACGAGGCCTGAACCTAGGTAAATCTTCGAGTCCCCTGTGTGCTTGTTTGCTAGCCGATAGATGTCTCCAGCGCTCCCTCCTTCTCCAAAACCCAAGTCCATAACAATGGGCATTGATGAGTTAAACCCTCGTCAAATGGCGCCGTCTGTGGGAATTGGGAGTGCTAATGTTGCGGCTTCTTTGGCCCCATCAACCGCGATCTATATCTCCGCAACAGCGGAGACTCGCCAGCTCTTCGGCGCGTTTGACTTTACTGTCCACACACCGGCTACTCGCCCGACCTTCAAGTCCGTGGGCGATGCGATCAGCCTGGCGATTGGGAGCATCTGCTTCCAAGTTGGTCAGATGGGCACGCTTCGCATGCCTGATCAGCCGACAGTGCCGGCAATTGCCCCAGCATCATGGTTCCCTCCATCGATCGGCACCCTCAGTGAGCTCGACGCCCCGACAACAGTCACGAACACGGTCAGCGATAGCAGTCGGGACTCCGATCTGAGCGATCTGGCCACGGAAGACAGGGCCTATGGGTCCGGACCTGAAAGTTGCGGGAGCAGCAGCTTCCCCAACCACTTCATTTGTGCCGTCATCAACACGGGTGACATCTCTGCCAATCGTGGCAACACGGGCAACCGTGGCAACCAAACCGACCCGCCTAACGGCGGCATACCCAATAGTGGACCAACGCCTAACGGCGGCAACGGCGGCAATCGCGTCTCCGTCGACAACGGAGGAACAGTCGAACCTCCAACCATAATAAACGAGCAAACCGGCGAACGTGTCGTGATCAGGCTCAACGAGCAAGAATGGGCTCGCTGCCGCGAGGCCCTACGAGGCACTCCTCTACCCTTCAGATCGCCGCAAGAACTATTGATGGGCTACCATTGGCTCCTGAAGGAAGAATTCAAGCGCCAAGTGCAAACAATTGGCGCAACTCGAGGCGCGCAAAAAAGCAGCAGACGAGTCGAGCCTTCGTCGTGCTGGGCTCTCCTCTCACGAAGGATCCTCCTCAAAGGGGAACGAATACATCACCAAAAAGAGGCAATCTCGGATGGCCCATCTTAGCGAGCAAGAACGCATAGAAGCTGCAAAAGTCCTTGACTTCAGCTCTATGACAGTCGATACGCGGGGCAATGTGGTCCCCAAGACGCTGCAGGCTGCGGTGACAGCGGCCACCATGTACCTCCTTAACAACCAGCCGCCAGCTGGAGATCCCCGAACCGCCATGTACCGATCTACGATCGCAGGCTTGGGATTAATCGAAGCTGCTCTCGACAAGGAGCGAACACCTGAGCCGAAAAAGGGCAAAGCGCTAGCAAAGCACTACTTCTCGCCCTCGTCCAGCGATGACAGTCATGACCTGTCTCGACACCGCCGCTCACGACGACACGACCGCGACTATGATGCGCGCGACGACCTCACGCAGCGCAAGATAGACAAATCAAGGGCACGACATGCTCGGTCGACTGACTCGGAAGAGGAAGATGTGGAGCTCTGCGGCTCCAGATTCTTCAGTAGATCCATCACGCAAAAGAGAATGCCTAAGGGATTTAAACTCCCATCACAGAACCCGAAGTTTGACGGCCTACAGGACCCGAAGATCTGGCTGGAGGACCACATCTCCTCCGTCAGACTCCACGGCGGCAGTCGAAGCACGACCATGCAATGCTTACAGCTACAGCTGCAAGGCGCCGCTCGAGCATGGCTTAACAACCTCCCGCGCGGATCCATTCGCAGCTAGGATGAGCTGGTTTACAGCTTCGTGTGCAACTTCAAGGGCACGTACAAGCGGCCCGCATCAATCGATGAGCTGAGGTGCTGCCAGCAAAGATCGGGCGAATCGCTACGCTCCTACATCCAAAGGTGGTCCATCATCAAGAAGTCCACAGAGAACATCTCGGAGGATCGCACGATTGACGCGTTCAACGGCGGCGTTCACCGCCTAGAGCTCAGGGAGGAGCTAGGCCACTCAAAGCCCCAAACCATCAACCACCTGATAGAAATCGCGAATCGGTGGGCCGATGGAGAAGATTCGGTGAAGAATCGCGTTCACTCTGACGAGGAGGCGCAACTCGAACGTAGACGCGATCGCTGAGGCAAACGCCGCATGCGCATCTATGATGATCGCGATGACGTCAACATGGTCGCAGCTGGCTACGCTGATAGACGCGACGATAACCGCAACAGCGGATACCGTGGCGGCGGATACCGTGATTCTAGGAAAACTACGCAAGTGTGGCAACGCCGCAATCGCGATGAAGCACCCGCGACATCCATTGAGGACAAACTGTCTGGGCCATGTACAGTACACTTCTACATCGACAAGCATGATGGAAAGAAAAAATCTAGCCACCTCCTCAAGGATTGCCGCGAGTTCCTCAAGCTACACAAAGGATCGGTTTGGATGAACCGCAACGTAGTCGAACGATGCTACGGAGCATCTCCAAGCGCCATGCCACATGGCGCTCCGCCACCACCACCTGGGCCACCCCCGAATGCAGTTGTGCTGGACCAGCACCATGGGGGCGAACCATACCCTCGAGCTATGGGCACCATGATAATCCAAAAGGGACGCCCCTCGAATCGGGTGCAGAAGGCCATCACTCGCCAAGTCAACTTGGCCACACACTCGCCACCACCCACTATTGAGTACATCAGTGGCAGCGAGTCTTGCATCACCTTCGACAAACGCGATCATCCGCCTCAAGTACGCCCTATAGGCTATTGCCCCTCGTACTCGAGGCGCAGATCGGAGGCTTCGACATGAGCCGCGTCTTCATGGACGGCGGGAGCGGCATCAACCTTATATTCGCGAGTACCTTGCGAGCAATGAGGATCCCTCTAACTTGCCTGGAGGCCTCGGACACAACATTCCACGGCATCGTCCCAGGGAAGGACGTATACCCCCTGGGCAAAATCAACCTCAACGTCATCTTCGGCACACCGAAGAACTTCCGGCGCGAGCGCATCGACTTTGAGGTCGTCGACTGGCCCTCACAGTACCACTGCATTCTTGGGCGCGTCGCGTTCGCTAGGTTCATGGCAGTGCCCCACTATGCCTACCTGCAGATGAAAATGCCAGGTCCCAATGGCGTCATCATGAACAACAGGAGCTTCGAGAGATCTGACAGTTGCGACCGGGAATTCAACAGAATCTGCCAGTCCTTCGGCATGCACGAAGAACTTGCGAGACTAAAGGAGTCGACAGACAACAGTCTGCCTCCCCTGAGCCAGCCAAGTTCACCTGATCTCTCCTTTGACTCATCGGTGCACACAAAGAAAGTGCAGGTCCACCCATCGGATCCCGCCAAGACGACCCTCATCGCCAAAAACTTGAGTCCCGCATAGGAACTCGCGCTCGTCGAATTCCTCCGTGAGCACTAGGAAATCTTCGCCTGGATTCCAGTGGACATGCCAGGAGTTCCCAGGGAATTCGCCAGCACGCACTCAACGTCAACCCAGACGCAAGGCCAGTCAAGCAAACAATATTACGATCATCTGAGCCAAGAGCAAACGTAGTCGGGATGGAGATCAATGGACTCCTCGACGCCAAATTCATACGCGAGATCAAGGAAAGCACTTGGTCCGCCAGATGAGCAGCTTCCTTCATAAGGGGCTATCGCAACAAAGAAAACAACAAAGTTAGCAGATGCCCTAAGCAGCATCGACTGCAGCACGAGGAGAAGAAATACTGCACTTACATGATCCTCCAATGACTCCGAAGTTGTCTGATGTGGCGTCATCCGAGCAACTATTCGATGCTCCCCCTCGTGCGGACAGCTGGAAGAGTTATGCATGGAGTGGGCAGCCAATTGAGGAGAAGGAGCACGCTCAACCTCTTTCTTGGCACCGAAGGTTGCGACTCCAGATTCTTCCAGAAATTGGACATCGCCAGAAGATGACAACGCCTACTGACTACAAGATAAAATCAACATCAAGAAAAGGCAACTGCAAAGAAGAACCAAAAAACAAAGATTCGAATACTTACCAATCAAAATTATCAAAGTCAAAGGTTGGTTCCCCCAACTCCGACGAGGACTCATTTGGCAGTCGCATCTTCTTGTGAGAAGAAGGCGCCACGACACTCATGGGAATGGCAGGTATCGGTGACTCCGCACCAACGCATGCACCTTTCGGAGTCGAAGGAGATGACGCATCGGAATCCTCACTACACGAACGTTTGCGAGTATCCGGACTACCGGACTCGGGGGCTTCCTTCTCCACATCAGATGGGACGGTCGATTCCAACTCGTCCTCTTCCAAGACATCGCGAGGGATAATCCCCTTAGGAAGAGGGGGCATACAGGGTGACACCGCCCAATCTTGCATACAGATAACAATTTATCGCAAAGATAAGAAACAGCAAAGAATCAATCGACAAACTAAGCTACTGCGTAGCAGAACTATACCTCAGGAGGAGCGTTAGCAACATCAAACGGAAGAACAATTGGCCCATTGGGAAGCACATCCTTGGCGGTGTACATGGTGACCAGTCGAACCCTTTTATCGACTTCACTCGCGGACATGTCATCGGGAGACACGAGTGACATCGTCAGCGCTAGCCCACTGAAACATGGGGTGGACTCTGTCCTGCAGGGGCTGGACGCGACGGCGCAACCACGTGCGAATGAGGGCGCATCCTCCCTCCTCTTTGCCTATGCGGCTCTCGAGGTCACAGACGCGCTCGTACAGCACATCTGTCTCCGCGGACTTGCCAAGCATGATCACATTCTTCCAGGAGCGCCTCCTCTTGCACGGCATCACGGGATCAAAGGGCGTGAGTCAGAAGTGCTCTCCGTCGGCCTTCTCGTCGCGGATGTAGAACCATCTGTCCCGCCACCCTTGGACGGACTCCGTGAGCTTGATGTCGAAATAGGTGGCGGATGGCTCGACATGGATTCCGCACCCACCTACATTGTAGACTAAAGAGCCAGACGCAGATTGGCGCTTCAACTTAAGGAGGCGCTTGAAGAGGCCAAAGTGCGGCTCGATTCCGAGCCAGCACACACAGAGGGTGATAAAGCAAGAGATATGCAGGATAGAATTCAGGGACAGCTCATGGAGCTGACGCCCGTAAAAACAAAGGAGGCCCCTGAAGAAAGGATGCATGGGCAAAGAAAGGCCGCGAATGATGAAAGCCAAGAACATCACTCGAAAACCAGCGGGAGGAGAAGGAATTATCTCACCGCCGAGGATGCGCGCGTCGGCGACTACGGTAGATAGTACTCCGTCTTGGCGAAGAAGTCGGAGATCCGAAGACTTGATGATGGACGGACGCCACGCACCATTCGTGACGCGGGTGCCCACGCCCTTCTTCTCTCCGCCGGAAGCGGTGCTGGTCCCCACGACAGCGGAGCTACGCTTCTTCTTCACCGCAGCAGCGGTAGCCGCGGAATCAGCCGCAACACCTCCCTTCTTCTTCCCCATTGCATGGCGGCGATGCGAGCGAAGAAAATAGCTGGGAAATGCGCGGAGATGGTCCAGCTCCACGGAAGAAAAGAGAGCAGAGAAAGCAATGGAGCAGCGGCAATGGCGATGAGAGCAGAAGATGAGCGAAAAGCAGATGTGAATTTTACCGTCGCAAACGTCACTACTTAACCCCTGGAAGATGCAATCCAACGGCTCAGGAAAACCCTACTGGACTCATGGCAAGCATCGTGCTAGACACGTGGAGGAGAGGAAACGCGAACCGTCCCCCCACTGCTCCCATTACGCGCGGAAATCGAGGAGGCACAGTTATAATAATGATTACGCACACCCAGTCAATTCAAAGTCAGGGAGTGGGACCCACTGCTCGTCACGTCCCGTCAAACTCGCTCACGCAAGCAACTGAGGTCATGAAATCGTCAGCATTGATGTCATCAAATCTACGCAGCAGAAGACTTCGACTACTTTAGTCCTTGCTCGAGTCTTCGACTCCACCAAGCACTCGGGGGCTACTCCCGTAGGGAACGCTGGTCGCGCACCCTACGAATTTTTTCTTCTTCTCTTGCAGGAACATGAACAATCAAGCAAAACCCAACCACTCGAAACACAGTTCGACTATGGACATGGGTTACTCCCATAGGAAGCACCGGAAACAAATTCGACTGAAACAAGCGAACAAATACGACAGCAGTCGCGAAAAGTTCTTTAGTCCCTGCCTGAGTCTTCGACTCAACCAGGCACTCGGGGGCTACTCCCATAGGGAGCGCTGGTCGTGCACCCTATGATTTTTGTACAAAGTAGTGTGTGCTGATAACATCCACACTCAAAGCTTATGGCGACACGACCTCATAGTTTTTCCCTACAAAGAGACTACGTCTCCTGGGTCTCCCGAATCATCTCCGCGATGGTAAATTTCGGATGCCGCGCTTACAACGTGAAGGTAAGACCTGAATAAGGCCAGGCAACGCATTTGCTGAGCACTACCAGAAACATATCCGTGCCTACAGGTACGATGAATATGCCTTGACGGACGCGTCAAGTGCTCACACCCATATAACTGGAATTCGACTCCTGTAAGACCTCCGATGCTTGAGTCGAATTATGCCAGCACTTTTCCGGATTCGAGTCCGGGGACTCGAGTTCGAGTAGATTGCGTTGTTTTACCCTAAGGTAGTTAACGGACACCGATACATCGGTTAAATCAGGCACGCATATCAACAATCCCTATGACACAAACAAAGCAGTCGAAAAACATACTCAATCATGCACTCAAAAGTCTTCATAAAGTCTCTAGTCGAATCTGCGATTCCACTGGACACTCGGGGGCTACTAACATGGGTATACCCTACAGGTACTTGAGCTTGGTACATACAGCCTGCATACGTAGAGGCCCACGGTGTCGCCAGGGCCCAAACAAAGGACTCGAGTAGCCTACGGACTCTCGATTGCTTGAATAACAATAAGAAGCTAAAGATAGAAAGTTCAAAGGGGAAAACCCTAACCTGTAACCGACATGACCTGCTACCCGAGACCTAGCCTATCTGTATAAAGGCTAGGAGGGGGCGGCGAGGAGGACACATGCAACCCTAGTTTCCACAACCCTCGCTAGATCACATCTGCGCACCATTGTAATCTTCGATTCCTTCGATAATTCCACGAGGAGACAAGCAGGAGTAGGGACCTCTATGAGGCCTGAACCTGGGTAAATCTCCGCGTCCCCTGTGTGCTTGTTTGCTAGCCGATAGATGTCTCCAACGCTCCCTCCTTCTCCAAAACCCAAGTCCATAACAATGGGCATTGATGAGTTAAACCCACGTCAGGCGTAGTGCGGTACTGCCATGAACCTGGCGAACGCGATGCGTCCGAGGATGCAGTGGTATTGTGAGGGCCAGTCGACGACTTCGAAGTCGATGCGCTCACGTCGAAAGTTTTTTTGGCATGCCAAAGATGACATCGAGGTTGATTTTTCCTAGGGGATATACGCCCTTGCCTTGGACGATGTCGTGGAACGTCGTGTCCAAGAACTCTAGACAGGTCAGAGGGATCCTCATTGCTTTCAAGTTACTTCTGAACATGAGGTTAATGCCGCTTCCACCATCCATGAAGACGCGACTTATGTTGAAGCCTCCGATCTACGCCTCAAGTACGAGGGGACACTGGCCTGGGCGAGGTACTTGGTGCGGATGGTCGCGCTTGTCGAAGGTGATCCAGGAGTCGCTTCCACTGAGGTACTCAGTGGTAGATGGTGGAGAGTTTGTCGCCAAGTTGACTTCGCGAGTGATGGCCTTCTGCACCTGATTTGAGGGGCGTCCCTTTTCGATCATCTTGTTACCCACAACCCGTGGGTATGGCTCGCCGCCTTGATTCTGGACCGGTGTGGCCGCGGGTGGTGGTACTCTGGGTGGTGGTGGAGGAGCTCCATGTGCTACAGAGCCTAGGGCGACTCTGTAGCCCCTGTTGACTGTGTCGCAATTCATCCGAGCCAAACCCTCGTGGAGCTTGAGGAACTCATGGCAGTCCTTTAGAAGGTGGCTGGATTTTTTCTTGCGTCGTGCTTCTCTATGTAGAAGTGCATGTTGCGTGGCCCAGACAGTTTGTCCTCAATTATTGTTGCGGGTGCCTCTTCGCGAGTGCGGTGCTTCCATACCTGCGTGGTTTTCCCGGAGTCGGTGTCCACCGCTGCGATAGCCGCTATTGCGGTTGTCATGATGCATGTTGGCGTAGCCCGCTGTGACCATGTTGACGTCGTCGCGATCATCGTAGATGCGCATTTGACGCTTGCTTCAGTGATCGCGTCTGCGCTCAAGTTTTGCTTCGTCGTCGAAGTGAACGCGGTCTTTCACCGAGTCCTCTCAATCTGCCCACCAATTCGCGATTTCCATCAGGTGGTCAATTGTTTTGGGCTTCGATTGGCCCAGCTCCTCCTTGAGCTCTATGCGACGAACGCCGTCATTGAATGCGTAGATTGCCCGATCTTCCGAGATGTTTTCCACGGAGTTCTTGATGATGGACCACCTTTGGATGTACGAGCGTAATGATTTGCCCGACCTTTGCTGGCAGACCCTCAGTTCTTTGATTGATGCGGGCCTTTTGTAAGTTCCCTTGAAGTTGCGCACAAAGCTGTAGCCCAGCTCTTCCCAGCTGTGAATGGATCCGCGCGGGAGATTGTTGAGCCATGCTCGGGCGGCGCCCTACAGCTGTAGCTGCAGGCATTGCATGGCCGTGCTTCGACTCCAGCCGTGGAGCCTGACAGAGGAGATGTGGTTCTCCAACCAGATTTTTGGATCCTGCAGGCCGTCAAATTTTGGGTTTTTCGATGGGAGCTTGAACCCCTTGGGCATTCGCTTTTGCCTGATGGCCCTACTGAAGCATCTGGCGCCATAGAGCTCCACGTCTTCGTTCACTAAGTCAGTCGAACGGGCGCGTCGTGCCCTTGACTTGTCGATTTTGTGTTGCGTGAGGTCATCGCGCGCATCATAGTCATGGTCATGTCACTGTGAACGGCGGCGTCGAGACAGGTCGTGGCTATCGTCGCTGGACGAGGGTGAGGAATAGCTTTTTGCCAGAGCCTTGCTTTTCGTTGGCTCCGACATTGGTTCTTTGTCGAGAGCGGCCTCAATTAACCCCAAGCCCGTGATCATAGACCGGTGCATGGCGGCTCGGGGATCTCCAGCCGGCAGCTGGTTATTGAGGAGGTACATTGTGGCCGCTGTCACCGCAGCTTGCGGCGTCTTTGGGACCACATTTCCCCATGTGTCGACTGTCATAGAGCTGAAGTCGAGGACTTTCGCAGCTTCTATGCGCTCCTGCTCAGTGAGGTGGGCCATTCGAGATCGCCTCTTGTTGGCCACCTACTCGTTGCCCTTGGAGGAGGATCCTCCGTGGGAGGAGAGCCCAGCCCGTCGAAGACTTGACTCTTCCACCGCCTTTTTACGCGCTTCGATTTGCACAATCATTTGTAATTGGCGTCTGTACTTCTGCTTTAGTAGGCAATGATAGCCCATCAGCAGATCTTGCAGTGTGCCGGGGGGAGAGGATTGCCTCGCAGGGCTTCTCGACAACGAGCCCACTCGAGATCGTTGAGCTTGATTATGACACGTTCGTCGGTGTGCTCGTTCACCATGGTTGGCGGTTTGACTGCCAGTCCATTGTTGACGGGCGTGCCATTGCCACCGTTGGTGGGCCGCCATTGGGTGGTCCACCGTTAGGTATGCCACCATTGGGTGGATTAGGGCCGTTGCCACCGTTTTCGCGATTGGCGCTGGTTTCGCCGGCGTTGATGACGGTGCACATGAAGTGGTTCGGGAAGCTGTTGCTTCCACAACTTTTGGATCTGGAGCCGTAGACCCCATCTTCCATTGCTAGGCCACCCAGATCGGATCCGCGACTACTGTCGCTGTCCGTGCTCTCAGCTGCTGCTGAGGTGTTGAGCTCGCTGAGGGCGCAGATTGGTGGCGGGAACCACGATGCTGGAGCAATCGCGGATACCGTTGGCTGGTTAGGCATGCGAAGCGTGCCCATCTGACCAACTTGGAAGCGGAAGCTCCCGATCGCCAGGCTGATTCCATCGCCCACGTACTCGAAAGCCGGACGAGTGGCTGGCATGTGGACGGTGAAGTCGAACACGCCAATGAGCTGGCGAATCTCCGCTGTTGTAGAGTTGTATATCGCAGTTGATGAGGCCGAAGAAGCCGCAACATCAGCACTCCCTTTTCCCATAGACGGCGCCAATTGACGGGGGTTTACCTTGTCAATGCCAATTGTTATGGACTTGGGTTTAGGAGAAAGAGGGAGCGCTGGAAGCATAAATCGGCTAGCAAACAAGCACACAGGGACGCAAGGTTTACCCAGGTTCAGGCCTCGTAGAGGTCCCTACTCTTGCTGGTCTGCTCTTGGAATTAACGAAGGAATCAAAGATTACAGGGGACCGCAGATGCAATCTGGCGAGAGTTTTGGAAACTAGGGTTGCGCGTGTCCTCCTCGCCGTCCCCTCCTAGGCTTTATATAGATAGGCCAGGTCTCGGGTAGCAGGTCGAGTCGGTTAATGATTAGGGTTTTCCCCTTAAACTTTCTATCTTTAAACTTCTTCTTGTCTCGCAAGTCATCGAGAGTCCACGGGCCACTCGAAGTCCTCATTGGGTCGTGGCAACGCCGTGGGCTTCCACTGTATCTGGACCGTATATACCTAACTCGAATACCTACAGAGTATACCCATGTCAGGTAGAGATTTCTGCCCAATTACTTACCCGTGGGTATAACTTTACTAACATACCCTTACTGTAATGGGTAAAAACCAGTAGGGTAAGCGGGTAACGAGTACCCATTGCCATCCGTACATTCACCTGAGAAGGACATGCCATAATCGGCCAAGTCTTCGCCATTAGCCTTAGTCATAGCTACAGATTCATCTCTCGCCGGGTGTCATTATAAACCCACCGAGATCATCTTGTAGAAACATTGTACGATCTCTCGATCACCTTATGATAAAGTCTGAGGGTATCCTCCCCATTACACATATACCTTCGTCTTTTTCTTTGAGAGATCCAAACCTGCTGACCCGAGCCGATTGGCGAGCAAATAAACTCTCTTCTATTTCTCGGAAGTGAGAAGGTGGAGGGAGTGTGAAAACTATCCTTCGTCACTAGATGACAAAGGCAGCAGTGCCACTTACCAGAGGACACATGAACACTCGTGATGGTTGTTTGATGGATGATACACCAATGGGATAATTCACTTAGAAACTGACCATTAAGCAAGAATACTTTTGAATAACTGTCCTCCACAAAAATATCATAAGAATGAAACTCAACAAAAAATTATACCCGGTAAGCTTTTTATAGATAAATAGTACGAGTGAGAAGAGGGAATTAAGGACATTCTTAAGATGAAGTGCTCTAGATGTATGAGTGGGGATGACCGATTGACCAATATGAGAGATACACATAACTGCACCATTGTCGGTGTGAACCTGATGGTCTCTGTTGTATGGTTCCTTCATGACAAGCTTGTCGACGTTGCTCGTGAGATGTTCTGTCGGAGGCCATATACCAGATGGTGTCCACGGTGTTGTCTTTAAAATGTGCTTGAGTATTCATGGAAAGTTGACGCTCGGTTGGGATCCGTCATTGCTGGGTCCAAGATAGTCTTGCGAAAAATGCTTGAAACACTTGGTGGCGATATGGCCAACAGTGTTTCAGAGTTGGTATAATGGTTGATTACCATCATTCCTGCGCCGACCACCTCTGCCTCCATTGCCTCTACATTTCTAACCCCCATTGCCGCTTCCATAGTTGTTGGAAAAATGTGGCGGGCTTGAGTTGGACGGTCAAGGGGATTATGGAGGACGGGAGGTGTTGCCTCCACCACCGCCACCACCATCCTGCAATGGCTGATGAAATCCATGGACTCCACTCTAATATGTGGTGTTGGACGAAATAGGAGAGAGCGGTGCTCTTAGAGATCCCTAACCATGACCGGCTTGCTGCTACCATTGGTCGGTTCAACAAGGGGGTCATACTCATGATCAGACCAATTGAGGATGTAGGAGGAAAATTCTTCATCTCGGAGAGGCATCCAAATGGGGGTAAGCGTATCTGAGAGAACTTTGACCCGATTGAAGCACACTGAGGCAGTGGGATCAAGTTCCTTCAGCTACTTGAGCTGGTTCTGAATCTGCATCGAATGAGCAATGGACTTCGAGACGAAGCTACTGCTGAAATTCGTCCATGCCTCATGCGTCCTCATGGTCACCAGGACGCCCACTGCAGGTGTTGTCGAGTAGACAATCGCAATGGGATCGCTTGGTCCTGTGTTAGACCCATGTGTGGTGCTTCGGGTTGATGATCGACACTGCACAACCACTTTTGGTAAGAATGGAGATGCCTTCTAGTGGGCACATATATGATCCTTTGACGATGCACATGAGATAGTGGCTCGTGAGGAGAAGAAGAATATATGCCTTCTAAAGCAGATAGTTGTCCTGCATGAGCTTGATGGTGAGTAGGTACGCAAACTGAGACGGTGCGATGATAGTAGGAAGCACCAGGGTCGAGGATGACAATACACTATGGGAGAACATACTCCCAAGATGAGTCATGGAGAGGACTCCTAGAGTACCTAGAGCAAACCTACCCATCGGGCCGTGCCTTCGTGGGCTGCCATGCGGGCTTTGGCACATCATGGGTTAGCCCGACACATCACTTAACGGCCATGCCCAGCCAGCATCCCCGTTGCGGCCATGCCTGGGCTGCTACCCCAAGCCCACGTGCTGGCATGACATGGCCCCTTAAGATTTTTTTTATTTTTTTATTTTATACCATTATTTCTGTTTTTATATTAATTTCAACAAAAACAACATATAAAAGCCCTAACGGGCTGGCGCATTAGGCCCATTTAGCTAATGTGTTGTTCCTACGCCTCAAGGTGAGGCTCACTGGCTGGAACAACATGGCAAGTTAGCTTTACATTCCCAGGTGGACCGCGTTATGCCAGGCATACTAAGGGCTTAACGGGTCATGTCGTGTCGTGGGCTAGCCTGTTGGCCAGGTTTGACCTAGAGTGGTGGACTCAGTGGAGAGCTGTCGGAACATTGGAGTAGGTGCATGCATGACATCGCTCATGGTCAAGTTATCAAGGGCGTCCGAGGTGGAGTTTCTCGGTGCAGTGTTGACTCGTGTACTAACGAGCTCGTTGGGGAACCCCAAGATCAAGGTATGATGAGCACAGCAGTAAGTTTTCCCTCAGTTATGAAACCAAGGTTATCAATCCAGTAGGAGCAAGGAAACACCCCAAAGGTGTAGCTAGCTGAACTTTGGCAGGGCGCACTATCGTTGCCAGCAGCAACGTGGAGACCTGCACAACACAACCACAGAACTCTGTCCCCAACTTGCGATGAGGTTGTCAATCTCACCGGTTTTGCTGAAAACAAAGGATTAAATGTATCGAGTGGAAGAAAGTAATAGTTTGCAGAAAGTAAACGCAAAGCAGTAAACAGTTGATTGTAGATTGATAGTAAAAGAAAGGACCTGGGTTCATAGTTCACTACAGGTGGCTCTCCTTAAGATAGATGACATGTTGGGTGAACAAATTACAGCGGGGCAACTGACAAACATCGAGAAAGCATACAAGCATATACTACTCATCTTGATTCCTTTGAGATTCGATTGGGCATTACAACATTATACATAGACCGCCATCCAACTGCTTCTATGACTAATAATCCACCTTCAAGTTATCATCTGGCCC
The DNA here is from genome assembly GCA_910589775.1 of Avena eriantha. Taxonomy (NCBI): domain Eukaryota; kingdom Viridiplantae; phylum Streptophyta; class Magnoliopsida; order Poales; family Poaceae; genus Avena; species Avena eriantha. The sequence goes on from OU342742.1 coordinate 299,514,600, forward strand.
CCTCTAGTATTAAGTTACAAGAAACGGATAATTGCATTACGAATTGCGTGTAAAGTAAACAATGTGATTGTTCTATGAACAAAGGATTGTTGTTTTCTCCCTAGTAGCAACAACACATCTAGTACCTTAGAGATTTCTGTCACTTCCCCAGATTACCAGAGGCATGAACCCACTATCGAGCATAAATACTAACTCTTGGAGTTGCTAACATCTACTTGGCCAAGATAGCTACTAACAATGGAAAGCATGCAAGATCACAAATAACAAAGACATGATAGAATCAATAATCAATCTGAAATAGCATCTCAATATCCATCGGATCCCCACAAACACAACATGCAGAATTACAAATAGATGATCTTGATCATGAACGGAGCTCACAAGATCTAAACATGATAGCACAAAGGAGGAGAACCAGCCATCTAGCTACTACATGGACCCGTAGTCCAGAGATGAACTACTCACGCATCACACTGGAGACTTGCATGATGATGAAGAAGGCCTCTAGGGTGAATTCCCTTCTCTGGCATGGTTCCAGGAAGAGCTTCAGATCCCTCCCGATCTAGGGATGGAGATGACGGTGGATATAGACTCTTTCGTGGAATTTTGATCGGGTACTTAGGGTTTTTGTATCGGAGGCAACTTATAGGCGGAAGGAGAGGCCGAGGGGTGTGCCTGGGGCGGCTAGACCACCCCCTGGAGCAGGACAGGTGGTGTGGCCGGTCCCTAACCCCTCTCCGTCTCGTATTCTGGCTCTAGGTGTCCCTCGGTGAAAAACTGACTTTGGCTTTTGTCCCGTCCAATTCCGAGAATATTCATTTTCTGACTTTCCTGGAACCAAAAACAGTAGAAAACAGGCAGCTGGCACTATGGATCTTGTTAATAGGTTAGTCCAAGAAATCATATGAAAAGTACTCCAAAGTGTGGACAAAACATAAGAAAGTAGATAAAACCAAGCATGGAACATCAAAAATTATGGATACGTTAGCAACGTATCAACATACCCAAGCTTAACTCCTGCTTGTCCTCGAGTAGGTAAGTGATAAAAAGAAAGAATAATTTTTGAGGTGTCATGCACCATTATAAACTTGATCAAAGTATTTGTAAAACATTCGAAGCTGGGATCATAGTGCTTCAATCATAACATGAAAGACAAAGTTCTAGCAATAAGACAAAGCAACTATGTTGCAACATGAAAAGGCACAAACAAAAGATTCATGAATAACAATGCTTTGCAAGACGTTTGTTTGTTTCACATAAAGAAAACATAGCATAGTGGTATTCAGCTTATCCCTCATAGAGTAGCAAACATAAATGCATAGGACACCTTCAAAGTTCATAAGAGAGACTAGATACAAATAGTTTAAAACAACCAATATCAAAGCTATGCATCAATCAACAAGTCTTGGGACAATGCACATAGAACTAAGAATGGCCACTATGCTCTCAAAGTAGGTGCATAAAGGTAGAAGGTGGAGACTCAACAAAAAAAAGTAAAAGAAAGGCCTTCATAGAAGGAACTAGTGATTCAAGTCTCATAAAGAGCTTACAAAAATTATGGTACTTATTAGCTTTCAGCTCTCATTGCCCCTGTCATAAGCATATTGAAGGTGATTAAGGTTAAAGTGACACAACTAAGAGGATATGCTTGACAAGTTATAAGCCAAAATCTCATGCCCCTTACTTACGAAGACCGAACCTCATGCTACTCAACTTTAGTTACAAGTAAGCTCTTGTCATTGTAAGTACATATGTATCATAGAGAACCTCCAATGGGTACCCCTTGCACATGATACATGAGCTATCCCATAATCAAAATGACAAGGCAACCAGACAATGAGCATCTCAGCGATCTTTTTATTTGCTATTTGCATAGGTTTTTATTGAGGATGCTTCATAGAATGCTCATTATGGTAAAGCTACAAGTTTCCACCATGATTAGGCATGGCTTAGGCTAGCGGCCCAAGCGTTTCTCTAAGACAAATACAAACTCCATGATCCTACAAGTTCCCCTTTTATTTCACACCACCGGGATCCATAAGCAAAAGAACATGATATCAACGGGGTACAAAGTACAGGAGCAATGTTGAAAGTGTTCTCCATGATACATGGTTCTGCTAACTTCAACTTATAAAGCGCAAGCATATACGCAACAAAGATGGATGCAATGGTTCAAGTTTATTAAGGGCAAGAAAAGTTAAGTGTGCCATCAAGTTCGTGAGAGCTTTAATCACTAGTTTTCTCATAACAAGTTTAATTCGGAAGGTAGATAAAAATATGAATATACTTGGAATAGCATATGATAATAGGTCGGTATGGTGGACTCTTTGGAATAACTTGGTTTTGGAGTTGGATGCATGAGTGGAACTCATACTTGGTTATGGAGGCTAGCAAAAGACTGGGAGCGACCAACTAAGAGCGCAATAATGGCCATAATCATGCAGAGCGACAAAACATCATTGATCAAAGCATAAACTGATACTACAAGTTGAAAACTAAAGGATCATAAAGGCTATGGTGACATGGGATAGTCATAACATGGTGTGAGCATGCGCCAAGTCAACCCAAATAAAGCATCAAAGGAGAATACCACAATACTATGCTTTAATATACTAAAACAACGAATGATTCTTCAAATGTACATTAAGCAATCTCAATTGTTTATAACAAGTCATGCTACAACAAAGAATACTAAGCATAAAGCCAAAACAATATCGAGCATGGCATGACAAAGCATAGGCCATAGTCAAAAACAAGCTCTCTTTACCACTTAAGCATGAACTTTCCTACTTTTTTCCAAACCAAACCAAACTATTTGAAAACCAATGTATGAAAGAGGGGGTCCAATCAATTTATTGAACAACTAAGAAAACAAAGCAAACGAAAAACCAAAACAAAAACAAAAAAGAAGACGCTCCAAGAACAACACAATTGTGCATGAAACAATAAAAATGAAGTGTTTGGAAGGAACCTGGGATTTTTATTGATGAAGAGGGGGATGCCTTGGGCATCCCCAAGATTTGATGCTTGTACTTCTTGGATATTTCTTGGGGTGACACGCGTGGCATCCCCAAGCTTGAGCTTTAGTCCATCCTTCATCTAATTACTCATTCCTTCCATACACCTGAAATTTTTCCTTCACACAATCTTTATTAGCAACATTAGTGCACTCAAGATAATAGGTCTTTAGCTTCAGTTCCAACACCAATAAAACTTCCATTAAAACACTATCTACTGTAGCACTTTCCTCAAAAAGCTCAATTCCCCAAAAGAACTCAAAAAGAAACCAACAAGAAGCAAATGCAGAAAATGGCAGAAATCTATCAAAACAGATCAACAGGTAAAGAAGAATTTTTTCGAAGACCTTCTGTCTCTCAAACTGAAAAGTGTTGAACTAACTAAAGTTAGATAACAACCTAGGGAAGAAGCACAAAAACTCACGACACAAGAGGACGTATAGAGATTTTACATGAATATTTACGATGAAGCACAGAAATCTGTTTCGGGACGGCAACTTTTCCAATCATTACTTCTCTCTCATTAGAGGTTACTCTTGGCACAAAAAGCAAATAAAAAGGATAAGGAGCGGTTATTAATGAAGTACTAACTTCCAAGACTCAACTAAAACTTTTGGGTTATCTCCCAATAAGTACTTTTATTTAACGCCTTAAATTAGGCATAAGAAGCAAGAAAAAGAATCAAGTGTTCTCAGATGAAGAAGCATTAAGATTAATACCAGAAATATCTTTAACAAGGCATGGTATCTCATCCAAATAAGTTCTAGAGGATCCTCTCTCAACGCTCTTGGGTTCACTATTTTCATCAATCGGGTTTTCGGGAACAATCCAATCGAGATTCTTTTCTATGGCTTCATGCATTGCTACAAGTTTCAAAGGTATTAGTATCTTCATTTCCTCCCCATTAGGTTCGGATTTGTTCATCTTTCCTTGTGTACCAACAACATCTACACATGATCCTAGCATATTAAAACATTCAAAGACTTTTCTAGCTTCCTTGGCAACATCATAGAATTCCTTAAGCACAGTTTCTAGAATAAAATCTCTCTTTCCAGGGTCATCATTTTCTTTAAGTTTAAGAAACATTACTTGCATCAAGAGGCTAAGGTTAAAAAACCTAGATTCCAACATGTGAACTAAAGAAACTGTAGCAATTTCATAATTTGGAGCAAGTTCTGCAAGGGATGTATCCTCAATATCCTCATGCTTACTAACATGATTAAAGAATTCTTCAATATTTTATTTTCCAATTATAGAGCCACTGCCTATTGAAAGGTCTTTTAGGGTGAATTTAGGGATCAACATGGTGAGCTAAGAAAGAGGTAACAACTATAGAAAGACTTAATTTTTTTCTGTTTTTAATAAAGAAAGCAAACTTGTAAAACTAATTTTTTTATGTTTTTTATAAAGAAACAAGCAAACAAAGAAAAATTAAACTAAGCAAAACAAATATAAAAAAGTAAAGAGATTGGTTATGAGGGACTCCCCTTGTGAAGATGTCCTTGACTCCCCGGCAACGGCGCCAGAAAATGTACTTGTTGACTCGTGTACTAACGAGCTCATTGGGGAAACCCAAGAGGAGGGTATGATGAGCATAGCGGTAAGTTTTCCCTCAGTTATGAAACCAAGGTTATCAATCCAGTAGGAGCAAGGAAACACCCCAAAGGTTTAGCTAGCTGAACTTTGGCAGGGTGCACTACCGGTGCTAGCAGCAACGTGGAGACCTACACAACACAACCACAGAACTCTGTCCCCAACTTGCGATGAGGTTGTCAATCTTACCGGTTTTGATGAAAACAAAGGATTAAATGTATCGAGTGGAAGAAAGTAATAGTTTGTAGAAAGTAAACACAAAGTAGTAAACAGTTGATTTTAGATTGATAGTAAAAGAAAGGACCAGGGTCCATAGTTCACTAGAGGTGGCTCTCCTTAAGATAGATGACATGTTGGGTGAACAAATTACAGCGGGGCAATTTACAAACATCGAGAAAGCATACAAGCATATACTACTCATCTTGACTCCTTTGAGATTCGATTGGGCATTACAACAATATACATAGACCGCCATCCAACTGCATCTATGACTAATAATCCACCTTCAGGTTATCATCCGAACCCCCTCCAGTATTAAGTTGCAAGCAACGGATAATTGCATTACAAATTGCATGTAAGGTAAACAATGTGATTGTTCTATGAACAAACGATTATTGTTTTCTCCCTAGTAGCAATAGCACACCTAGTACCATAGAGATTTCTATCACTTCCCTAGATTACCAGAGGCATGAACCCACTATCGAGCATAAATGCTAACTCTTGGAGTTGCTAGCATCTACTTGGCCAAGATAGCTAGTCTCAATGGAAACCATGCAAGATCACAAAAAACAAATACATGATAGAATTGTTGTGCCACTGTTGTGCCACGTAGAGATAAACAAAACTTTTTCCCTACGTGGTGATCCCAAGATCCAACTTAGGTAGAAGGCCACGAGGATTACCACTAGACGCATAGTTGCGGAATTGATGAAGCACGTCGCTTGATGCAGTGCAGTCCTCGCGATCCGTTCCGGTTCCACGATCCACGATCCGTACTTTCTTCACGATCGTCGAAGTGCTGAACGTACAACACCTCCGCTGGTATCCACACGTACGAGGAGGAGCGCCGGCGATGGACTGCTAGGTCCGGTACGGCGGCGATAGGATGGACTAGGGCTAGGGTTTCCAACAGATGGAGTGACCTAACCTTGTGCCCTAAGCACCTGCACCCCAACTTATATAGGGAGTGCAAGTGGGCTCCACTCACTTGTGGCCCATTCACTAAAAAGGCCTATATTAGCTACTGCAAGTCTCACTTGCTGACTAAGTCCATGTCTCTATTTGGGTCCAACCCAAATAGGTTTCCTGTTTGGGTCTAACCCAAACTTGCTCCCGCTCTTAAGTGTGTTACCCGACAGGCTCATGGTAACCCGGACACGATTCCGAGTCTCACTCGTGATCGATCAGTTGGTAGCGGCTCCTAGCAGAACGTGCCAACTCCCAAGTACCAATAAGTCATGACGACATACCTTCCAATGCCACTTTCGTCTGAGTCCCTTTTTGCCTCACGATGTACCTTGTCGGACTATAGGCGAATGATCGTCATCCCTTAAATAGTCTGACTCTCTTTCTCGATCCGAGATAAGTGATTCATTCGACTAACTCTTAGTCGGTTGCCTCGGTTAACACTTAACCGTGACGCGCATGGCCATGCTTTCCGAATCATATCTTCTGAGAGGGCCCAGAGAATATCTCTCCGGATGGAGGGGCAAAATCCCGTCTTGGTTATTCATATCACGCAGCTTGATTCTTAGTCGACCCGAACTCCGCCTTTATAACTTCCCAATGACGGAACAGCGTTTGACAGAACATAAGTCGGAGATCCTCAACTCGGATAGTGCAATAACCTCAGGTCTAAGGATTACATTGATTGAGACATGCAAATGATGAGTTGTTCGTTGCATCTCAATATGGGTCAGTCCGACTCGCTAAACTCTTTAGCCGAATCCGTGTAAGTCGGAATAGCATCTCCATGCCCATGACAAGTGGAACCTAGTCATCTGCCGACTTTCACATTGGTCTAAGTTGTGTGTTCGGCACTACCTCAATGACCAAGGACAATTAGTATGAACAACATGAATATGTAGTTCCACAATCAAATCACACATTCGATGATACATATCAGCAGTTCATACATGGACCATAACCTTATGAATACATAGGAATATCATCATTCATGATTGCCTCTAGGGCATATTCCCAACAGTCTCCCACTTGCACTAGAGTCAATCTTCCGACATCACATGTCCAGGCATCTGATGCCCATTGGTCTCAGGTGCGCCTCATGCTTCGGTTGTGGAAGTGGCTTTGTCAACGGATCCGCAATGTTTGCATCCATGTGTACCTTGCATAACTTGATATCACCTTGATCCACGAACTGGCGAATAAGGTGGTACCGCATGAGTATATGTTTGTTCTTCTAGTGTTGTCTAGGTTCCTTGGCTTGTGCAATAGCACCATTCTTGTCACAATACACGTCTAACGGATTGGACAAGCCCTGAGCCACACCAAGATCCATGAGGAAATTCCTCATCCAAACGGCTTCTTTTGCCTCCTCTGAGGTAGCAATATACTCAGCCTCTGTCATAGACGCAGCCACCGTTTCTTGCTTGGAACTTTTCCAGCTCACAGCCCCTCCATTTATCACAAACACATATCCGGATTGCAAACGAGAATCATCCGAGTCAGTGAGATAACTCGCATCCGCGTAACCCTTTACACTGAGTTCATCCTCACCTCCATAAACCAGGAACATATCCTTAGTCCTTCTCAAGTACTTGAGGATATTTTTAGCCACTGCCCAGTGGATCTCTCCAGGGTCACCTTGGCATCTGCTCACAACACTTAGAGCATAGGAAACATCCGGCCTAGTACAAATCATAGCGTACATGATGGATCCGATTGCAGAAGCATACGGAATCGCACTCATCCGACTCCGCTCATCAGTTGTCGAAGGACACTGAGTCTTGATAAGTTTTACGCCATGGGACATCGGTAAGAACCCCTTCTTAGACGATTCCATGTTGAACTTCTTCAACACTTTGTCCAAATATGTACTCTGACTCAATCCAATGAGCCGCCTTGATCTATCTCTATAGATCCAAATTCCTAGTATGTAAGTCGCCTCACCCAAGTCTTTCATCGAAAAACTCTTTTCCAATGATTCCTTGGTCTCTTGCAACATCTGGACATCATTTCCAATCAGTAATATGTCATCCACATATAAGATCAGAAAGTTCACTTTGCTCCCACTAAACTTCTTGTATAAACAAGAATCATGATCACTCTTGATGAAGCCAAATGATTTGACTACCTCATCAAAGCGAATGTTCCAACTCCGAGATGCTTGCTTCAACCCATAAATGGATTTCTAAAGCTTGCATACTTTGTCAGCATTAGCCGGATCGACAAAACCCTAGGGCTGTATCATATACACGTCCTCGGTTAAATTTCCATTAAGGAAACCGTTTTGACATCCATCTGCCATATCTCATAGTCGAAATAGGCTGCTATAGCTAACATGATCCGAACTGATTTAAGAATCGCTACAGGAGAGAAAGTCTCATCGTATTCAACTCCTTGAACTTGTCGGACAAGCCGTGCTTTATAGATAGAAACATTTCCATCCATATCAGTTTTCTTCTTAAAGACCCATTTGCACTCAACGGGTCTTGCACCGTCTGGCAGATCAACCAAGTTCCAAACTTGATTTTCATCCATGGACGTTAACTCGGATCTCATGGCTCCAAGCCATGACTCGGAATCAGAGCCCACCATCGCTTCCGAATAAGTTGTCGGCTCATCACTGTCTAACAGCATCACATCACGAACACTTCGCAATCTAGCCGATCTTCGCAGTGTTGGTGCAGTTTTCGGCTCAGGTACCATGTCCGGCTCAACCTCTAAGGCATTTGCCGACTCGCTGCTAGCCGGCATCTCTCGAATTTCTTCGAGATGCACCGTACTCCCACTGACTCCCCGACTGAGAAACTCTTTCTCAAGGAAGACACCGTTTCGAGCGACAAACACTTTGCCCTCTACTCGGTTGTAGAAGTAGTAACCCAAGGTTTCCCTTGGATATCCCACGAAAATACACTTATCCGACTTAGCTGTAAGCTTGTCTGACTGAAGTCGCTTGACAAAAGCTTCACAACCCCAAATCTTAAGAAAAGACAAACTCGGCTTCTTGCCAGTCCACATCTCATGCGGTGTATTCTCTACCGACTTTGATGGTACTCTATTTAGTGTGAACGCTGTAGTTTCTAGACAATAACCCCAGAATGATAAAGGCAGATCTGTCCGACTCATCATTGACCGTACCATGTCCAACAAGGTCCGATTCCTCCTTTCCAACACACTGTTTCTCTGCGGCGTTCCTGGAGGAGTGAGCTGGGGAACTATTCCACAACTCTTTAGATGATCATCAAACGCATGGCTCATGTACTCGCCTCCTCGGTCTGACCGAAGAAACTTTATTTTCTTGCCAAGTTGATTTTGTACCTCATTCTGGAATTCCTTGAACTTTTCAAAGGCTTCCGACTTATGTTTCATCAAGTAGATATATCCATATCTACTCAAATCATTAGTGAAGGTAATGAAGTACTCATAACCACCTCTAGCTGTCGTGCTCATCGGGCCACATACATCACTATGTACTAGTCCCAATAAGTCAGACGCCCTTTCACAACTCTTTGCAAAAGGTGTCTTGGTCATCTTGCCGAGAAGGCAGGATTCACATGTCTCAAATAACTCCAAGTCGAACAAAGTTAGGAGTCCATCATCATGGAGCTTCTTCATGCGTTTCCAGCTTATATGACTGCCAAAAGTAAGTCATATTCAGATCATTTGGTTTTAACCTTTTCACATTTATATTATAGACAGATTCACCCTCAAGATTCAAAATAAATAACCCGTCCCGGACGGGCGCAAAGACATGAAACATATCATTCAAATACAAAGAACAACCATTATTCTTAATATTCGACTCATAGCCCTGTCTCATCAAACATGAGGCAGAAATGATGTTTCGACTAAGCACTGGAACATAATAACAATTATTTATCTCCATTATGAATCCAGAAGGTAAATGAAGTTGCATTGTGCCGACTTCCAACGCAGCGACTCTCGCTTTGTTTCCGACTCTAATGTCAACCTCGCCTCTTGCCACGCTCCTAGTTCTAACCAGTCCCTACAACGAGTTGCAGATGTGAATGACTGATCCGGTATCATATACCCAAGAACTACCAGGTGCATCAGCAAGATAAATGTCTATAACATTGCAAACAAGCGTACCTGAGCCGGAAGTCACACCTCCGCTCTTGGCTGTATCAGCCAAGTACTTGCTACAATTCCTTTTCCAGTGGCCATGCGACTTGCAGTAGAAGCAAGTGGATCCAGCTACAGGAGATGGCTTAGTCCCTGAGGAAGCGCTTTGGACAGGGTCCTCCGCCTTACCTCCTGACTTTTCCTTCTTCTTCTTAGTCCAAGAACTCTTCTTGAACTTAGCCTTGTTTTGTACCATCAACACTTGACTGGCACCTTCCTTGAGATCCGCCTTAGCCTACTTGAGCATCCCGTGTAATTCAGTGAGCTTCTTATCCATACCATGCATGTGGTAGTTCGATATGAACTAACCATATGCACGGGGAAGAGAGTTTAGAATTATGTCTGTAGCGAACTCTTTGCTTATGGGGTAGCCAAGTCTTTCCAGAGACTGCACGTAACCAACCATCTTGATCACATGCGGACACAGTGGATCGCCATCCTTAAGCTTGCAGCTCAACAAAGCCTGAGAGACTTGATACCTCTTAGTCTTTGCTTGAGCCTGGAACATACTTTTGAGGCTTTCGATCATATCGTAGGCCTCGACATTCTCGAACTGCTGCTGCAAGTCCGGTTCCATGTGAGCAAGCATAAGACAGCTAATCTTCGTGGATTCATCACAAATAAGACGGTAGGCATTGGTGGCTGCGACAGTCGCATTCTCGTCCGGCTCAGCTGGAAGTGGGTTGTCTAGGACAGGATCCCTTTTTTCTTGTTTGAGAACAATTCTCAGATTACGATACCAGTTGGTGAAATTAGTTCCATTCAGCTTATCTTTCTCTAAGATGGTTCTCAAAGCAAAACCGGAAATCTGAGGAAGACTGCTAGGTGCCATTGATCTACAACAGAAAATATGCAAAACACTTAAGACATGTATCCATAAAAGAGCAAGCATATTAAACACTTTAATATTTATGCTCCCACTAGAACCAACACCCCTCCGATGGTTACTTAGTGATTTAGGACCCTAAATAAGCAAGTCGACTAGTGAGCTTTAGCATCACCGCTAGCCGTCAAGTGATCTAGGTAGACAACTCCTTGTCAATCCTATCTCATACGACTCCTGTTGAATGGGTGGCATCACATGCCCCGGCTCCCATCCGACTTTTCCCCAAGTCCCACAACCGTTGTGATAGACCTGTCTAGATTACCAAGTGCTTCTGCTGTAAGAGTCCGACTCGAATCCACCTAGTCGGAAAGAATTGATAGCACCTCAATTTTATGAGCCCACTACCAAAATTGTCTGACTTGTGATGGTGCAGCACTGGCGGGGAAACCGACTAGACCTTCTTTGAGGGATTACTTTCTACCAACTATCTAATAGAGGTAAAACAAAGACATAACAACAACACAAAATAAAGCAATTATAATGTGAAATGGTATGGCTCTCTTCATGGCGATCTCCATCTCCATAAAGCCTGTAATCCGACTCGTGTCAACTCTTGTCACGTGCCGTCTTACACCATGTAGCCGACTTGTACACTGACTTGCATGCTATCTGGATTCTCCAAACAGCTCCACTAGCTAGTAATCCAAATTACACAGAGAATCCGACACGCAGGACGTTATAAAATAAGATGGCAACACCTAGGCTCCAGCCGGCTGACAAAATCCGTGATACGCAGATCACGTATGGATTACACACATCACATGCACATAAGCCATACCATTCACAACATCATCCTGCAAAAACAAGTTATGCATAGATACGATATCTACCGGCGTTGTGAAACTCGCAACGACATCTAAGGCGCTACGACAGGATGAAGCTGGCGGTTCCGCTAGCCGGATAGCGGGCGAGGATTGAAGGGGTAGCGCCCGACTCCGAAAAACACAGATCTCATCTACATTCCGGACATGGATTACATCATCGGATAAAACAATTTTACCCAAATCTGATCTGGACTCCGATTCGATCAAACTCTTTGATCTTCGATCACCGCATCCGGGTTTACATGTCACAGTCAACCCCGATGGCGGAAACCGACCGGTAGGGGTATGTCGTTCCACGACCTTAGCAGTTAGATCATGGAAACCAGATCATCCATTCCCCCGAGTACAGTTGATCCAATCAACTTTGTACAAAACCGATCTATCTCATAGATCGACCACGAAAACTGCAATTAGATCCAATCTAACGCCAACCGCATATCACATATGCGCGATCTCAAGCCTAAACCCAGAAGCTAACGCTCTGATACCACTGTTGTGCCACGTAGAGATAAACAAAACTTTTTCCCTACGCGGTGATCCCATGATCTAGCTCAGGTAGAAGACCACGAGGATTACCACTAGACACGCATTTGTGGAATTGATGAAGCACGTCGCTTGATGCAGTGCAGTCCTCGCGATCCGTTCTGATTCCACGATCCACGATCCGTACTTTCTTCACGATCGTCGAAGTGCTGAACGTACAGCACCTCCGCCAGTATCCACACGTACGAGGAGGAGCGTCGGCGATGGACTGCTAGGTCCGGTACGGTGGCGACATGATGGACTAGGGCTAGGGTTTCCAACACATGGAGTGACCTAACCTTGTTCTCTAAGCACCTGCGCCCCAGCTTCTATAAGGAGTGAAAGTGGGCTCCACTCACATGTGGCCCATTCACTAAAAAGGCCTATATTAGCTATTGCAAGTCTCACTTGCTGACTAAGTCCATGTCTCTATTTGGGTCCAACCCAAATAGGTTTCATGTTTGGGTCTAACCCAAACTTGCTCCTGCTCTTAAGTGTGTGACCCGACAGGCTCATGGTAACCCGGACACGATTCCGAGTCTCACTCATGATCGATCAGTTGGTAGCGGCTCCTAGCAGAACGTGCCAACTCCCAAGTACCAATAAGTCATGACGACATACCTTCCAATGTGACTTTCGTCTAAGTCCCTTTTTGCCTCACAATATACATTGTCGGACTATAGGCGAATGATCGTCTTCCCTTAAATAGTCCGACTCTCTTTCTTGATCCGAGATAAGTGATTCATCCGACTAACTCTTAGTCAGTTGCCTCGGTTAACACTTAACCGTGACGCGCATGGCCATGCTTTCTGAATCATATCTTCCGAGAGGGCCCAGAGAATATCTCTTCGGATGAAGGGGCAAAATCCTGTCTTGGTTATTCATATCACGCAGCTTGATTCTTAGTCGACCCGAACTCCGCCTTTATAACTGCCCAATGATGGAACAACGTTTGACAGAACCTAAGTCGGAGATCCTCAACTCGGATAGTGCAATAACCTCAGGTCTAAGGATTACATTGATTGAGACATGAAAATGACGACTTGTTTGTTGCATCTCAATATGGGTTAGTCCGACTCGCTAAACTCTTTAGCCGAATCCGTGTAAGTCGAAATAGCATCTCCATGCCCATGACAAGTGGAACCTAGTCATCTGCCGACTTTCACATTGGTCTAAGTTGTGTGTCCGGCACAACCTCAATGACCAAGGACAATTAGTATGAACAACATGAATATGTAGTTCCACAATCAAATCACACATTCGATGATACATATCAGCAGTTCATACATGGACCATAACCTTATGAATACACAGGAATATCATCATTCATGATTGCCTCTAGGGCATATTCCCAACAGTCTCCCTCTTGCACTAGAGTCAATCTTCTGACCTCACATGTCTAGGCATCTGATGCCCATTGCTCTCAGGTGTGCCTCATGCTTCGGCTGTGGAAGTGGCTTTGTCAGCGGATCCGCAATGTTTGCATCCGTGTGTACCTTGCATAACTTGATATCACCTTGATCCACGAACTGGCGAATAAGGTGGTACCGCATGAGTATACGTTTGTTCTTCTGGTGTTGTCTAGGTTCCTTGGCTTGTGCAATAGCACCATTGTTGTCACAATACACGTCTAACGGATTGGACGAGCCCTGAGCCACACCAAGATCCATGAGGAAATTCCTCATCCAAACGGCTTCTTTTGCCGCCTCCGAGGCAGCAATATACTCAGCCTCTGTCGTAGATGCTGACACCATTTCTTGCTTGGAACTTTTCCAGCTCACAGCCCCTCCGTTTATCACAAACACATATCCGGATTGCGAACGAGAATCATCCGAGTCAGTGAGATAACTCGCATCCGTGTAACCCTTTACACTGAGTTCATCCTCACCTCCATAAACCAGGAACATATCCTTAGTCCTTCTGAAGTACTTGAGGATATTTTTAGCCGCTGCCTAGTGGATCTCTCCAGGGTCAGCTTGGCATCAGCTCACAACACTTAGAGCATAGGAAACATCTGGCCTAGTACAAATCATAGCGTACATGATGGATCTGATTGCAGAAGCATACGGAATCGCACTCATCCGACTTTGCTCTTATTAATAGGTTAGTCCAAGAAATCATATGAAAAGTACTCGAAAGTGTGGACAAAACATAAGAAAGTAGATAAAACCAAGCATGGAACATCAAAAATTATGGATACGTTAGCAACGTATAATGCAGCAGAAGTCAGCGCGAGCAAATAGGCTAGGGGCGGCTAGAGTTTTTGGATTCCAATAATCGTTTGATACCATGTAAAGCGGAGAGTATGTTAGAGGAACGGCTCAATTCTCATCATGTGGTGGCTTCCTTTATATCAGAGTAAATAATAGCGCTTGATTGTTTCGGATAAAAGTGATATCCACATTGTCTCAATTCTTTCTGGCCGCGGGATGGACGCTGGAAAGGACACGCGGCGATGTTGGAAAGAAGCCCTGCTATCCCATGAGGTGGGTCCCCGCTGCGGGCTAGGGCGAAAGATTCTAGACCGCGGATGGGTGTCATGTGCGCCGTTGTACCCCATGTTGTAAGATGGTGGGTCACGTAGGTTATGGGCCCGCCGTCAGTGTACGCGGGCAGGACCGTGCGCGATGAGAGGCTTTCCCGACATGACATGCCTCCACACCCACTTGGTTGAGGGGCCCTCCGAGAGCCAACGTGGTGTCATGAGCCTACGTAGGACATGGTTTCTTGTGTTCGTGGGGACCACCGAGAGACGTGGTACCATGAGCCCATGCCGGCACGGTTTCCCGCAGCCATGGGTGTGCTCATAGCTGACGTGGCAGGATAGATCCTAGACTGCTGCGTATTCTCGCGTCGGAGCCGAGCTAGCAGCATGAGTGGCATTGGATGTCATGGGCGGATGTAGGTTCTCAGGAACGAGTGCCGAGATTGCAGCGTAGACTCTTGGCGTCCGCAGTTTCTCGTAGCCGTTGTACGAGCTAGTGATAGACTGCCTAACATCGTAGTCTCTAGACATTGGTGGGTTCTCACGGCGGAGAGCCGATCTGATAGCCGAGATGGCATCAGAAAGCATGGGCGGACGCATATTCTCGGAGATGAGGGAATGATACGTCCACTTTGCATCACTATTCTATATAATAATTTACTATTATTCATTGATATATTTCATATTAAGAGATGATACTTATGTAATTTCATCTGTTTTTGCATGGTTGATGACTTTTGGAGCATGCACCACTGTAGTTAGGATTCTGATGGAAAAGGTGCTGTTTGGAGGCAAAATTCGCGAAGATCAGAAAATTTGGGCAAAATACATGGAAAATTCTATTTTTCTAGAAGACGAAGATTGCTAGAAGGGGGAGTGGAGATGGGCCACAAGGGGCCCACTCCACCCCCTGCCGCGGGTAGCCCTAGGCCACACCAGCAGGTGGTGTGGCCACCCTGGCCCACTCCAGGCTCTCCCCTCTAGCGTATATTATCCCCTAGAAACCCTAATACCTAGGGGGCAACCACAGAAAGATTCTACCGCCTCTATGGGGCAGAAAACACCGAGAGAGAAAGATCTCTCTGGCAGACAGAATTCTGCCGGGGGAATTCCTTCCCGGAGAGGGGAGATCGTTGCCATCATCACCACCATCAAGCTAGACTTCATCGGGATCATCAACACCCTCATCATCTCCACTAGCACCATCATCACCACTTCATACCGCTGTAACAATTGGGTTGACTCTTGCATAGTTCTTAGGGGAAACTTTCCCGGTGTTGATTACTCCTTGTAGTTGATGATATTGAGTGAACCATTGAATTATCATTTATGTTCAGATTGTTACTTATCATTATATCATCTCTGATCTTGATCCATATGATGTCTTGTGAGTATTTCATTTAGTTCTTGAGGACATGGGAGAAGTCATGTTGTTAGTAGTGGAGTTGTGTTGAGAAAGATTCAATGGTTTGATATTTAAGTTGTGGTGTATTTCTTCTAGTGGTGTCATGTGAACGTCGACTACATGACACTTCACCTTTATGGCCCTAGGGGAATGCATTGTGTATTTGGCTACTAATCGTAAGGGTTGCCGGAGTGACAGAAACCTAAACCCCGTTAGGAAACCTTTGCACAAGGGACGTCAGGGTCTTAGAGTTTAAAGTTGTGGTTAGGTTTCTACCTTAATTACTTTCTTGTACTTGCGGATGCTTGCAAGGGGTATAATCACAAGTATGTATTAGTCCTAGGAAGGTCGGTACATTAGCATAGGTTCACCCACACAACACTTAGCAAATTAAAGAAGATTAATCAACTATATGAAGCGAAAGCACTTGACGATATTCCCGTGTGTCCTCGAGAACGTTTGGTCATCTTATGTAATACAACTGGCTTGTCCTTTGCTAAAGAAAGGATGTATGGAAATCAAGGGCGGAGAAGGCCGTAGCCCAAGAACAATATCTACTAGAGGAGGTGGCGCAGCTAGGTGATCAGTTCAAGTGTTAGCTTCCTGCCCCCTTATCTTTTCTTGTAGTCTGTCGCGGTAGTTCGTTGTCTTCATACTTTTGCCTTTTGCTTGGTATAGTTGTCAGCGTGCGTCATCCGCAAGATGAGAAAGACAGGATCGACATCGCATGAATGACCTGACCCAGGAACAACTTCAGGCATGTGGGTACTTCTGGGTGGATCATTATCGCGCACTCGCTCTTGCGAGCCTGCAGGATCGTGCTTCTCGAGTGCTCCACTTTCTGAAGAAATCGCAGTCGTGTCTGAGGAATATCTGCCAAACGCTGTTTCCGCTGGACCCCGTCCCTTCAAGCTTGTTGGCTCTCCTGGCGAAGTTTTAGGATTTGAGTGCAGTTCGCGGGTGTGTACGGCAACAGTTAGTGGCTGGTGCCAAGGCTGCGTTGTCGCTAGTGCGACTGCATAGGCCTGATGTCGATGTTGCAGTTGTTGCTGCTGGTCCGCCGACTCTGCCAGCAGGTTCGACCTGGAATATGGTTCCTCATTACCAAGCGGTGGATCGCCCAGCGGAGGAAATTGTCGACTTCTTCGAAGAACGGACAAACGTTCTTCTGTTGCAATAGTAGTTTATCTTGTATCCTGCACATAAGTATACCAGTGTTGTAAAGTTCGTATGTATGCTGTATATAATTGATTAATATTGATATGTAAAGAGCTTGGTAGCTCGTATGTTTTGCGAGTGCGTTGCACTGTGCGATTCCTTTTCGTTAGCCTAACGTGTGTTTATCTCAGCACCTTGCCAACCTGCCAGGTGCGTTGCAGATGGGTTGTTGTTTGTCAAGGGTTCGATTATTGTGTCAGCTACTCGGGATATCGCGATTGGTTCGTAGAACAGTTGTATAAAGGGTGGCGTAGCCCCGGAGTAATAAGATCGCGACAAATGAAAGAAAATATAGAGTTTGCGGCACTTAGCTTTATTTATTCGTAGAATAGTACGAAGTACAATGTGTGGCTAAGTAGCTTGGCTGAAAAGCCTTAATTTTAATGTAAAAGGAAAAACGACTAAGGGTAGAAGCGCCGTAGTTGCGCGAAGTTCCAAGGGTTGGAGTATGCGACTCCTGTCTCGAAATCTTGGAGGCGATAGGCGCCACCTAGGATTACTTTTGGAATCACGTATGGTCCTTCCCAAGGGGACTCGATCTTGAGGTGCCCTTGCTGCTTCAGTCGCAGGACCAGATCTCCTTCGACGAAGGATCTGGGGCGTAGCCTTCTGTTGTGGTAGTTGCGCAGGTTCTGCTGGTAGATCATCGATCTTTCTACTCCGATTTCCCATGCCTTGTCAAGGAGATCGACGGAGTCTTCGAGTGCAGGTGTTGACTCCTGCTCGATGTACGCGACTACCCGTGGGGCTTTAAAGCGTACATCTGCGGGTAGTACTGCTTCAGCGCCATGCAGCATGAAGAACGGGGTGTATCCCGTGGCGCTGTTTGGGGTTGTCCGTAGGCTCCAAAGTACGGACTGCAATTCGTCTGGCCAGCACCCGGCGGCTTGTTCGAGTGGTCGGAGGAGTCGCTTCTTGATTCTACCAAAGACGAGGCCGTTGGCCTTTTCGACTTGACCGTTGGTCTATGGATGAGCTACGGATGCATAGCTTACGTTGATTCCTAGGTTGTCGCACAAACCCTGGAACTCCTTAGTGATGAAGTTCGTTCCATTGTCCGTGATGATGCTATGTGGCACTCCGAAGCGATAGACAATGGACTCGAAAAACTTGACGGCACTGGCTCCTGACTGGTTGGTCACCGGCATGGCCTCTATCCACCTGGTGAATTTGTCGACTGCGACCAGGAGGTAGATGTATCCTCCTCGCGAGGATTTTGAGAGCTTGCTGACCATGTCGAGTCCCCATTGCGCAAAGGTCTAGGCCAGTAGTATTGGCCAGAGTTCCGCGCCAGGTGCGTGCGGTTTGTTCGCAAATCATTGACAAGCGTTGCATCTCTAGACGATGTCCTTGGCGTCGCGCATGGCCGTGGGCCAGTAGAATCCAGCTCGTAGAGCTTTGGCGACGAGGGCGCGACTGCCGGCATGGTGCCCGCAAGTTCCTTCATGTATGTCGAGGAGGACGACCCTTACGTCCACGTTGGAGACGCACCGTTGGAGTACTCTTGTGATGCTGCACTTGTACAGTTCGCCGTTGATGACGACAAATGCCTTGGATCGCCGTGCGTTGTGTCGCGCGTCAGTCGGATTGTCCGGTAGCCTCTTACCGAGAAGATATGTGATGTAGGGTTGAGTCCAAGATGGCTCAATCACCATGACCCCCATTGGTCCCTCGAGTCCTATGTCGAGCTCCAGGTCGTCGAGTGCCATTGGCTCATTGGGTGGTGTAGCCCCTGAATCCGTTGTTGCGCTTGTTTTCTTCTCTACGGCCTTTGGCTTGATGGAGCGTTCGCATATACGCTCGAGAAATACCCCAGGTGGTATGGGGGCGCAGGTGGAGCCAATGTTGGCGAGTGCATCCGCCTCTTCATTGCTTCCGTGCCCTACGTGTCGCAGCTCATAGCCATCCAAGTCCCCTTCGAGTGTGTCGTAGAGGTCGCGGTAGGCGATCATATTGTCATTCAGTGCGTCGCACTCATGCATCGTTTGGTTGACGACCAACTTGGAGTCGCCGTAGATGATGAGCCTCTTGGAGCCACAGGCTTTTGCCATCCGCATCCCATGCAATAGGGCCTTATATTCAGCTTCGTTGTTGGAGGCGGTGAACTGCATTCGCAAAATGTATTTCAGCTTGTCTCCTTGGGCCGATGTCAGTATGACACCTGCGCCAGCCCCGTCCTTACGCTTTGATCCATCGAAGTGCATCGTCCAGAGGTAGGACATATCTAATTTTTCGGGGAGCTGGTTCTCCATCCAGTGCACGAGGAAATCAGGGAGGACTTGCGATTTTATCACGTCGCGTTTTTCATATGTAATGTCTCGTGGAGACAGCTCGATTCCCCAAAGCGCGACTCATCCAGTGGGGTCAGGGTTGTTGAGGATGTGCCCAAGTGGGGCGTCATTGACCACCACGATTGGATGCTCCTGGAAGTAGTGACGCAGTCGCCTGGCTGTCATGAAGATGCCGTATGCCAACTTTTGGTAGTGCGGGTACCACTGCTTTGTTGGCGTGAGCACCTCGCTGAGGTAGTAGACTGGGCGCTGTAAACCATGGACTTTGTTTTCCTCAGCCCGTTCCACCACGAGTACTGTGCTGACCACCTGGTTGGTGGCAGAGATATATAGCAGCAGTGGTTCCCTTTCGCGTGGGGTCACCAGTACTGGTGAGGTAGATAGTAGGCAGTTGAGGTCTTCGAATGCTTCCTGTGCCTCATCGGTTCACTCGAACTTGTCAGTTTTGCGGAGAAGTTGGTAGAAGGGCAGTGCCTTTTCGCCCATTCGGCTGATGAACCGACTAAGCGCCGCGATTCGTCGGGCTAGCTGTTGGACACCGCTTATGTTCTTCGGCTTCTCCATGGCCAGTATGGCTTTTATTTTCTTCGGGTTCGCCTCGATCCCCCTCGCGGAGATGAGATACTCGAGTAGTTTCCTAGATGGTACGCCAAAGGTGCATTTGTCCGGATTGAGCTTGATCCGATAGCGGTCGAGGTTGGTGAAGGTTTCATGCAAATCGTCGATTAGCGAGGCTTCCTCTTTGGTTTTGATGATGATGTCGTCAACATAGACTTGGATGTTGCGACCAAGTTGGTTCTTGAGGCAAGCCTGCATGCACCACTGATAGGTGGCTCCTGCATTTTTTAGCCCGAAGGGCATTGTGTTGTAGTAGAACACACTAAAAGGCGTCGTAAGCGCTATTTTCTCTTGATCTTCCTCCTTCATTCGAATCTAATTATAGCCTGAGTAGGCGTCGAGGAAGCAGAGGCACTCACATCTCGCGGTGGAGTCAATGATTTGGTTGATTCGAGGCAACGAGAAGTGATCCTTTGGGTAGTGCTTATTCAGGGAGGTAAAATCCACACACATCCGCAAGATATCCGTGTCCTTTTTAGGTACCAACACCGTGTTGGCGAGCCAAGTGCTTTCCTTGATCTCGCGTACAAATTTGGCGTCGAGGAGTCTGTTGATCTCCATTCCAATCGCTTTTGCTCTTGGTTCAGACAGTCGCCGAATTGTTTGCTTGACTGGCCTTCCGTCTGGGTTGACATTGAGTGTTTGCTCGGCAAATTCCCCTGGGGACCCCTGGCATGTCTGTTGGACACCAGGCGAAGATTTCCTAGTGCTCATGGAGGAATTCGACGAGCGCGAGTTCCTATGCGGGACTCAAGTTGTTGGCGATGAGGGCTGTCTTAGTCTGGTCCGATGGGTGGAGCAGGATTTTCTTCGTCTGCAATGACGACTCGAAGGACAGGTCAGGTGAACTTGGCCGGCTTGAGGGAGGCAGACTGTTGTCTGTCGACTCCATCAATCTTGCGAGTTCCTCCTGCATGCTGAAGGACTGGGAGATTCTGTTGAATTCCCTATCGCAGCTGTCGGACCTCTCGAAGCTCCCGTTGATTGTGATGACGCTGTTAGGGCCTGGCATTTTCATCTATAGGTAGGCGTAGTGCTGTACTGCCATGAACCTGGCAAACGCGACACGTCTGAGGATACAGTGGTACTGTGAGGGCAGGTCGACGACTTCGAAGTCGATGCGCTCACGTCGAAAGTTTTTTTGGCATGTCGAAGATGACGTCGAGGTTGATTTTGCTTAGGGGATATACGCCCTTGCGTGGGACGATGCCATGGAACGTTGTGTCCGAGAACTCTAGACAGGTCAGAGGGATCCTCATTGCTCGCAAGGTACTTCCGAACATGAGGTTAATGCCGCTTCCACCATCCATGAAGACACGACTTATGTTGAAGCCTCTGATATGCGCCTCGAGTACAAGGGGACAGTGGCCTGGGCGAGGTACTTGGCGTGGATGGTCGCTCTTGTCGAAGGTGATCCAGGAGTCGCTTCCACTGAGGTACTCAGTGGTAGATGGTGGAGAGTTTTTTGCCAAGTTGACTTGGCGAGTGATGGCCTTCTGCACCCGATTTGAGGGGCATCCCTTTTCGGTCATCCTGTTACCCACAACCCGTGGGTATGGCTCGCCGCCTTGATTCTGGACCGGTGCGGCCACAGGTGGTGGTACTCCGGGTGGTGGTGGAGGAGCTCCATGTGCTACAGAGCCTAGGGCGACTCCGTAGCCCCTGTTGACTGCGTCGCACTTCATCCGGGCCAAACCCTCGTGGAGCTTGAGGAACTCATGGCAGTCCTTTAGAAGGTGGCTGGATTTTTTCTTGCCGTCGTGCTTATCGATGTAGAAGTGCACGTTGCATGGCCTAGACAGTTTGTCCTAAATTGTTGTTGCGGGTGCCTCTTCGCAAGGGCGGCGCTTCCATACCTGTGTGGTTTTCCCGGAGTCGCGGTGTCCGCTGTGATAGCCGCTATTGCGATTGTCGTGGCGCCTGTCGACGTAGCCCGCTGCGACCATGTTGACGTCGCCGCGATCATCGTAGTTGCGCATTCGACGCTTGCTTCGGTGATCGCGCCTGTGCTCAAGTTTTTCTTTGTCGTCGGAGTGAACGCAGTTTTTCACCGAGTCCTCTCCATCTACCCACCAATTCGCGATTTCCATCAGGTGGTTAATTTTTTGGGCTTCGAGCGGCCCAGCTCCTCCCTGAGCTCTATGCGACGAACGCCGCCATTGAAAGCGTCGATTGCGCGATCTTCCGAGATGTTTTCCGCGGAGTTCTTGATGATGGACCACCTCTAGATGTACGAGCGTAACGATTCGCCTGACCTTTGCTGGCAGCACCTTAGTTCTTCGATTGATGCGGGCCTTTTGTAAGTGCCCTTGAAGTTGCGCACAAAGCTATAGACCAGCTCTTCCCAGCTGTGAGTTGATCTGCGCGGGAGATTGTTGAGCCATGCTCGGGCGGCGCATTGCAGCTGTAGCTACAGGCATTGCATGGTCGTGCTTCGACTCCCGCCGTGGAGCCTGAGAGAGGAGATGTAGTCCTCCAACAAGATTTTTGTATCCTTCAGGCCATCAAATTTTGGGTTTTTCGATGGGAGCTTGAACCCCTTGGGCATTCGCTTTTGCCTGATGGCCCTGCTGAAGCATCTGGCGCCACAGAGCTCCACGTCTTCTTCCACTAAGTCAGTCGAACGGGCGCGACGTGCCCTTGACTTGTCGATTTTGCGCTGCGTGAGGTCATCGCGCGCATCATAGTCATGGTCATTTCGCCGTGAGCGGCGGTGTTGAGACACGTCGTGTGGCTATCATCGCTGGACGAGGGTGAGGAATAGCTTTTTGCCAGGGCCTTGCTTTTCTTTGGCTCCGGCGTTGGTTCTTTGTCGAGAGCGGCCTCAATTAACCCCAAGCCCGTGATCATAGACCGGTGCATGGCGGCTCGGGGATCTCCAGTGGGCAGCTGGTTATTGAGGAGGTACATTGTGGCTGTTGTCACCGCAGCTTGCGGCGTCTTTGGGACCACGTTACCCCATGTGTCGGCTGTCATAGAGCTGAAGTCGAGGACTTTCGCAGCTTCTATGTGCTCCTGCTCAGTGAGGTGGGCCATTCGAGATCACCTCTTGTTGGCCACGTACTCGTTGCCCTTGGAGGAGGATCCTCCGTGGGAGGAGAGCCCAGCCCGTCGAAGACTTGACTCGTCCACTTCCTTTTTACGCGCTTCGAGTTGCGCAATCATTTGTAATTGGCGTCTGTACTCCTCCTTTAGTAGCCAATGATAGCCCATCAGCAGATCTTGCGGTGTGCTGGGGGCATAGGATTGCCTCGCAGGGCTTCTCGACAACGAGACCACTCGAGATCGTTGAGCTTGATTACGACACGTTCGCCGGTGTGCTCGTTCACCATGGTTGGCGGTTTGACTGCCCGTCCATTGTTGACGGGCGTGCCATTGCCACCGTTGGTGGGCCGCCATTGGGTGGTCCACCGTTAGGTATGCCACCATTGGGTGGATTAGGGCCGTTGCCACCGTTTTCGCGATTGGCGCTGGTTACGCCGGCGTTGATGACGGTGCACATGAAGTGGTTCGGGAAGCTGTTGCTTCCACAACTTTTGGATCTGGAGCCGTAGACCCCATCTTCCATTGCTAGGCCACCCAGATCGGATCCGCGACTACTGTTGTTGTCCGTGCTCTCAGCTGCTGCTGAGGTGTTGAGCTCGCTGAGGGCGCAGATTGGTGGCGGGAACCACGATGCTGGAGCAATCGCGGATGCCGTTGGCTGGTTAGGCATGCGAAGCGTGCCCATCTGACCAACTTGGAAGCAGAAGCTCCCGATCGCCAGGCTGATTCCATCGCCCACGGACTCGAAAGTCAGACGAGTGGCTGGCGTGTGGACGGTGAAGTCGAACACGCTGAAGAGCTGGCAAATCTCCACAGTTCCAGAGTTGTATATCACAGTTGATGAGGCCGAAGAAGCCGCAACATCAGCACTCCCTTTTCCCACAGATGGCGCCAATTGACGAGGGTTTAACTCGTCAATGCCCATTGTTATGGACTTGGGTTTTGGAGAAGGAGGGAGCGCTAGAAGCATCAATTGGCTAGCAAACAAGCACACAGGGACGCAAGGCTTACCCAGGTTCAGGCCTCATAGAGGTCCCTACTCCTGCTTGTCTGCTCTTGGAATTAACGAAGGAATCAAAGATTACAGGGGCGCGCAGATGCAATCTGGCGAGAGTTGTGGAAACTAGGGTTGCGCGTGTCCTCCTCTCCGCCCCCTCCTAGCCTTTATATAGATAGGCTAGGTCTCGGGTAGCAGGTCGAGTCGGTTAACGATTAGGGTTTTCCCCTTAAACTTTCTATCTTTAAACTTCTTCTTGTCTCGCAAGTCATCGAGAGTCCGCGGGCCACTCGAAGTCTTCATTGGGTCGCGGTAACGCCGTGGGCTTCCACTGTATCTGGACCGTATATACCAAACTCGAATACCTGCAGGATATACCCATGTCAGGTAGAGATTTTTGTCCAATTACTTACCCGTGGGTATAACATTACTAACATACCCTTACCATAATGGGTAAAAACCAGCAGGGTAAGCGGGTAGCGAGTACCATTGCCATCCGTACATTCACCTGAGAAGGACATGTCATAATCGGCCAAGTCGTCGCCATTAGCCTTAGTCATAGCTCGAGATTCATCTCTCGCCGGGTGTCATTATAAACCCACCGAGATCATCTTGTAGACACATTGTACGATCTCTCGATCACCTTATGATAAAGTCTGAGGGTATCCTCCCCATTACACATATACCTTCGTCTTTTTCTTTGAGAGATCCAAACCTGCTGACCCGAGCCGATTGGCGAGCAAATAAACTCTCTTCTATTTCTCGGAAGTGAGATGGTGGAGGGAGTGTGAAAACTATCCTTCGTCACTAGATGACAAAGGCAGCAGTGCCACTTACCAGAGGACACATGAACACTCGTGATGGTTGTTTGATGGATGATACACCAATGGGATAATTCACTTAGACTCTGACCATTAAGCAAGAATACTTTAGAATAACAGTCCACCACAAAACTATCATAATAATGAAACTCAACAAAAAATCATACCCGATAAGCTTTTTAATAGATAAATATTACGAGTGAGAAGAGGGAATTAAGGACATTCTTAAGATGAAGTGTTCTAGATGTATGAGTGGGGATGACCGATTGACCAATATGAGAGATACACATAACTGCATCATTGTCGGTGTGAACCTGATGGTCTCTGTTGTATGGTTCCTTCATGACAAGCTTGTCGACATTGCTCGTGAGATTTTCTATCGGAGTCCATATACCAGATGGTGTCCATGGTGTTGTCTTGACAATGTGCTTGAGTAGTCATGGCAAGTTGATGCTTGTTTTGGGATCCATCATTGCTGGATCCAAGATAGTCTTGCGAAAAATGCTTGAAACACTTGGCGACGATATGGCCAACAGTGTTTCAGAGTTGGTATAATGGTTGATTACCATCATTCCTGCGCCGACCACCTCTGCCTCCATTGCCTCTACTTTTCTAACCCCCATTGCCGCTTCCATAGTTGTTGGAAAAGGGTGGCGGGCTTGAGTTGGACAGTCAAGGGGATTATGGAGGACAGGAGGTGTTGCCTCCACCACCGCCACCACCATCCTGCAATGGCTGATGAAATCCATGGACTCCACTCTAATATGTGGTGTTGGACGAAATAGGAGAGAGCGGTGCTCTTAGAGATCCCTAACCATGACCGGCTTGCTGCTACCATTGGTCGGTTCAACAAGGGGGTCATACTCATGATCAGACCAATTGAGGATGTAGGAGGAAAATTCTTCATCTCGGAGAGGCATCCAAATGGGGGTAAGCGTATCTGAGAGAACTTTGACTCGATTGAAGCACACTGAGGCAGTGGGATCAAGTTTCTTCAGCTACTTGAGCTGGTTCTGAATCTGCATCGAATGAGCAATGGACTTCGAGACGAAGCTACTGCTGAAATTCGTCCATGCCTCATGCGTCCTCATGGCCACCAGGACACCCACTGCCAGTGTTGTCGAGTAGACAATCGCAATGGGATCGCTTGGTCCTGTGTTAGACCCATGTGTGGTGCTCCGGGTTGATGATCAACACTGCACAACCACTTTTGGTAAGAACGGAGATGCCTTCTAGTGGGCACATATATGATCCTTTGACGATGCACATGAGATAGTGGCTCGTGAGGAGAAGAAGAATATACGCCTTCTAAAGCAGATAGTTGTCCTGCATGAGCTTGATGGTGAGTAGGTACGCAAAATGAGACGGTGCGATGATAGTGGGAAGCACCAGGGTCGAGGATGACAATACACTATCGGAGAACATACTCCCAAGATGAGTCATGGAGAGGACTCCTCGAGTACCTAGAGCAAACCTGGCCATCGGGCCGTGCCTTCGTGGGCTGCCATGCGGGCTTTGGCACATGATGGGTTAGCCCGACACATCACTTAACGGCCATGCCCAGCCAGCATCCCCGCTGCGGCCATGCCTGGGCTGCTACCCCAAGCCCACGTGCTGGCATGACATAGCCCCTTAAGATTTTTTTTATTTTTTTATTTTATACCATTATTTCTGTTTTTATATTAATTTCAATAAAAACAACATAAAAAGGCCATAACGGGCTAGCGTATTAGGCCCATTTAGCTAATGTGTTGTGCCTATGCCTCAAGGTGAGGCTCACTAGCTGGAACAACATGGCTAGTTAACTTTACATTCCCAGGTGGACCGTGTTATGCCAGGCATGCTAAGGGCTTAACGGGTCATGTCTTGCTGTGGGCTGGCCTATTGGCCACGTTTGACCTAGAGTGGTGGAGTCGGTGGAGAGCTGTCAGAACATTGGAGTAGGTGCATGCATGGCATCGCTCATGGTCAAGTTATCAAGGGTGTCCGAGGTGGAGTTGCTCAGTACAGTGCTGACTCGTGTACTAACAAGCTCGTTGCGGAACCCCAAGAGGAAGGTATGATGAGCATAGCAGTAAGTTTTCCCTCAGTTATGAAACCAAGGTTATCAATCCAGTAGGAGCAAGGAAACACCCCAAAGGTGTAGCTAGCTGAACTTTGGCAGGGCGCACTACTGGTGCTAGCAGGAACGTGGAGACCTGCACAACACAACCACAGAACTCTGTCCCCAACTTGCGATGAGGTTGTCAATCTCACCGATTTTGCTGAAAACAAAGGATTAAATGTATCGAGTGGAAGAAAGTAATAGTTTGCAGAAAGTAAACACAAAGAAGTAAACAGTTGATTGTAGATTGATAGTAAAAGAAAGGACCGGGGTCCATAGTTCACTAGAGGTGGCTCTCCTTAAGGTAGATGACATGTTGGGTGAACAAATTACAGCGGGGAAATTGACAAACATCGAGAAAGCATACAAGCATATACTACTCATATTGACTCCTTTGAGATTCGATTGGGCATTACAACATTATACATAGACCGCCATCCAACTGCTTCTATGACTAATAATCCACCTTCAAGTTATCATCTGGCCCCCTCTAGTATTAAGTTACAAGAAACGGATAATTGCATTACGAATTGCGTGTAAAGTAAACAATGTGATTGTTCTATGAACAAAGGATTGTTGTTTTCTCCCTAGTAGCAACAACACATCTAGTACCTTAGAGATTTCGGTCACTTCCCCAGATTACCAGAGGCATGAACCCACTATCGAGCATAAATACTAACTCTTGGAGTTGCTAACATCTACTTGGCCAAGATAGCTACTAACAACGGAAATCATGCAAGATCACAAATAACAAAGACATGATAGAATCAATAATCAATCTGAAATAGCATCTCAATATCCATCGGGTCCCCGCAAACACAACATGCAGAATTACAAATAAATGATCTTGATCATGAACGGAGCTCACAAGATCTAAACATGATAGCACAAAGGAGGAGAACCAGCCATCTAGCTACTACATGGACCCGTAGTCCAGAGATGAACTACTCACGCATCACACCGGAGGCTTGCATGATGATCAAGAAGGCCTCTAGGGTGAATTCCCCTCTCCGGCATGGTGCCGGGAAGAGCTTCAGATCCCTCCTGATCTAGGGATGGAGATGACGATGGCTATAGCTTTTTCGTGAAATTTTGATTGGGTACTTAGGGTTTCTGTATCAGAGGCAACTTATAGGCGGAAGGAGAGGCCGAGGGGGTGCCTGGGGCGGCCAGACCACCCCCTGGAAAAGGCCAGGTGGTGTGGCCGGGCCCCAGCCCCTCTCCGTCTCGCATTCTGGATCCAGGTGTCCCTCGGTGAAAAACTGACTTTGGCTTTTGTCCCGTCCAATTCTGAGAATATTCATTTTCTGACTTTCCTGGAACCTAAAATAGTAGAAAATAGGCAGCTGGCACTATGGATCTTGTTAATAGGTTAGTCCATGAAATCATATGAAAAGTACTCCAAAGTGCGGACAAAACATAAGAAAGTACCTAAAACCAAGCATGGAACATCAAAAATTAGGGATACGTTAGCAACGTATCAACATACCCAAGCTTAACTCCTGTTCGTTCTCGAGTAGGTAAGTGATAAAAAGAAAGAATAATTTTTGAGGTGACATGCACCATCATAAACTTGATCAAAGTATTTGTAAAACATTCGAAGCTGGGATCATAGTACTTCAATCATAACATGAAAGACAAAGTTCTAGTAATAAGACAAAGCAACTATGTTGCAACATGAAAAGGCACAAACAAAAGATTCATGAATAACAATGCTTTGCAAGACGTTTGTTTGTTTCACATAAAGAAAACATAGCATAGTGGTATTCAGCTTATCCCTCATAGAGTAGCAAACATAAATGCATAGGACACCTTCAAAGTTCATAAGAGCGACTAGATACAAATAGTTTAAAACAACCAATATCAAAGCTATGCATCAATCAACAAGTCTTGGGACAATGCACATAGAACTAAGAATGGCCACTATGCTCTCAAAGTAGGTGCATAAAGGTAGAAGGTGGAGACTCAACAAAAAAAGTAAAAGAAAGGCCTTCATAGAAGGAACTAGTGATTCAAGTCTCATAAAGAGCTTCCAAAAATTATGGTACTTATTAGCTTTCAGCTCTCATTGCCCCTATCATAAGCATCTTGAAGGTGATTAAGGTTAAAGTGACACAACTAAGAGGATATGTTTGACAAGTTATAAGCCAAAATCTCATGCCCCTTACTTATGAAGACCGAACCTCATGATACTCAACTTTAGTTACAAGTAAGCTCTTGTCATTGTAAGTACATATGTATCATAGAGAACCGCCAACGGGTACCCCTTGCACATGATACAGGAGCTATCCCATAATCAAAATGACAAGGCAAGCAAACAATGAGCATCTCAGCGATCTTTTTATTTGCTATTTGCATAGGTTTTTATTGAGGATGCTTCATAGAATGCTCATTATGGTAAAGCTGCAAGTTTCCACCAGGATTAGGCATGGCTTAGGCTAGCGGCCCAGGCATTTCTCTAACACAAATACAAACTCCATGATCTTACAAGTTCCCCTTTTATTTCACACCTTCGGGATCCATAAGCAAAAGAACATGATATCAACGGGGTACAAAGTATAGGTGCAATGTTGAAAGCGTTCTCCATGATACATGGTTCTGCTAACTTGAACTTATAAAGCGCAAACATGTACGCAACAAAGATGGATGCAACGGTTCAAGTTTATTAAGGGCAAGAAAAGTTAAGTGTGCCATCAAGTTCGTGAGAGCTTTAGTCACTACTTTTCTCATAACAAGTTTAACTCGGAAGGTAGATAAAAACATGAATATACAAGGAATAGCATATACTAATAGGTAGGTATGGTGGACCCTTTGGAATAACTTGGTTTAGGAGTTGGATGCATGAGTGGAACTCATACTTGGTTATGGAGGCTAGCAAAAGACTGGGAGCGACCAACTAAGAGAGCAATAATGGCCATAATCATGCAGAGCGACAAAACATCATTGATCAAAGCATAAACTGATACTACAAGTTGAAAACTAAAGGATCATAAAGGCTATGGTGACTTGGGATAGTCATAACATGGTGTGAGCATGCGCCAAGTCAACCCAAATAAAGCATCAAAGGAGAATACCACAATACTGTGCTTTAATATGCTAAAACAACGCATGATTCTTCAAAGGCACATTAAGCAATCTCAATTTTTTATAACCAGTCATGCTACAACAAAGAATACTAAGCATAATACCAAAACAATATCGAGCATGGCATGACAAAGCATAGGCCATAGTCAAAAACAAGCTCTCTTTACCACTTAAGCATGAACTTTCCTACTTTTTTTCCAAACCAAACCAAACTATTTGAAAACCAATGTATGAAAGAGGGGGTCCAATCAATTTATTCAGCAACTAAGCAAACAAAGAAAAGGAAAAACCAAAATGAAAACAAAAAGAAGACGCTCCAAGAACAACACAATTGTGCATGAAACAATAAAAATGAAGTGTTTGGAAGGAACCTAGGATTTTTATTGATGAAGAGGGGGATGCCTTGGGCATCCCCAAGATTTGATGCTTGTACTTCTTGGATGTTTCTTGGGGTGACACGCGTGGCATCCCCAAGCTTGAGCTTTAGTCCATCTTTCATCTCATTACTCATTCCTTCCATACACCTGAAATTTTTTCTTCAGACAAAACTTCACACAATCTTTATTAACAACATTAGTGCACTCAAGATAATAGGTCTTTAGGTTCAGTTCCAACACCAATAAAACTTCCATTAAAACACTATCTACTGTAGCACTTCCCTCAAAAAGCTCAATTCCCCAAAAGAACTCAAAAAGGAACCAACAAGAAGCAAATGCAAAAAATGGCAGAAATCTATCAAAACAGATCAGCAGGTAAAGACGAATTTTTTCGAAGACCTTCTGTCACTCAAACCGAAAAGTGTTGAACTAACTAAAGTTAGATAACAACCTGGGTCAGAAGCACAAAAATTCACGCCACAAGAGGACATACAGAGATTTTACACGAATATTTACGGTCAAGCACAGAAATCTGTTTTGGGACAGCAACTTTCCCAATCATTACTTCTCTCTCATTAGAGGTTAATCTTGGTACAAAAAGCAAATAAAAAGGATAAGGAGTGGTTATTAATGAAAAACTAACTTCCAAGACTCAACTAAAACTTTTGGGTTATCTCCCAATAAGTACTTTTATTTAACGCCTTAAATTAGGCATAAGAAGCAAGAAAAAAGAATCAAGTGTTCTCAGATGAAGATGCATTAAGATTAATACCAGAAATATCTTTAACAAGGCAAGGTATCTCATCCAAATAAGTTCTAGAGGATCCTCTCTCAACGCTCTTGGGTTCACTATTTTCATCAATCGGGTTTTCGGGAACAATCCAATCAAGATTCTTTTCTATGGCTTCATGCATTGCTACAAGTTTCAAAGGTATTAGTATCTTAATTTCCTCCCCATTAGGTTCGGTTTTGTTCATCTTTCCTTGTGTACCAACAACATCTACACATGATCCTAGCATATTAAAACGTTCAAAGACTTTTTTAGCTTCCTTGGCAACATCATAGAATTCCTTAAGCATAGTTTCTAGAATAAAATCTCTCTTTATAGGGTCATCAATTTCTTTAAGTTTAAGAAACATTACTTGCATCAAGAGGCTAAGGTTAAAAAACCTAGATTCCAACATGTGAACTAAAGAAACTGCAGCAATTTCATAATTTGGAGCAAGTTCTGCAAGGGATGTATCCTCAATATCCTCATGCTTACTAACATGATTAAAGAATTCTTCAATATTTTCTTTTCCAATTATAGAGCCACTACCTATTGAAAGGTCTTTTAGGGTGAATTTAGGGATCAACATGGTGAGCTAAGAAAGAGGTAACAACTATAGAAACAGTTAATTTTTTTGTGTTTTTAATAAATAAAGCAAACTTGTAAAACTAATTTTTTATTTTTTTATAAAGAAACAAGCAAACAAAGAAAAAGTAAACTAAGCAAAACAAATATAACAAAGTAAAGAGATTGGTTATGAGGGACTCCCCTTGTGAAGATGTCCTTGACTCCCCGGCAACAGCGCCAGAAAATGTACTTGCTGACTCGTGTACTAACGAGCTCGTTGGGGAACCCCAAGAGGAGGGTATGATGAGCATAGCAGTAAGTTTTCCCTCATTTATGAAACCAAGGTTATCAATCCAATAGGAGCAATGAAACACTCCAAAGGTGTAGCTAGCTGAACTTTGGCAGGGTGCACTACCGGTGCCAGTAGCAACATGGAGACCTACACAACACAACCACAGAACTATGTCCCCAACTTGCGATGAGGTTGTCAATCTCACCGGTTTTGCTGAAAACAAAGGATTAAATGTATCGAGTGGAAGAAAGTAATAGTTTGCAGAAAGTAAACACAAAGTAGTAAACAATTGATTGTAGATTGATAGTAAAAGAAAGGACCAGGGTCCATAGTTCACTAGAGGTGGCTCTCCTTAAGATAGATGACATGTTGGGTGAAAAAATTACAGCTGGGCAATTGACAAACATCGAGAAAGCATACAAGCATATACTACTCATCTTGACTCCTTTGAGATTCGATTGGGCATTACAACATTATACATAGACCGCCATCCAACTGCATCTATGACTAATAATCCACGTTCAGGTTATCATCCGAACCCCCTCCAGTATTAAGTTGCAAGCAACGGATAATTGCATTACGAATTGCGTGTAAAGTAAACAATGTGATTGTTCTATGAACAAACAATTGTTGTTTTCTCCCTAGTAGCAACAACACATCTAGTACCTTAGAGATTTCTGTCAGTTCCCCAGATTACCAGAGGCATGAACCCACTATCAAGCATAAATACTAACTCTTGGAGTTGCTAGCATCTACTTGGCCAAGATAGCTACTCTCAATGGAAAGCATGCAAGATCACAAATAAAAAATACATGATAGAATCAATAATCAATCTGAAATAGCATCTCAATATCCATCGGATCCCCGCAAACACAACATGCAGAATTACAAATAGATGATCTTGATCATGAACGGATCTCACAAGATCTAAAATGATAGCACAAAGGGGGAGAACGAGCCATCTAGCTACTACATGGACCCTAGTCTAGAGATGAACTACTCATGCATCACACTGGAGGCTTGCATGATGATGAAAAAGGCCTCCAGGGTGAATTCCCCTCTCCGGCAGGGTGCCATGAAGAGCTTCAGATCCCTCCCAATCTAGGGATTGAGATGATGGTGGCTACAAACTCTTTCGTGGAATTTTGATCAGGTACTTAGGATTTCTATATCGGAGGCAACTTATAGGCGGAAGGAGAGGCCGGGGGGTGCCTGGGCGGCCAGACCACCACCTGGTGCGGGACAGGCCTGGTCGCGTGGCCAGGTGGTGTGGTCGGGCCCCAGCCCCTCTCCGTCTTGTATTCTGGCTCTAGGTGTCCCTCGGTGAAAAACTGACTTTGGCTTTTGTCCCGTCCAATTTCGAGAATATTCATTTTCTAACTTTCCTCGAACCAAAAATAGCAGAAAATAGGCAGCTGGCACTGTGGCTCTTGTTAATAGGTTAGTCCAAGAAATCATATGAAAAGTACTCCAAAGTGTGGACAAAACATAAGAAAGTAGATAAAACCAAGCATGGAACATCAAAAATTATGGATACGTTAGCAACGTATCATGCAGCAGAAGTCAGCGCGAGCAAATAGGCTAGGGGCGGCTAGAGTTTTAGGATTCAAATAATCGTTTGATACCATGTAAAGCGGAGAGTATGTTAGAGGAACGGCTCAATTCTCATCATGTGGTGGCTGCCTTTATATCAGAGTAAATAATAGTGCTTGATTGTTTCGGATAAAAGTGATATCCACATTGTCTCAATTCTTTCTAGTCGTGGGATGGACGCTAGAAAGGACACGCGGCGATGTTGGAAAGAAGCCCTTCTATCCCATGAGGTGGGTACCCGCTGCGGGCTAGGGCGAAAGATTCTAGATCGCGGATGGGTGTCGTGCGTGCTGCCGTACCTCATGTTGTCGGATGGTGGGTCACGTAGGTTATGGGCCGCCGTCAGCGTACGCGGGCAGGACCGCGCGCGATGAGAGGCTTTCCCGACATGACATGCCTCCGCACCCACCAGGTTGAGGGGCCCTCCGAGAGCCGACGTGGTGTCATGAGCCTATGTCGGACATGGTTTCTTGTGTTCGTGGGGACCACCGAGAGACGTGGTACCATGAACCCATGCCGGCACGGTTTCTCGCAGCCATGGGTCTGCTCATAGCCAACGTGGCAAGATAGATCCTAGACTGCTGTGTATTCTCGCATCGGAGCTGAGCTAGCAGCATGAGTGGCATTGGATGTCATGGGCGGATGTAGGTTCTCGCGACCGAGTGCCGAGCTTGCAGCGTACACTCTTGGCGTCCGCAGTTTCTCGTAGCCGTTGTACGAGCTAGTGATAGATTGCCTAACATCGTAGTCTCTAGACATTGGTGGGTTCTCACGGTGGAGAGCCGATCTGATAGCGGAGATGGCATCAGAAAGCATGGGCAGACGCGTATTCTCGCAGAGCAGGGACTGATACGTCCACTTTGCATCACTATTCTATATCATAATTTACTATTATTCATTGATATATTTCATATTAAGAGATGATACTTATGGTATTTCATCTGTTTTTGCATGGTTGATGACTTTTGGAGCATGGACCGCTACAGTTAGGATTCTGATGGAAAAGGTGCTGTTTGGAGGCAAAATTCGCGAAGATCAGAAAATTTGGGAAAATACATGGAAAATTCTATTTTTCTAGAAGACGAAGATTGCCAGAAGGGGGAGTGGAGATGGGCCACAAGGGACCCACATCACCCCCTGCCGCGGGCAGCCCTAGGCCGCGCCAGCAGGTGGTGTGGCCACCCTGGCCCACTCCAGGCTCTCCCCTCTGGCGTATATTATCCCCTAGAAACCCGAATACCTAGGGGGAAACCACAGAAATATTCTGCCGCCTTTGCGGGGCGGAAAAAACCGAGAGAGAAAGATGTCTTCAGCAGACAGAATTCTACCAGGGGAATTCCTTCCCGGAGAGGGGAGATCGTCGCCATCAACACCACCATCAAGCTGGAATTCATCGGGATCATCATCACCATCATCATCTCCACCAGCACCATCATCACCACTTCATACCGCTGTAACAATTGGGTTGACTCTTGCATAGTTCTTAGGGGAAACTTTCCCAGTGTTGATTACTGCTTGTAGTTGATGCTATTGAGTGAACCAATGAATTATCGTTTATGTTCAGATTGTTACTTATCATTATATCATCTCTAATCTTGATCCATATGATGTCTTGTGAGTAGTTCGTTTAGTTCTTGAGGACATGGGAGAAGTCATGTTGTTAGTAGTGGAGTTGTGTTGAGAAAGATTCAATGGTTTGATATTTAAGTTGTGGTGTATTTCTTCTAGTGGTGTCATGTGAACGTCGACTACATGACACTTCACCTTTATGGGCCTAGGGGAATGCATTGTGTATTTGGCTACTAATCGTAGGGGGTGTCGGAGTGACAGAAACCTAAACCCCCGTTAGGAAACCTTTGCACTGGGGACGTCAGGGTCTTAGAGTTTAAAGTTGTGGTTAGGTTTCTACCTTAATTACTTTCTTGTACTTGTATATGCTTGCAAGGGGTATAATCACAAGTATGTATTATTCCTAGGAAGGTCGGTACATTAGCACAGGTTCACCCACACAACACTTAGCAAACTAAAGAAGATTAATCAACTATATGAAGCGAAAGCACTTGACGATATTCCTGTGTGTCCTTGAGAACGTTTGGTCATCTTAAGTAATACAACTGGCTTGTCCTTTTCTAAAGAAAGGATTGGGCCACTTGCTGCATTTATTATTATTGTCTTTTATTTACTCGTACTTCATTTATCTGCATTATCAAAAAACCCTAAATATCCGTTTGCTAAGTATTTACAGAGAATTCCTGCTCCAAGCCATTCGCCAACACCTTCTGCTCCTCGTTGGGTTCGACAGTCTTACTTATCGAAAATACTACGATACACCCCCTATACTTGTGGGTCATCAGGGACGAACTAGCATAGTAGACTCTAGGCATCCGTAGTTTAGCGCGACGAGATCGTGCTGTGGTTCACATATAGAGCCGAGCTAGCAGCACTATCCATCTATAGTTGCCATGCCTCGCCCATGCGGCTTAAAGCGGATATAAAACACTTTCCCCTCTTTATTGCTCCTCGCATTGTTTTTGCTTTTATTCTACCACCATGTGGCTTAACTATGGCAACACGCCGTCCTATAGGTATCCAGTCTCGAGCACCCAAATGATGGCCTAGCCATATTCGACGTGTTCCGGGTGCCGAGTTGGTTCTCTTTAGGCATAGCGCTATTGCAGGTGAAAGCTCGCCGACGTAGAATGCAACGATAGGAGATCCATTCGGCCGTTCGGGTTTCAGGTATTTAGTATACCTCCCGCATCTTCTCCTCTTGTCACCTGCTCCGGAGCGGGCGGCACGAAATTAGCATTCATGTGGACTGAGACGTCGTGTCGTCTTTTGGGGTTTGTTTGGGAGCTCGCCACCATCCATCCTATGATAGCAGGCTCGCAAGAAACTCAAAATTAATGCCACAACGTCTTTCTCTATGCCCTGCAGGATTTGTCACGTACGTACTGTCGAGAGAAGAGGACGGTAAGCATCTTCTAATTTTGTTAGCATTCTGCCTTACATTTCCTATTTTGCTTCTTTATCTCTTTGTATGTTGTTTAACATTTTTTTTCTAACCTTTCCTTTATGCATAGATAAACAAGCGGAGGCTCTTCGAACACGAAGAGGGCGGGTAATGTGGTCGTCATCGTTTCGATCCCTCGAACATACGGGACGGCTTAGTATGCGTACGAGTGTAAGTTTTTTGTACCGTACCTTTTTGTAAGATCTCACCATAATAAGGTAAGATCCCTATGATTGCAGTGCTAGTCCCTGGATCGAAAATGCTAGCACCCACAGTTTAAGATGAAGTACACAGAAACAAATGTCATTATTACATCGTATGTCCAGGAATATAATGGTTCTTACAACTCACTTAGCCCAAGGCTAAGACACTTAAAGTTCACATTACATAGCATAATAATAATAGAGTCTTTAGTCTTCATGTGCCATAGGCAAGCATGTCGAGTGTAGACCCACAACCCTACTCATCATCAGAGTATCCTGCAACATAATAAGTTACAGCCACAAGGGTCAATACATTTGGAATTGTATTGGCAAGTGATACCGTAGATACTTAGTATAAACCAACAACTACATGAATATATGGCTAAGTGGGGTCATCGCTGGCTTTGCTAAAAGCTGGTTTAACTTATAGTTTTTGAAGAGTAAGTTTTCTCATTCAAAAAATTAAGGTACCAATGATAGACATCAATGAACCTCTACCCATGTTCACCCACAAGTTTTAACTTAGAGAAATTTGGATGAGGAGATTATTGAACTGCTTCACTGTCTTGAGGCTCAGAAATTGTCCATAACCAGGGACACGGCTAAGTACTTAGTTTTACCCTCTCGAGAGGTGGTGCACTTTCCCCACAAGACTCGACATGCATTGAGACAAGACCTTTCAGAAGCAATCCCTCAGACCACCACGGACGCGTTCCATCCTACCACAACTACCACGTTCTGTCCGTCTGGCTGAGTTCTTGCAACTTAGTTGGTCAAGGCAGAGCCCATATGCCATGTGGCTGCACTGGAAGCTTCATGACAAGAATGTCTCCAATCTCTTTGTTCCTGGGTAGCCATCCACAAGTGTGATATACCAGCTGACCATAGACATGGCCCCTGAGTAACCCCTCAACATAATCCAAGCAAGTCCCATTCCACCTAGGTGTTTCATTAATATTAGTTGTTTTCTTACTCAAACAAAAATAATATCTTTCCATACTATCTTATGTGTATATTCCACCAACGAATTCTAAAAGCATGGCTAAGCACTCTAGCATACGAAGGCTTTTAACTAGGAGATACTACCAAGATATTATCTATAGGGTAGCATATCATAGTATAGTAACATGTAAATAATCCTATCATGCTAAGATTTACCAAAATAACACTAGTGCAATAGTGAAAATAATAGGACATGAGATGAAATATCACTTGCCTTGGTAGCTAGGGGATTAGGTACAATCCTCACAGCAACAAACTTCACAATCCACACAGTCTACACAAAGAACAATACAACAACAATAATTCAATCAATAAAACATTACAAAAATATGAATGCATGCAAAATGCAATGATATGATCACAACTCTATAGTTTACAGAGTCTATAGTACAGATGGTAAAATACCTCATCTAAATGCATAAGAAAAACTCCAAAACAATTTATAGAACAATTTTTATGAGCAAAATACTCCTAAAAAGGTTCTGTCTATAATTTCAATTTTTCAGAGGAAAAAGTGTGAAACAAGGCCTGTATAATAAAGGTCTTATTTTTTTGAATCCATAGACACCAAATTTGCATTTTTCTGAATTGTGGAACAAAAGTTATGGATTTTCTAAGTTTAATACAAAATATGTCTAATTTCTATTTAAACAGATTATCCTGGGCGACGTGGCGCAATCTAATTGGCCCGTACCGGTTCGGTCGGATTGACCACTATGGGCCATTGGATCTTAACTGGTGACAAACGGGTCAGATTAGCCCGTACCGGTTCGTCCATGATCTAATCCTAGCCGCAGACAAACTATCTAACGGTTCTAGATGGCCTGGCCGGAGATGGGCGGTGCTGACCGGTTGCGCGCGGCAGCGGAGCGTCGGCCGATGGCGATCCGGCGATTCTACAAGGGCAGCGAGACCATGGACACATACCAGAGGTCGAGGAGGTCGTGGCAGTCTCGACGGAGGTCACTACGGCGCGGGGGTGCTCTGGCTTGGCCTTGATCCCTCGACGGAGTTGAGCACGCGGCGGAGCTCGCGGCTCTGTGTCGGAGACGGCGACCTGGGTCTCGAACCAGATAGCAAAGGGGTCAGCGAGATGCGCAAGGATCTGCATGACCTAGCAAAGGACAAAAGGGGGCGGCGGGAACCTTAACCTGACCGGATAAAGCAATGGACGGTGGCGGCAGAGAGGGTTCGCCGGAGTTGAACCGTGTCATCGACCTGGTGCAAAAGAAGGCACATGGCCGAGGTTAAAACGTGTGCTAGGTTGCTGCAAGCATTACAGAGCAGAGAGGAGGGCACGGAGTGGCCGGGGCTCACTGGAATTCTCGCCGGAGTTGCTTCGGTCTGCGGCGGTGTGAGGTGGAAATTGGAGAGCCTGGGGGCTCTCCAGGGGCTGTGTCTGGGGGAATTGGTCAGGGAGGAGGAGAGGATTAAGAAGGGGCCGAAGCGGTGGCGAATTACTCGCGGAAACGCTCGCAATCAATCGGCGATGGAAACTGTTCGAGATATGCCCAAGAGGCAATAATAAAAGTGGTTATTATTATATCTTTGTGTTTATGATGAATGTTTACATCCCATGCTATAATTGTATTATTAGGAAACACTAATACATGTGTGTTTTGTAAACATAAGAGAGTCCCTAGTAAGCCTCTTGTTGAACTAGCTTGTTGATTAATTGATGATCATGGTTTCCTGATCATGGACAT
Organism: Avena eriantha; assembly: GCA_910589775.1. Lineage (NCBI taxonomy): Eukaryota > Viridiplantae > Streptophyta > Magnoliopsida > Poales > Poaceae > Avena > Avena eriantha. Next base: position 299,554,357 of record OU342742.1, read on the forward strand.
TGGATGTGATTAATAACAAAGTTATATCATTAGGAGAATGATGTGATGGACACACACCCATAGTAAGCGTAGCATAAGATCAAGTCATTAAGTTCGTATTGCTATAAGCTTTTAAATGCATAGTAACCTAATCCTTTGACCATGAGGTTGTGCTAATCACCATCACTGGATGGGTACTTTGATGACATCAAACACCGCTTCGTAACTGGGTGGTTATAAAGGTGTCATTGGGTATTCTGAAAGTATGTGTTGAAGCGCATGGACCAAGATTGGGATTTGTCCATCCATATGACGGATAGATATTCTCTGGGCCCTCTCGGTGGAATGTCATCTAGTTAGCTTGCAAGCATGTGACTGGGTCACAAGGGATGACATAACATGGAATGAGTAAAGAGTACTTATCAGTAACGAGGTAGAACTAGGTATGGAGATACCGACGATCAAACCTCGGATAAGTATAGTATCGCGTGACAAAGGGAATTGGTTTCGTATGTAAATGGTTATATCGATCACGAAGTCATCGTTGAGTATGTGGGAGCCATTATGGATCTCCAGGTCCCACTGATGGTTATTGATAGGAGATGTGTCTCTGTCATGTCTACATATTCACGAACATAGGGTGACACACTTAAGGTTCGAAGTTGTTTTAAGTAGATATGGAATGTGCGTTGGAGACCGAATGTTGTTCGGAGTCTCGGATTGGATCCGGGACATCACGAGGAGATCCGGAATTGTCCGGAGAATAAGATTCATATATTGGGGATCATTTTCTGAGTTAGGAAATGTTCTGGAGTATTTGTATGAGGATTCTAGAAGGTTTCGGAATGTTCCGGAAGGTTCTGGAAGATTTCTTGGAGTTTTCTTGAAAACCAAGAAAGGATCAAGGAGTCCTTGTGGGGCAAGACAAGGAGTCGTGGGGGAGGAGGACTCCTCCCCCCCTCCCCAATCCGCCGGCCAAGGAGGGAGGGGAGTCCTACTAGGACTCCCCCTCCCATGGCGCCCTCCCTCCTTTAAATAGAGGGGTGGAGGCGCCACCCCTGGCCCTCCTCCACTACTCCAATCCTAGCCGCCTCTCTCCTCCTCCTTTATTCTGCTCAGGCTTAGGCGAAGCCCTGCAGAATTCTCTACTCCACCACCACCACCATGCCGTCGTGCTGCTGAGATTCCGTGGAGAAGATCTACTACCTCCGCTGCTCGCTGGAACGAGGAGAGGAAGGTCTGCTTCGACTCCGTACGTGTGACCGACTGTGGAAGCGCTGCCGGAACGCGGCGCCAGAAGGATCGTCCACTCGATCTTGAGATCAGCAAGTGATCGACTACATCAACCACGAGATCCAATCTCGTAACGCTTTCGGATCTACAAGGGTTAGTACAGATCTATCTCGTTGCACATGTCTAATAGATTAGATTTTGGCTTTTATCTACATTAGATCTGGGTTTTGTTCATTCTTGCGGTAGAAAATTTTTCTTTTCCATGCTACGAACCCATCAGTGGTATCAGAGCCAGGTTTATGCGTAGATCTGTTGCACGAGTAGAACACAATTGTGTTGTGGGCGTTGGTGCTCGTGCTGTCTTTTGCTTTGTGTAATTTGCATCTTGCGGCATGGTGGGATGAAGCGGCTCGGGCTAACCTTACATGTCATCGCACATGAGACTTGCTCCACGCTTGACGTGTAACTTGCTTTGCACAAGTGGCTTTGCGGGTGTCTGTCTCTCCCACCATAGTATAGATCCAATTTACACTTTGCACTTGATAGCACTTGTATCAACGTTGTGGTTCAGTTTCGTAGGTAAGATCCGTTCTTGTTTGAAAGCCCCAAACCACGTAAAACATGCAAAGAAAATGAGAGGCGTCTAACTTGTTTTTGCAGGAGTTTTGTGATGTGATATGGCCATCATGTGATTGTGATTATATTTGATGTATGCAATGATCCTTATTGTAATATGGCAACCGGCAGGAGCCTAATGGTTGTCTTTAATTCTATTAAGACCTGCGTGTCTATTCATCTTGTAATAGCTTTATTCCAAGTAGTTGTAATAGTTGCTAGTGATGATGGACAACCATGAAGCGGCGCCACTGACCTTGACGCAATGCTGGTGATGATGGAGATCATGTTCGCGCTTTGGAGATGGAGATCAAAGGCGCAAGAAGAAAGGGCCATATCATATCACACTAATTATGAATTGCCTGTGATGTTAATCCTTTATGCATCTTGTATTGCTTAGATCGCGACGATAGCATTATAAGATGATCCCTCTCACTAAATATCAAGTAATAAAGTGTTCACCCTTAGTTGGCACCGTTGCTATGACTCGTCGTTTCGAAGCATCTCGTGATGATCGGATGTGATAGATTCTACGTGTGCATACAACGGGTGCAAGCCAGATTTGCACATGCGGAAACTAAGGTTATCTTGACGAGCCTAGCATGTATATACATGGTCTCGGAACACGGAATACCGAAAGTTAGAGCATGAGTCATATAAATGATATGATGAACATGAAGATTGTTCGCCGATGAAACTACATCTTCTCTCGTGAAGATCGGACTTGGTGTAGTGGACTTGGTTCGTGTAATCACTAAGACAATGTGAGGGATGTTGTTTTGAGTGGTCGTTCACCTAGTTAATTTAAGTATTAAATTTGAACTCAATTCATCATAAACTTAGTCTAAACTACTTGCAAATTTGTTGTAGATTATGGCGACCCCCTCCATCAATTTTAATGCGTTCCTAGAGAAAGAAAAACTTAAGAACAATGGAAGAAATTTCATGGAATGGTTCTGTGGACTGAAGATCATCCTCAGGGCTGGTCAGTTGACCTATGTGCTCGAAGCACCGCTAGGTGACCCACCTGCAGAAGATGCCACCAATGACGTAAAGAATGTTTACGCCACTCGGAAAAATCATTACTTCACAGTTCAGTGTGTCATCCTGTATGGTTTAGAAGCGGAGCTCTAGAAGCGTTTTGAGCACCACGACCCGTTCGAGATCATTAAGGAGCTCAGGCTAATTTCTGAGACTCGTGCGGCCATGGAGAGCTATGAGGCCTCCGAAAAGTTCTTTAACTGTAAGATGGAAGAGGAAAGCTCCGTTAGAGAGCACGTGCTCACCATGTCTGGGTACGCAAACAAGCTCCAAGAGTTGGGGATATCGATTCCTAATGAGTTAGGGATTCACCGTCTCCTCCAATCACTGCCACCGAGTTATAAGAACTTTGTGATGAACTACAATATGCACTACATGAACAAGACGTTGCCTGAACTATCGTCCATGCTGAAAACTGCTGAAGTGGAGATCAAGAAGGAGCACCAAGTGTTGATGGTCAATAAGACCACCAATTTCAAGAGACAGGGCAAGCCTAAAAACAAGGGCAACTTCAAGAAGGATGGCAAGAAAGCTGCCGCACCTGCTAAAAAGCCCAAGGCTGGTCCTAAGCCTGAAACTGAGTGCTTCTACTGCAAGGGTGCTGGTCACTGGAAGCGTAACTTCCCCAAGTACCTGGCGGATCTGAAGAATGGCAACATCAAGAAGAAAGGTATATTTGATATATATGTTATTGATGTGTATCTTACTAGTAATCGTAGTAGTGCCTGGGTATTTGATACTGGTTCGGTTGCTCATATTTGTAACTCGAAACAGGAACTGCGGAATAAGCGAAGACTAGCAAGAGACGAGGTGACGATGCGCGTTGGAAATGGCTCCAAGGTTGATGTGATCGCCGTCGGCACGCTCCCTCTACATCTACCTTCGGGATTAGTTTTAAATTTGAATAATTGTTATTTGGTGCCTGCGTTAAGCATGAACATTATATCTGGATCTTGTTTATTGCGAGACGGTTACTCTTTTAAGTCTGAGAATAAAGGTTGTTCAATTTATATGAGTAATATCTTTTATGGTAATGCACCTGAGATGAATGGTTTATTCTTATTGAATCTCGATAGTAGTGATACACATGTTCACAACATAGATGCTAAACGAATAAAATTAAATGATAATTCTACATACATGTGGCACTGTCGTCTTGGTCACATTGGAGTGAAGCGTATGAAGAAACTCCATTCTGATGGACTTCTTAAATCACTTGATTTTGAATCACTTGAAAGATGCGAAGCATGTCTAATGGGAAAAATGACTAAGACTCCATTCTCTGGAATAATGGAGCGAGCTACACACTTATTGGAAATAATACATACCGATGTGTGCGGACCAATGAGTGTAGCATCGCGTGGTGGATATCGTTATGTTCTCACTTTCACGGATGACTTAAGTAGATATGGGTATGTCTACTTTATGAAACATAAGTCCGAAACTTTCGAGAAGTTTAAGGAATTTCAAAGTGAAGTGGAAAATCATCGTAACAAGAAGATTAAATTTCTGCGTTCTGACCGCGGAGGTGAATATCTAAGTTATCAGTTTGGCATGCATTTAAAGAAATGTGGAATACTTTCGCAGTTGACACCGCCGGGAACACCACAGCGTAATGGTGTGTCCAAACATCGTAATCGAACTCTCTTAGATATGGTTCGGTCTATGATGTCTCTTACAGATTTACCGCTATCGTTTTGGGGCTATGCATTAGAGACAGCCGCATTCACTTTAAATAGGGCACCATCTAAATCCGTTGAAACGACACCGTACGAATTGTGGTTTGGTAAGAAACCTAAGTTGTCGTTCCTTAAAGTTTGTGGTTGCGAAGCGTATGTAAAGAAGTTACAACCTGATAAGCTTGAACCCAAAGCGGAGAAATGCGTCTTCACAGGATACCCTAAAGAAGCAATTGGGTACACCTTCTATCATAGATCCAAAGGCAAAGTTTTCGTTGCCAAGAATGGATCCTTTCTTGAGAAGGAATTTCTCTCGAAGGAAGTGACTGGAAGGAAAGTAGAACTCGATGAGGTTATTGAACCTTCTCTCGGATTTGAGAGTAGCGCAGCACCGGAAGATGTTTTTGTGCCGCCTGCACCAATTGGAGAGGAAGCTAATGATAATGATCATGAAACTTCAAACGAAGTTGCTGCTGAACCTCAGAGGTCAATGAGGGTTCGTACCACTCCTGATTGGTATGACTCTGCCTTGAATGTCATGTTGGTGGACAACGCTGATGACCCTGCGACGTATGAGGAAGCTATGGTGAGCCCAGATTCCGACAAATGGCTAGAAGCCATGAAATCCGAAATGGGATCCATGTACGAAAACCAAGTATGGACTTTGGTGGACTTACCGGATGGCCGTAAGGCTGTCAAGAACAAATGGATTTTCAAAAGAAAAACAGATGTTGATGGTAATGTTACCATCTATAAAGCTCGACTTGTCGCGAAAGGGTTCCGACAAATTCAAGGAGTTGACTATGATGAGACATTCTCACCAGTAGCGAAGCTAAAGTCTGTGGGGATTTTGTTAGCAATTGCTGCACATTTCGATTATGAGATTTGGCAGATGGATGTCAAAACGGCGTTCCTTAATGGTGACATTGAGGAAGAGTTGTATATGGTACAACCCAAGGGTTTTGTCGATCCTAAAGATGCTGACAAGGTATGCAAACTTCAGCGCTCCATTTATGGACTGAAGCAAGCATCCCGGAGTTGGAATCAATGTTTTGATAAAGTAATCAAAAACTTTGGATTTATACAAACTTATGGAGAAGCTTGTATTTACAAGAAAGTGAGTGGGAGCTCTGTAGCATTCCTAGTACTATATGTAGATGACATATTGTTGATTGGGAATGATATAGAACTTCTTAATAGTGTCAAAGCCTATTTGAATAATAGTTTTTCAATGAAGGATCTTGGCAAAGCGGCATATATTCTAGGCATCAAGATTTATAGAGATAGATCAAGACGCCTAATAGCGCTTTCACAAAGTACATACTTAGACAAAGTTCTAAAGAAGTTTAGAATGGAAGATAGCAAGAAAGGGTTCGTGCCCATGTTGTCAGGTAAGACCTTGAGTAAGACTCAAAGTCCAGCTACGGCAGAAGATAGAGAGAAAATGAATAAAATTCCCTATGCCTCGGCCATAGGTTCTATCATGTATGCAATGTTGTGTACAAGATCGGATATAGCACATGCTGTTAGTTTGACTAGCAGATATCAAAGTGATCCTTGAATGGAACACTGGCAGCGGTCAAGAATATCCTGAAATACCTAAAGAGGACTAAGGATATGGTTCTTTCTTATGGAGGTGATGAACAGCTTGTTGTAAACGGTTACACCGATGCTAGTTGGAACACCGATCCGGATGACTCGAAGTCACAGTCAGGATACATATTTATTTTGAATGGTGCTGCAGTGAGCTAGAGGAGTGTCAAGCAAAGCATTGTGGCGAAATCTTCAACTGAATTGGAATACATAGCTGCTTCGGAGGATGCACAAGAATCCATATGGATGAAGGAATTCATTACTGAACTTGGCGTGGTTCCCAGTGCGTTGGACCCGATGGCCATCTACTGTGACAACACAGGTGCCATAGCTAATGCACAGGAGCCAAGGTCACATAGCAAGCTGAAGCACATCAAGCTACGTTTCCACGCTATTCGCGAGTATATCCGAGATGGTTACATAAAGATTTGCAAAGTACACACTGATCTGAATGTGGCAGATCCGTTGACTAAACCTCTCCCTAGAGAAAAACATGACCAGCACCAGAACGCCATGGGTGTTAGGTATATTACCATGTAATCTAGATTATTGACTCTAGTGCAAGTGGAAGACTATTGGAGATATGCCCAAGAGGCAATAATAAAAGTGGTTATTATTATATCTTTGTGTTTATGATGAATGTTTACATCCCATGCTATAATTGTATTATTAGGAAACACTAATACATGTGTGTTTTGTAAACATAAGAGAGTCCCTAGTAAGCCTCTTGTTGAACTAGCTTGTTGATTAATTGATGATCATGGTTTCCTGATCATGGACATTGGATGTGATTAATAACAAGGTTATATCATTAGGAGAATGATGTGATGGACACACACCCATAGTAAGCGTAGCATAAGATCAAGTCATTAAGTTCGTATTGCTATAAGCTTTTAAATGCATAGTAACCTAATCCTTTGACCATGAGGTTGTGCTAATCACCATCACCGGATGGGTACTTTGATGACATCAAACACCGCTTCGTAACTGGGTGGTTATAAAGGTGTCATTGGGTATTCTGAAAGTATGTGTTGAAGCGCATGGACCAAGATTGGGATTTGTCCATCCATATGACGGATAGATATTCTCTGGGCCCTCTCGGTGGAATGTCATCTAGTTAGCTTGCAAGCATGTGACTGGGTCACAAGGGATGACATAACATGGAACGAGTAAAGAGTACTTATCAGTAACGAGGTAGAACTAGGTATGGATATACCGACGATCAAACCTCGGATAAGTATAGTATCGCGTGACAAAGGGAATTGGTTTCGTATGTAAATGGTTCTATCGATCACGAAGTCATCGTTGAGTATGTGGGAGCCATTATGGATCTCCAGGTCCCGCTGATGGTTATTGATAGGAGATGTGTCTCTGTCATGTCTACATATTCACGAACCGTAGGGTGACACACTTAAGGTTCGAAGTTGTTTTAAGTAGATATGGAATGTGCGTTGGAGACCGAATGTTGTTCGGAGTCTCGGATTGGATCCGGGACATCACGAGGAGATCCGGAATTGTCCGAAGAATAAGATTCATATATTGGGGATCATCTTCTGAGTTAGGAAATGTTCCGGAGTATTTGTATGAGGATTCTAGAAGGTTTCGGAATGTTCCGGAAGGTTCTGGAAGATTTCTTGGAGTTTGCTTGAAAACCAAGAAAGGATCAAGGAGTCCTTGTGGGGCAAGACAAGGAGTCGTGGGGGAGGAGGACTCCTCCCCCCCTCCCCAATCCGCCGGCCAAGGAGGGAGGGGAGTCCTACTAGGACTCCCCCTCCCATGGCGCCCTCCCTCCTTTAAATAGAGGGGTGGAGGCGCCACCCCTGGCCCTCCTCCACTACTTCAATCCTAGCCGCCTCTCTCCTCCTCCTTTCTTCTGCTCAGGCTTAGGTGAAGCCCTGCAGAATTCTCTACTCCACCACCACCACCACGCCGACGTGCTACTGAGATTCCGTGGAGAAGATCTACTACCTCCGATGCTCGCTGGAACGAGGAGAGGAAGGTCTCCTTCGACTCCGTACGTGTGACCGACTGCGGAAGCGCTGCCGGAACGCGGCGCCGGAAGGATCATCCACTCGATCTTGAGATCGGCAGGTGATCGACTACATCAACCACGAGATCCAATCTCGTAACTCTTTCGGATCTACAAGGGTTAGTATAGATCTATCTCGTTGCACATGTCTAATAGATTAGATTTTGGCTTTTATCTAGATTAGATCTGGGTTTTGTTCATTCTTGCGGTAGAAATTTTTTGTTTTCCATGCTACGAACCCATCAGAAACGGCAGAGGAGGAGAGAGGGCGCCGACCGTTCGTGTGGAAGATGTTGTGCTGGCGTTGACGTGGCGTGGGGCCCAGTGGTAAGTGAGTGGGGGTGAGTTGAGGAGGTGTGCGAAAAATGAGAGAGGGGGAGAGGGAGGCCGGGTGGGCTAGCTAGGCCGGTTTTGGCCAAAAGGCCAGAACTGCTGCTGCGGTTGAAAATCCTTTCCCTCCTTTTCTTTTTCTTTTTGAATGTCTTTTCTAGTTTTCTTTGAATTTAGCATAAGTGCTCCAAAAAGCCTCTAAATGTCACCAAATTTTTGGAGGTCAAAACCAATGCAAAGTAGTACATGCCATGCTTATATGAATGCTATGATGAAGATTTTTAGAAAAAATTTGGGATGTTACAAGTCTAACCCCCTTAAGATGAATCTTGCCCTCGAGATTCGGGTTGGCTAGCAAATAGGTGAGGGTGATCTCTCCGAAGTTCATCCTCTCACTCCCATGTTGCTTCTGATTCAGTGTGATGGTTCCACTGCACTTTGCAGAATTTGATGGTCTTGGTACGAGTTATTCTTTCTGCTGTTTCTAGAATCTTAATAGGTTTCTCTTCATAAGTGAGATCATTCTCTAGCTGAACTTCCTCTAATGGTATAGTGTCTTTCAACGAAGTTTCTTCCATCTCTGGGTGACACTTTTTGAGCTGACTGAGATGGAATACATTATGAACTACTGACAGAGATTCTGGTAATTCTATTTCATATGCCACTTCTCCTTTGCGTCTCAAAATCTTGAAAGGTCCTACATAGCGTGGTGCTAATTTTCCTTTGATTCCAAATCTCTTCACACCACGAAGTGGTGATACCCTGAGATAAGCTCTATCACCAACTTCATAGGTAACCTCTCTATGTTTTGGATCGGCATAGCTCTTTTGCCGAGATTGAGCTACTTTTAGCCTATCCCTTACCATCTTGACTTTCTCTTTAGCCACCTTGATTAGGTCTGGCCAGAACAAATTTCTTTCTCCTACTCCGTTCCATAGCAATGGTGTAGTACACTTCCTTCCATAAAGGAATTCAAACGGAGCCATTTCTATGCTTGATTGGTAGCTGTTATTGTAGGAGAACTCTGCGTATGGTAGACTTTCATCCCAACTGGATCCATAATCTAACGCACATGCTTTTAGCATATCTTCCAATATTTGATTGGTTCGTTCTGTTTGTCCATCAGTTTGTGGATGAAATGCAGTGCTGAATTCCAGTCGAGTTCCCAATGACTCGTGAAGTTGTCGCCAAAAGTGCAAAGTGAATTGAGTTCCTCTATCAGACACGATACTCTTAGGTACCCCATGCAAACATACAATTCTATTCATGTATATCTTGGCTAGCTTTGCACTTGTATAAGTGGTTTTCACTGGTATGAAATGGGCCACTTTTGTCAAGCGGTCAATGATAACCCATATAGAATCGTATCCAGATTTAGTCGTGGGCATTCCGGTGAGAAAATCCATACCAATTTTATCCCATTTCCAATCAGGTATTGGCAGTGGTTGTAATAATCCCGCCGGTTTCTGATGTTCCGCCTTTACACAACTGCACACGTCGCACAAGGCAATGTGCTCTGCTATGTCCTTCTTTAAATTATTCCACCAAAACCTCTCCTTAACATCCATATACATCTTGGTGTTGCCAGGATGAATTGAATATGGTGAGTTGTGCGCTTCTTGTAAGATCAACTTCTTAAGCTCAAGATCCTGTGGAACACAGATACGTTTTCCGTACCATAAGATTCCTTGTTCATCTACATGGAATCCTTTTGCCTTGCCTTCACTAACCTTACTTTTGATTTCTTCTATTTATTTGTCCAACTTTTGGGCTTCTTGAATTCTGTCCATTAGTGTGGGTTGCACTTCCAAGGATGCAAGGTACCCTTCAGGCACAATTTCGAGTCTCAGCTCTCTAAATTGGGCACATAACTCCTCCGGCAATTCTCCTTTATTGAGGCCATTTACATAAACCTTGCGGCTTAATGCATCGGCTACAACGTTTGCCTTTCCAGGGTGGTATTGCAAACTTAAGTCATAATCTTTGATAAGTTCTAGCCATCTTCTTTGTCTCATGTTGAGTTCTTTCTGTGTAAAAATGTATTTCAGACTCTTGTGATCAGTGAACATTTCACAACGTTTTCCCATGAGGTAATGCCTCCATGTTTTTAAGGCATGTACAACAGATGCCAACTCTAAATCATGAGTAGGGTAGTTCACTTCATGATTTTTGAGTTGCCTTGATGCATAAGCTACAACTCTACCTTCCTGCATCAGTACACCTCCTAATCCTTGGTGAGATGCATCACAATATACTTGAAAGTCTTTCTCAATGTATGGCAGACATAACACTGGTGCTGACACTAGTCTCTTTTTCAATTTCTGAAAGCTGGTTTCACAAGCTTCTGTCCAATTAAACTTCTTCTCCTTCTTTAGCAGATCAGTCATGGGTTTTGCTATCTTAGAGAAATTTTCAATGAACCTCCGGTAGTACCCTGCTAGGCCAAGGAAACTAAGGATTTCTTTAACCGATTTAGGAGGTTCCCATTCTGTCACAGCTGCCACTTTTGCTAGATCAACAGCTATACCCTTTCCAGATACTATGTGCCCAAGAAAACCCACTTCATTCAGCCAAAATTCACATTTGCTGAACATGGCATAAAGTTTGTGTTCCCCGAGTTTCTCTAGAATCAGGCGTAGATGTTCTTCATGTTCTTTGTTGCTCTTGGAATATACCAATATGTCATTGATGAATACCACTACGAACTTGTCAAGGAATTCCATTAATACCTTATTCATCAGGTTCATGAAATAGGCTGGTGCATTAGTCAATCCAAACGACATCACTGTATATTCATACAACCCATATCTAGTGGTGAATGCAATATTGGGTATGTCATGTTCTCTAATCTTTAGTTGGAAGTATCCTGATCGAAGATCAATTTTTGAGAACACACATGCTCCCTCTAGCTGATCGAAGAGATCATTTATTCTAGGTAGGGGATATTTATTCTTTATGGTTACTTCATTAAGTGAACGATAATCTATGCATAGCCTTTGACTTTGGTCCTTCTTCTCAACAAACAAGACTGGTGCTCCCCAAGACGACGAACTTGGTTGGATAAATCCCTTTTTTAACTGTTCTCCCAGCTGTTTCTTGAGTTCTTTTAACTCGTCCACCGACATCTTATAAGGTCTCTTTGCTATAGGCCTAGTTCCTGGCAGTAGGTCTATCAGAAACTCCACATCCCTATTTGGTGGCATGCCAGGTAATTCTTCGGGGAACACATCTGGGTACTCCTTCACTATTGGCACACTGTCTAAGCTAACCCCCTTAAGAGAATTAACCTTGCTCCCCTTGGGTTCAAAGTTAGACTTGAACCTGATCCTTTTCTTTTCTGGGGTGGTGAGCATAACAGTTCGCTTGGCACAATCAATCACCCCTTCATAACGGGTCAACCAGTCCATCCCTAATATTACATCTAATCCTTGGGACTCTAGGATTATTAAACTAACCGGAAACTTGTTCTTTCCAATTTCTAGGATTATCTATCGGCACCCAGAATTTACTATCATTTATCCGCCCGGGGAGCTTACTTTAATGGGACATCCAATGGTTTCTATGGGGAGTTCGTTTTTGATTACAAAAGCTCTTGAAATGAATGAATGCGATGCGCTAGTATCGAAAAGGATAAGTGCAGGAAAGGAATTAATCTTGAACTTACCGATCACGGCATCAGATCCTTCTTGAATTTCCTCCACATTGATGTGATTCACATGACCCTTTTGGAATGGGTTTGGCTTAGCCCCATCAGTCTTCTTTTCTGGGCATTCATTAGCATAGTGTCCTGTCTTCTTGCACTTGAAACATTCCACCTGACTGATGTCTTTCTTTGCCGGCTGACTGTGACAATTCTGACCATTTTGGTTTCCATGGCCATGACCATTGTGGTTGTTCCTGAATCCACTTTTGTTATGTCCATGATGATTGTTTCCATCATGGTGGTGGTTGATGTTACGATGGTTATTATGATTCCCATTTTTGTGGAATCCTGAATTCCCACTTCCTTCACCATGAGATCGCTTGTGAGGAGATCCCGATCCAAACTTATCAAAATGGTGCTTCCTCTTTCTACCCTCCACTTGCTTCATCTTGTTTTCCAGGATGGTAGCTTTATCACACAAGGATTGATAAGTTGGAACATATGCAACAGATAGTTGCATAGAAATTTCATCATTCAGCCCATCTAGGAACTTCTCCTTTCTCTTTGCATCAGTGTCAACATCATCGGGTGCATAACGTGACACATTATTGAACTCTTCGATGTATTCAGAAATACTGCGGTGGCGTTGCTTGAGGTTATGAAACTCCTTTTTCTTCAACCCCATTATTCTAGAAGAGATGTGAGTGGTGCGAAACCCATCCTCAAACATTGCCCAAGTCACTTCCTTAATAGGGTGAGTAATTTGGAAATTGGCCCACCAAGCAGCTGCATGACCTTCCAATAAGTGTGCTGCGAATCTGACCTTTTCTGCATCCGTGCATCCAACCGTGACTGGGTCCTTATTCATAGAATGTAGCCAATCATTTGCTACCATGGGGTCAGTAGTACCCGAGAACTTAGCAGGTCTCAGCCTTAGAAATCTGGTCAGCATATCTAGAGGTGGTGGATTGTTCTGGTTGTTGTTATTGTTATTATTGTTGTTCTGATTCTGGTTTGCCATGAATTGAGTCATCATTTGCATCAATTGTGTATGTGCAGCCATCATCCGCTGCATTCCATTTCCATTGTCATTGTTATCTTCGTTGTTGCGTCGGGGAGGCATCTGTGGGTTTAATAAGGGTAAGTAATGATAGACAACCCAAATAAAAACAACAATCAGAAAAACAAGCACACACAAGTTCAACATCACAGCAATGACATAGTCGCGAAAATAGACATATTAGCATAGTCACCCACAAGTCGGTATGACCTATGCAACTCAATAATAATAGAATGAAAGGTAGATGGAACAGTATCACTACTCCTCCATGTCAACTTCCTCCTCCACTAGTGCAAGTCCTGCAGCTGCGAATCCTGCCTTGTATTCCTCCAAGCTTGTAGTCAAAGCATCTATCTTTGTCTGTAACTCTCTCTTCTGTGTGCGTAGCCTCTCTATCACCTCGTGATCCGCTTCCAGCTCAATGTCTTCAAGTTCTAACTTGGTCTCCAAGTCTCTAATCTTCTTGTTCTTCTCCTGAACTCTCTTCTCTTGGCTCTTGAATTTCTTCTCTTGGTCTTCAAACTTATTCTCCATTTCCTTGATTCGATTTTCCTGTTCCTGGAAAGCCTTGTCCTTCTCCTTAAGTTGGACTCATAGTTCATCGTTTCTAAGCATCACATTAGTCCTATCAGTATCAAGGTGTCTGATAAGGCTCTCTAAGTCCTGGAGGTAGTGACGCACGGGGTTGATAGACTCCTTAGTGGCCTCGTCCAACACAATAGGCTCTCCATCCTCGTCGCGCCTCCCAAAGAAGTGGAAGTAGTGGCTCCTGATCTCAGAAGAGTGACGTCCACATAGGCGTCCCAACAGTTCCTGCATAGCGACGTCGAGGCCCCTCTCCATGTCATCATGGAGTATCTTGAAGGCGATCTCCCCGGTTTGGGGCTCTGTCTCATGTCCTGGCTAGGTAACTTTGAATCCCCATAAGTCCTTCCTCTGAAACTTCCTCAGCTGAAGTCCCTGAATGGTAGGGATTGGAAGAGCGAGCAATTGAACTAGCTCCAACATACGAGTGCCAAAGCGAGTCCCCTTGAAATCCTTGGCCGTGCTGTAGACAAAATTCGGCATCTTTTGCATAGAATGGAGAAAATTAGTAACACACAATAGAGAAAGAAAACACAAGTCACAAAATAAAAATCAACCAACAAAACATTCCAAGTAGCAATGCATTATTCAAGTCAAGCAATCAAGGTTCCAGACATAACTTATTTTTGCCATACCACATAGGTTGGTATGATAAAAATACTAACGTGATAAAACGCCAAGGGTGGTGGTCCAACTAATATCTCACTCCTCCTTAACCAAGGTGGCAATCTGGGCATCCTTGGCAGCAATCTGCTTGTCTTGGTCACATAGCTCCAAAGCTAGGCCTATGATATCCTTACTTAGGCGTTTCACAGTGGCCTTTGAGTCTTGGACAAGACGTTTCTCCTCCTTGAGATCCTCCTGAGTATTGAGCATTCTATACTTGAGTCTCTCCCCAAGTTCCTCAATAGCTTTCCATGCAGCATTCCTTGCAGAGTCAAAGAATGACGTGTGCATTTCAGAGTTGGTGAACATGCAGAATCCCATACTCTTGGGATCATCTTCCTTGTTCTTGTACAAATGGAGTTGCACCCACTAATACTCTTGTCCTTCATCTATCACAGGAAATCCCTTGTACACGGCTTCACCATTCATCCCCAAGCCGTGCATGAGGTTCTTGAGTGCATTGGGAAATTATGTCTCACACTCCAGGGTCATAGTCATCAGTGGTCCCTTCTTGACAGATTCATTGATGGTGGACATCTACAAAAATAGATGAGAAGGATGATTAGGGAAAGCTTTACGAGATGAAAACACAAGTGTAAAGTTGGAATATAGAGTTATTTTTCCTAAGGGTTTTCCTTAGTCTAATCCATTCTAGGGTCACGAACCTACATGCAACACAGTGCTCTAATACCATCTGTAAGACCTCACCATAATAAGGTAAGATCCCTGTGATTGCAGTGCTAGTCCCTGGATCGAAAATGCTAGCACCCACAGTTTAAGATGAAGTACACAGACACAAAGGTCATTATTACATCGCATATCTAGGAATATAATGGTTCTTACAACTCACTTAGCCCAAGGCTAAGACACTTAAAGTTCACATTACATAGCATAATAATAATAGAGTCTTTAGTCTTCATGTGACACAGGCAAGCATGTCGAGTGTAGACCCGCAACCCTACTCATCATCAGAGTATCCTGCAACATAATAAGTTATACCCACAAGGGTCAATACATTTGGAATTGTATTGGCAAGTGATACCATAGATACTTAGTATAATCCAACAACTACATGAATATATGGCTAAGTGGGGTTATGGATGGCTTTGCTAAAAGCTGGTTTAACTTATAGTTTTTGAAGATTAAGTTCCCTCATTCAAAACACTAAGGTACCCATGATAGACATCAATGATTCTACCCATGTTCACCCACAAGTTTTAACTTAGAGAAATTTGGATGAGGAGATTATTGAACTGCTTCACTGTCTTGAGGCTCAGAAATTGTCCATAACCGAGGACATGATAAGTACTTAGTTTTACCCTCTCGAGAGGTGGTGCACTTTCCCCCACAAGACTCGACATGCATCGAGACATGACCTTTCAGAAGCAATCCCTCAGACCACCACGGAGGCGTTCCATCCTACCACATCTACCACCTTCTGTCCGTCTGGCTGAGTTCTTGCAACTTAGTTGGTCAAGGCAGAGCCCATATGCCATGTGGCTGCACTGGAAGCTTCATGACAAGAATGTCTCCAATCTCTTTGTTCCTGGGTGGCCATCCACAAGTGTGATACACCAACTGACCATAGACATGGCCCCTGAGTAACCACTCAACATAATCCAAGCAAGTCCCATTCCACCTAGGTGTTTCATTAATATTAGTTGTTTTCTTAGTCAAACAAAAATAATATCTTTCCATACTATCTTATGTGTATATTCCACCCACTAATTCTAATAGCATGGCTAAGCACTCTAGCATACGAAGGCTTTCAACTAGGAGATACTACCAAGATATAATCTATAGGGTAGCATAGCATAGTATAGTAACATGTAAATAATCCTATCATGCTAAGATTTACCACAATAACACTAGTGCAATAGTGAAAATAATAGGACATGAGATGAAATATCACTTGCCTTGGTAGCTAGGGGAATAGGTACAATCCTCACAGCAACAAACTTCACAATCCACACAATCTACACAAAGAACAATATAACAACAATAATTCAATCAATAAAACATTACAAAAATATGAATGCATGCAAAATGCAATGATATGATCACAACTCTATAATTTACAGAGTCTACAGTACATATGGTAAAATACCTCATCTAAATGCATAAGAAAAACTCCAAAACAATTTATAGAACAATTTTTATGAGCAAAATACTCCTAAAAAGGTTCTGTCTATAATTTCAATTTTTCAGAGGCAAAAGTGTGAAACAAGGCCTCTATAATAAATGTCTTATTTTTCTGAATCCATAGACACCAAATTTGCATTTTTCTGAATTGTGGAACAAAAGTTATGGATTTTCTAAGTTTAATACAAAATCTGTCTAATTTCTATTTAAACAGATTATCCTGGACGACGTGGCGCAATCTAATTTGCCCGTACCGGTTTGGTCGGATCAACCGCTGTGGGCCGTTGGACCTTAAGTGGTGACAGACGGGTAAGATTAGCCCGTACCGGTTCGTCCACGATCTAATCCTAGCCGCAGACAAACTATCTAACGGTTCCAGATGGCCTGGCCGGAGATGGGCGGCGCTGACCGGTTGCGTGCTGCGGCGGAGCGTCGGCCGATGGCGGTCCGGCGATTCTACAGGGGCAGGGAGACCGTGGACACGTACCAGAGGTCGAGGAGGTCGTGGCGGTCTCGACGGAGGTCACTGCGGCGCGGGGGTGCTCTGGCTTGGCCTTGATCCCTCGCCAGAGTTGAGCAGGCAGCGAAGCTCGCGGCTCGGTGTCGGAGACGGCGACCTGGGGCTCGAACCAGACAGCAAAGGGGTCAGCGAGATGCGCAAGGATCTGCACGACCTAGCAAAGGCCAAAAGGGGGCGGCGGGAACCTTAACCTGACCGGAAAAAGCAATGGACGGCGGTGGCAGAGAGGGTTCGCCGGAGTTGAACCGCGTCGTCGACCTGGTGCAAAAGAAGGCACATGGCCGAGGTTAAAACGTGCGCTAGGTGGCCGCAAGCATTACAGAGCAGAGAGGAGGGCACGACGTGGCCGGGGCTCACTGGAATTCTCGCCGGAGTTGCTTCGGTCTGCGGCGGTGTGAGGTGGAAATTGGGAAGCCTGGGGGCTCTCCAGGGGCTGTGTCTGGGGGAATTAGTCGGGGAGGAGGAGAGGATTAAGAAGGGGCCGAAGCGGTGGAGAATTACTCGTGAAAACGCTCGCAATCAATCGGCGATGGAAACGGCAGAGGAGGAGAGAGGGCGCCGGCCGTTCGCGTGGAAGATGTTGAGCTGGCGTTGACGTGGCGTGGGGCCCAGTGGTAAGTGAGTGGGGGTGAGTTGAGGAGGTGTGCGAAAAATCAGAGAGGTGGAGAGAGAGGCCGAGTGGGCTAGCTGGGCCGGTTTGGGCCAAAAGGCCAGAACTGCTGCTGCGGTTGAAAATCCTTTTTCTCCTTTTCTTTTTCTTTTTGAATTTCTTTTCTAGTTTTCTTTGAATTTAGCATAAGTGCTCCAAAAAGCCTCTAAATTTCACCAAATTTTTGGAGGTCAAAACCAATGCAAAGTAGTACATGCCATGATGATATGAATGCTATGATGAAGATTTTTAGAAATTTTTTGGGATGTTACACTTTTTTCCTGTAATCAACTTTATGTTCATACGTTTTGACTATTTACTTATTTTTACTATACGTAACGCAATCTTTTTATCTTAGGTGAATCTCGCGTCCTTAGGACGGTACGTTCTCTTTGTCAATATGTACCTGAGGTATTTTACTTTCTAACGACCACTGTCTTTCCCGTTATCTTATACGCTATCGTCATTGTATTTCCCATTGTCTTTACACAATCGTCTAGCATTGGCTAATATTTTCTTGCTTATGTAGACTGGGCTTATCTACGGCCAATGGAACGCATTAGTCGTTCAGCGAGGGAGATGTATGAAGACGTCGGATTTTACTTATCACTCAAATCATGAAAGATATGTCTTGCGTTTGGAGCGTTAACATGTAGAGATCTAGAATCTGAAACGCTGGATTAAGAAAGACTAATGAGATAAATAATCTGAAGGCTAGGCTAGGAGAGGCCGATGAGATAAAAAAAACCTAGATATTGCTATAAAGAAACGCTTTCGGGAAGCAATCCGCTTACTTTAGTGTAGAAAAATATTTGAATAAACGTGTGTTCCGAAAAGCTAGAGTTTGCGATATAATCAGTTTGATGTCTCTTTTGGTTATGACTTGGTTTGAGACACGCTTTTAATAGCCAAGAAAGAGTGCTTCTTGCTGATGTAAAATCATCCTAAATAAAGGTCTTCACTTTGTCTACATTCACATGCATGTATCTACACACTAAACAAGTCTAGATACATGTGTATCTAGGTAAAATTGAGACACATATTTAGGATCGGAGGGAGTAGCCCGTTTTACTTTAAAAAACATAGCCGACGCATATCATACTGCGTGACTGTACAAACGATCCTACTAGACTATTTGGGACACATCGTATAAGACTATACTTCTATATTAAAACAGACGATGTGAATAACGGGTCGGATGTACTAAGACCTTTCGTTTGCCACTTTTTGAGTAATAGGCCGATGATGTGTGGTATTTCATTCCACCGGTTCCAAAATGGTACGGCGCGAGCTAATAGACCGGGGTATTCGAGTGCAATGAATAGTGTTTGACGTACCTATTTATATACCAAGCGAGATGCCTTCTATCACCATGAAACCTGATAAAGCTTTTGACCAAAGAAAGATGTCCTTCCTTTTTAGTCGAACAACATTCTCCGTCTAACTTTTGAGTACCAATAGTTTGTTATACGATAGACTTGCTGCTTTCTTCCTCGTAGACGTTTATGTTTCGCAATATTACTCTTGTCGTGTTTGTTGCGTCTAAATTTATCTTTAACGGATGTTTTGCATACTTTTTTTGATGCTTAAACACCATTCATTGTCGTCGTTAGCCTGCCTATTGTACGTATATAGTCAGGCATTCTACATGACGGCCACGCCCTAGGGGGAGAAGGGTTATTATCGACGTGCTTGCATCTCTGTTTTGCTTAGCACTTTGTGTTTTTTACGTCTGTTTTTGTTTTCATCCCCTCTCTTGCACGTAAATGTATCACGAAAATATCATTAAGCATTCTACTTACCGGTCGTGCCCTCTGTTCTTGTCGATGCGCTTGCCGTCTCTATTTTTAATAAAACTTGGTGTTTTTACGTTTGTGTTTAGTTCCGTCTTTTATCTTACACGTAGATATAGCGCGATCAGCCGCGTCCCAGAGGATGTTCAGAGAAGCCTAACAAGTACACGTACATAACAGACTTGGCTAGGATAGATTAGGAACTAATACACATGCTCCTAAATACAAACATTTGTAGCCGTACAAATTAAACGACTAAGAAAAACTTACATTTAGAACCTTAATACATACTCTCTTCGTTCAGAAATATAGAACGTTTTAGATTTCTGAATCAAATGTATCTAGATGTCTTTTAATGTATAGGTTTATAGAGGTACGAAGTGAACTTATATCTAAAAAGACTTCTCGATTTATAAAATTAAAATGTCTTATACTTCTGAATTCTGAACAGAGGGAGTAGTGCTCGTCCATTGACGCCCTTGCTCTCCCGTTGCACTGTCGGTGTCTTCGCTCGTGAAACTTGGTCATCGGTTATCTTCGATCATCCTGGGATGGAAACGCCCATGCATCTCGCACGCGTGTTCAGCTCACCAAACTGATGGAATCCTGCTCCATCTTGCTGTTTTAGCACCGTCGTTGTCTCCACAAGATTTGCAGTCTAACCGTGGTAATCTCGTCCATATTTACTGCCCACTTTATCACCTGGTTGCTAACTTTTTTCGTCATGTCCCTCGTCATCATACACGTCATCTCTTTCTCCTCTCTAGGCATGTACCCTACTCATCCCCTTGACTTTGGAGCAGGGCCAACACAAGGCGTGCAACAAAGAGCTCACAAGCTTCTACTGCTCCTCCGATCCATAATAAATACCGCTAATTTAATACAGTAAGTATTTGTTTATCTTAAGAATAAAAAAAGAAAATGATAGTAGAAACTTAGATTGAAGCGAACCGCTATGTGAGGCCATGCCCCACACAAGGGAGCGAGAGCCGAAAGACTAAACCCATCTAGGGTTCCGTCTCATCGCCGGCAATGCTCCGCCTTCGTCGGCCTTGGGGCCTTGGAGACGTGGCAGACCATAGTCTCTCTTCGGCGGAAAGGTTTTCATTCTTTGTTTATTTATTTATTTATGTTTTTTTCGAGATGTTGAGGTGTCAACTACGTCTTCAAGTTAGAATAAGTTTTTTCTACCATATTCTCGCTCGGGTGGTGCGTCTAGAGTCGACGGAGTGCGATAAAGTCATGTGTCCACGGATCTCTTGGGACCCGGTCGTTTTTTGTATTCGTTCGTGTGGTTTGAGGTTAATCTCTTCCGATCTATGATTGTCATCTCCGATGATGGTTGTTGCTCTGGTGTGCTAGTCCAGTGTAATCTTAGCACGACGAATATCGTCTATCTAATACAACAAACTCTGCTACGACAAGGTTTGCCCAGCTCCAGTGATAAAGGGCGAGGACGGCGATGCGCCTTGGGTTCGTGCTATATACGTAGTCATCGCGGTCAATTGATCTATTTGTAATATTATTATTTTTGAGACTCTTTGTAGATGAATGCGCAGAATAAAACACGAAAAGAAAATTATCTGGAGTGAAAATTATCTAATTTTTTTGAGTAACCAGCAGGAGCTCTGCCTTTTCTTTTAGAAGAAGAGAATTGGCCGGTTTGAAAGGGAAACCGACCGAAACCCAATACAGACGTATATACACACGGGCCCGGTTAAAGGAAAACCAGACCAAAAAAAGACCCTAAATAACACAGTTTTAAGGAAAAACCGGCAAAAACCACATGAGGCCGCACTACCTAGCTTGACTAGGTCTGGAGCACCGACAAACGACACCACCACAACGGCAATAGCGGGCTCTACGAAAAGCCTAGTCCACGTTCCCGGAGAGGAAGTCAGAGCCGAAGGAACGGCTAGGCCTCACAGGCTTCATGGCGAGAGGCAGGCCGTAGGGAACTCGCCAGCGGCACTCGCACGCCGACAGGGCTCGAAGACGTCGACTCACCCAGTAGCACCAACAAACCTCGGGAAAGGCTCCCAACACTCCGAAAAATGACGCCTCCAAGAAGATCACGGTGTCCGAGAGGACGCCGTCGTCATCCAATCTGGCGAGCCAGATTTGGGTTTTCACCCCAGAATGAGGGACGGAGGGAAGCCAGGACTCCACGACAAAGCCCCCAAGAGGGACAACGACGCCCGCGAGCGCCGCCGATGTCGGCACCGACCAAGTCGGGCAGGACTTTCGTCTAGAGACCTACGACTACAACCTCCAATGGACAGTCGCGAGGACTACCCATGCCGCCCGAGAAGCACAGCCACCGGCGAGGGAGACGACGCCCACGCCAACGGAGGCCTTCCCCACCACCCACGCGGCTAGGGCAAGCATCAACACCACCTTGTTCCGGAGCCGCCGTCCCGGCTTCCTCCCATAGCAGGGGAGCTCCTCCTACCAACCTGCCACCGAACGTGACATGCCAGAGCGCCCTGCCCACCAAAAAGGCGCCGCCGCACCTCCATCCTCAGTCCGTGGCACACCTCCGCCACATACCTGCAAAGCTAGCCAAGGCCACCACGCCCCGGCCAGCAAGCCACCCACGGCGACCCCCGCAACCCCCGTCGTGAAGAACGAGCCGCTACCACCCCCTCATCGCCGTGTCCCCGGGGCCGCCGCCCGGCCTTCCCACGCCGGCGAACCACCAGCGCACAAACGCGTGCCACCCTCTGCCGCCCACGCAACCTGAGGACATATGCTTCTATTATGGGTCAGAGAAGGGTATATGCTTCTATCGCTGACTCAGTGCCAACTGTACGAACTAATTAATCTGCGCGTGAACCAAATAAATAGAGAAGATTGTTCCCATCCAAAAACGAAAGAGAAAAATCCGTGTGAAAATCGTCAATTATTCGGCACTTCCCATCTTTGGGCACCCAGGTTATTATTCAGGGTATACTCGGGTTTCCCCCTATCGTTCCAAACGGCTACAAAAATTCGTAACAGCGACTCCCAAGCCGTCGGATCTGCGTTCCGTGTGCCGTCCCACCGTCGGCTTCAACCAATTAAAAAAAATCGACCGTTGGAGACGCGTCAGAAAATCTCCCAGAACAGAGTTTCCAACGCCTACAAAGCAAACCGCCCCCGCCGTCCGCCCCTCCCGTCTCCTTTCTCTTCGGTTCCTTCTCCTCCACAACCACAGCGAAGGTCTCGCCGCGCCGAGATCAAGAGCGAACCGGGAGGAGAGAGAGGAAGCCAGTTGATCCGTTCTCCTGGGACGCGGCGATGGCGTCGAGGAGGCAGACGACCGCCGGTGCCAGCAATGATCTTGCTCAAGAACACAAGGGCGGTGAGTCTTACCGCCTTTCCCCTTTCTTTGTTTGTTCTGTCTCCCCGTCGGATTCACGTGCCGGGCCGAGGGTGGTCGTACCGAGTTCCTAGGTTTCTTTGATTGCTCGTGTGTGGTGTGGGTCTCCTTGGCGCGGCGAAGATCATATCTTGGTCTCCTTGAGGAGAGCTCTAGGTTTTGGCTCAGAAATTTCTTGATCGAGTTGTTATCCTTCTGAATTTTCTTCATGTAGAATCGCTGCTCCGGTATCGAGTTTCATCGCGCTTGGTTCCGGATCGATTCAGTCTGGATTCTTGTTCCTTTTTTCCCTACAAAGGGGAAATCTTTCGAAAATTCACCGCATAGTAGTGCCTACATCTTTGGCGAGGCCTGTTTTTTCCCTTGCAATCGTGGATTCATCCAAGCGCAGGCCAACAGATGAGGTTTTAGTTGTCTCGTTGGCACATTCGTTGAATTTTTTACATGGGTTTTCTTGATATGGAACGTATCCTCCTTGCTAGGCTGTCGCGACTAGACATGCGTTTTTCTCGCGGGTTTCTCTTTTATGCATGTCAATTTGGCTCTTATCGGATTCTTGTCCCCTGCGGGTAGTAAAGATGTCATCTTCGAGATTTCACCCGTCTATTTGCGTTTCTTGTCCGTCCTTGATCGGGATTCTTGTTCTCAGATGTTGAGATTCTTGTTCTCAGATGTTGGGATTCTTGTACTTTTCCCCGTCTCAAAAAATAGATGTCAAAGATTTATTAAAAGTTGAATGAATCTAGACAATATTTATATTTAGTATATAAATACATCCAAATTTTGAGAAATTTTCAACATCTATTTTGAGACGGAAGGTGTACATGTTTTGTTCTGACGAATATTTTGCGTTCCTGCTGTGAAACTCCAACTTGAGCAGATGCGAGGCTTGTCAGGAGAACGAAGACCACGGTTGCTCAACCACCGGTTGCAGGAACCCGTCGACCCCTTGTCGAGGTGGGTAATGTCATAAATGGTCGGCCTGCTCAAGCTGATCCTAGTCGTGAAAAAGGAGTAGATTCTGTAGCAGCTGACAAGTGTGTGAAAGCGAACAAACAACAGAAGGAGAACAACAGGGTGAAGCCCCAAGTTATTGTCATAAGTTCTGACTCTGAGAACGAGAAGAAAAATCCAGCCAAGAGAGCCGCCTCCCGGAGGGCGCCCACCAACACCCTTACCAAAATTCTTAACAAATGCAGCAGGGTATGAAAGCGTGGTCTAATATGATGTACTGGCATTTAAGCTTGATCGAGTGTTGTCATCCTAATAATCGTTTGCTGAACTGAATTGTTGTTCTGGACACAGGCTTCTGATGGGGTGATCTGCAGCCCGAAGAAGGCCCCTGTGACGTACAACATTGACGCATCTGATACTCACAACGAGCTTGCAGTCGTTGATTACGTCGAAGAAATTTACAGGTTCTACAAGAGCACTGAGGTGAGCATGATTAGACTCTTCAGGCGAGCACCATGAAGTTAACAGTAGAATTAGGAAGTTGTTATCTCGTAATAGTTGACTACTGTTATGTGAATTTCTGAAGTGATAGTGATTGCTTTGCTGCTTTTCCAGGGCACCTGCCGGCCTCTCTGTACCTACATGAGTTCACAGACCGATATCAATGAGAGAATGAGGGCAATTCTGATTGATTGGCTGATTGAGGTGCATTACAAGCTTATGCTCATGCCAGAGACCTTGTACCTGACGGTCTACATAATTGATCAGTACTTATCCATGGAAAATGTGCCGCGCAAGGAGCTTCAGCTCGTTGGCGTAAGCGCCATGCTGATAGCAAGCAAGTACGAAGAGATATGGGCTCCATTGGTAGGGTTCTTCTATAGTTCACACTACTGATTATGCTTGATTTGAGTGCTAGCTCTGTTTCTTCATCTTATTGTTGAACTATATTTGCATCAGAAGCTCATAGCTGTATAGGGTTCTTCAATAGTTCACATCACTACTGCTGTCTTATTTGAATGCTAGTTCTATTTCTTTATCGTATTGTTGAACTATATTTGCATCAGAAACTCATAGCTGATGTGGTAGGGTTTTTCAATACATTACTAGTGCTGTTTTTTTATTTGAATGCTAGTTCTATTACTTTGGCTTATTGTTGAGCCATGTTTGCAACTTTGCATCAGAAGCTCATAGCTGATGTAGTGGGGATCTTCAATAGTTCACACTACTAGTGCTGTTTTATTTGAATGTCTATTTCTTTGGCCTATTGTTGAGCCATCTTTTGCATCAAAAGCTCATAACTATGATAGTAGGGTTCTTCTATTGCTCCCAGTACTGATGATGCTTGATTTGAGTACTAGCTCTATTTCATGATCTTATTGTTGAAGTAACTTTGCATCAGAAGCTCATAGCTGATGTATCCTTCTAATAGTTTTCACACTACTGATGCTGTTTGATTTGAGTTATGGTCTATTCCTTTGTCTTATTGTTGAACTACCTTTGCATCAAAAGCTCATAAGAACTGTTGTAGTAGGGTTCTTCTGTAGTTCACACTACTTATCCTGTTTAACTGGAGTGGCTAGTTCTATTTGTTATGCTTATTGTTGAGGTATCTTCAATACATTACTAGTGCTGTTTTTTTATTTGAATGCTAGTTCTATTACTTTGGCTTATTGTTGAGCCATGTTTGCAACTTTGCATCAGAAGCTCATAGCTGATGTAGTGGGGATCTTCAATAGTTCACACTACTAGTGCTGTTTTATTTGAATGTCTATTTCTTTGGCCTATTGTTGAGCCATCTTTTGCATCAAAAGCTCATAACTATGATAGTAGGGTTCTTCTATTGCTCCCAGTACTGATGATGCTTGATTTGAGTACTAGCTCTATTTCATGATCTTATTGTTGAAGTAACTTTGCATCAGAAGCTCATAGCTGATGTATCCTTCTAATAGTTTTCACACTACTGATGCTGTTTGATTTGAGTTATGGTCTATTCCTTTGTCTTATTGTTGAACTACCTTTGCATCAAAAGCTCATAAGAACTGTTGTAGTAGGGTTCTTCTGTAGTTCACACTACTTATCCTGTTTAACTGGAGTGGCTAGTTCTATTTGTTATGCTTATTGTTGAGGTATCTTTCAGAAGCTCATAGCTGATGTAGTAGGGTTCTTCAATAGTTGACACTATTAGTGCTGTTTTATTTGAATGCTAGTTCTATTTCTTTGGCTTATTGTTGAGCCATCTTTGCATCAAAAGCTCGTAACTATGGTAAGTAGAATTCTTCTGTTGATCTCAGTACTGATGATGCTTGATATGAGTGCTAGCTCTATTTCTTGATCTTATTGTAGAACTATCTTTGCATCAGAAGCTCATAGCTGATGTAGTAGGATTCTTCTATAGTTTTCACATTACTGATGCTGTTTGATTTGAGTTATGGTTCTATTCCTTTGGCTTATTGTTGAGCTATCTTTGTATCAAAAGCTCATAAGAACTGTTGTAGTAGGGTTCTTCTATTTGTTATGCTTATTGTTGAACTATCTTTGCACCAAAACCTCGACTGCCGGTGTGTCAAATCAAACTTGATCAGATTTGCTTGTGAAATCTGATTATTGAACTACCTTTACAGGTTAAGGATCTTTTGTGCATTTCATACAATTCATTCACCCGGGAGCAGGTCCTAAGCAAGGAGAAGTCCATACTGAACAAGCTGCAGTGGAACTTGACAGTTCCGACGATGTATATGTTCATTGTACGATATCTGAAAGCTGCAATGGGTAACAGAGAAGTAAGATCTGAACCATTTTCATGTAACTGTCCCGTCGATTCTAGGCATTGATTGATGTGTACTGTGCATTTCTTTGCTATCTACAATGCAGCTGGAGAACATGGCGTTCTTTTATGCTGAGCTTTCGCTGGTTCAGTACACTATGCTACTATACGCCCCATCGGTGACTGCCGCAGCTGCAGTCTACGCTGCTCGGTGCACCCTGAATATGAGCCCACTCTGGAGCGATGTCCTGGAGCACCATACTGGATTAGCTGAATGGCAGTTGATGTATGTCTATTTCCTGATTTAATCCTCCTTTGTGAAATCTGACTGTTTACATCAAACCTGAACCGCACTTTAAATTACGTGCTCGCATGCTATTATCACCCTGTTATTAGTTCCGTACTGAATGTGCGTACTTCAGAGAAAGAAAAAAACATACAGTACATATATAAGGTTTTCCACATGCTGCTGTCTAAGGTTTTTTCCATGTGCATTTGAATTGTATAGGCTTCGTAGTTCAACTGGATTGCTATGTGCCTTCCACATCATTTTTGCTTTTGATCATGTGACCACAGCATTTCTGCATTCACAGTTCATGCTGTTATCCAAGGTTTCTTTTCCATGTCTATTCGAATTGTATAGGCTTTGCAGTAGTTCTATTCATTAGATGGCTGTATTCATATACTCCCTCCGTCCAGAAATAAATGATTTAGATTTGTCTACATTCGGATGTATCTAGACATGTTTTAGTGTATAGATACATCCAAATCTAGAAAAATCAACTTATTTATGGAGAGAGGGAGTAGGTAGAACTGGCTGAATCTTTTCTTTGTAGCGGGTATCCATTTTCCCTTGATCCGTTGGTTGTGTTTTGAACTGAAGGGAGTGCGCGAGGCGTCTGGCAAGCCTGCACGCGACGGCATCTGGGAGCAAGCACAAGGGGGTGCACACCAAGTACTCCAATCCCAAGCTTGGGGCCGTCTCGCTCTACTCCCCTGCAAAGAGACTGATATGATTTGAGCGCCTCTTCTCGTCTTGGCACACCACCCTCGTGTTCCTTCTTTTTGTCTGGGTGACGAAGCTTCTTCTCATATCATCGCTTCGATGTTACCGTTCCCTGGGTGACCAGAAACAGAGAGAGCTGTAGTAGTATGAATAAATGTTGGAGACGATGCAACTTTTCCTCTATCGGCGACGCACTGCCATCTTGATTCGTGATAAAAGTAAAGTCGAACAAATTTGTGTACTTCAATTTTTTGTTATATATATATGGCGTTTTAGGTTGGTCAACTAATGAGATGTGCCAGCTTGTATAGATAAGGTATTAGGTGGCTGTTTGATACCACCAGAAAGGAAAAATATATATTCTAAGAAATCAAAAAAAAAAGAAAAATTGGGTCTATGTTCAACGAAAAAAAATTCTCAAGAGCAAGGAAAAGTATTTTGTTTTCGTTTGATCTGCAGTCGCATATGAAATGGACGAAAGGAGAAATTTAGCAACACTTTTCCCAGGATCTCTTGCAGTACCATGGAGGTTCAAGCACCTAAATTGTTAATTTCTTTTTTGACGATCCCTAAATCGTTCATGCATCAGGTTTTTGTTATATATTATGGCGTTTTAGGTTGGTCGACCCTTGAGATGTGCCAGCTTGTAGTGGTGTACCAGTACCATGGAGGTTCAAGCACCTAAATTGTTAATTTCTTTTTTGTGCGTCAGGTTTTTGTTATATATATATATGGCTTCGTTGTCAGATTTGGCAAACTTCACAGGGAAGTTTGCAGAATCTCGAATTGGGCCTTACACACGGCGGGCCGCGACACCGTGCAACGAAGCCTACGGTGCTCGCTGCGTGGTTAAGAGGCCAGGTCCTGGTGAACGTAGATTCAACTGTTTCCTACGGTGGCAAGAGGCCAGACTCTCCATGGTCCACGCGAGCCATGACTCCTCCATGGTTAACGCATGCCCATGAGCCGCGTAAATTAGGGCATGTTTGGTATGGTATGCCGCAGGACCTGCAGCCAGGTCTTGGTGAGATGAAATCGGTATGTTTGATTTGCTAGGCTCCCTCCACATCATGGTCCGCGCTTTTCTTAAAACACCTCCGAGTACGCCCCACTGGTAGAGGTACCGAATCGGTAGTTTCCGTGTAGTCGGGCCCGGGAGAGCATATTTTCAGCTTCCTATGGCCACCGGTTGCACACGTGGAGAAGCACAGGAGGCGCATCCTTTACTCCTTTCCCACCCTGTCTCTATACTTTCACCGCTCACTGCCACTGCCACTTCACTACCATCCCCCTCACGTCCCATCGACGACCGATCATGGCGTCCTTGCCTCCTCTGCCACTTCCCTCGCCAGCATCGCTGACCAAGCTTGCGGCCCATCGACCATCCGAGACTACGAAGCCTGGCATCTTAGGAGCGTGGTGGCACCGATTGACGCGACAGCCATGTCGGCTATTAGCCGCCTGTCATCGTTCGTGCAAGGCCCGACGTCGTGCTGATGAGGGAATATGTTGCATCCATGGATGTCGGGGGTCCCTCTATTGTGCTCCAAATGGGGTTTTTGAGGCCCCGGTGGGCTACATGAAGCATCGCAGGGCGGAGATCAATGCGGGGGGCGCCGGGTACAGCAGCGAGATGTCTCATCCGTCGGGATTCCACCCGTTCAAAAATTCCCTCCCACCAGCTTTGCTCCTATCGCAGCCGTGGGATTTGGTGCTCCACCTGCGACATCCATGATGTGACCGACGCCCACAAATCCATCACCGGCAACGACAACTCTGGCTTCTCCTTCTCCACCAACAATTTCTCCGTGTTCAGACACCACTGCAAGGGTTGTAGTTCCAACTCTGGCCCCAAGACCCGCTGTAAGTACTCGATGCCCATTTTTGATTTGGGGATTAGGGTTTTCTATTACGGCTTAGATCCGTGTAATTCCGCAAGAATCCAACAATTAGTGATTCTGGTAGTTAAATTTAGCATCAATCTATGCCTAGTTGGAGTGTTGGGCGGTCCATGCACTTCCTGGAATGCGCGGTGATCACCAGCATTGGGTAGCATTGTCGCGGTGATCACCAACAAGCGTGTTGATAGTCAGTGTTGTAACACGTTATGTGGTCAGTTATGTAACATGTTGATGGTCATCGTTACTTGTCAATACAGTGGTTGTTGATAAGCGCGTCATGGCTCTGACCTCAAAGCGGGCATTTGCATGCTTTCTGTGCCAATGTCGATGACCACTGTGGCACATGTCATGTCGTTCATGCTTACATGATCTTGTGCATGGTAATGCTACCGTGCCAGTGTTATATGTGACATGAATAGGAAGAGATCATGACCAGCTAAAACCCTCCTATTCCAGAGTTGTATGAGTGCATACCCTGATCTTTCTGGGCTAGTGGAGAAGGCGTTAGAGTTCGTGAAGGCAAACAAGGTGAAGGGGAAGAGGTCATGTATCAGTCATCAGGATGTGGAGTAGTAGTGGGGCATGTTCTGTGTGTAGATAAGGGTTTTAATATGTACTCACTCACCTTACCATCCGCTATGTGGAAGCTGGTCGCGAAGGAACTGTGGCTCTAGTCAGTTGTGATAGTGTCGATCAGGACTACTCAATTCTGTGAGCATGGTATCCAGGTCTAATGGCACGCCAACGGCCTAGTATTCATGAAGGCTGGTACCAGTTCACCCGAAGTTGGGGATGAAGGATGGCGACGACTAGTGTTCTAGTTCAAGAACAATGGTTTAAGATGTGGATCTTCGACGCGGGACCTCCTCACAGATGGTCATGGTATGCACATGCCATGGAAGACTGTGAGATTCTGATGATCAACTGATGTTAAGTACTCTGTTAGCTATTAATATGGTGATCTTAGTATGGTAGTTGGGATGCTGGTCTCTATGGCCTGGAACATTTTTTGTACTAGGGGTGTGCACCCCTGGCGTAATTAGTTTGGTGCATGGGATACACTTGAAAGTAACCCTCTAATTTTCTACTGCTAGTCATAAGTATTGTGTTAGTTGTTTATCTAAGACTATTAGTTATAAAGTATGATTATTACTGCTTGATTTGTACGTGATTGTTTTATTTTGTGCTATGGTAACCTTACCATTTTTGAAAGAGGTAAGCACATGCACTTGTGTATGCTAGAAACGACAACAAAGATGATGGCCAAATAGTTATGGTTTCCATCTATTCAGTCCTCTAGTAAAAACTAGGAACCAAACAAATGGGCCCATAGGTACCTAGTGATGCAATGCAATCCACCAAAAAAAGTGGACAACATTGCTCTCTGGTTGTTTCCCTATGGCCATGCCCTCTAGGGCCTTGCCCTAGGGAACCAAAAAATGTCCCAGCCTTCCAAACGTGCCCTTAGCAGCTCTCCTTAGTGCGGTTTGCCGCTGTTGGGGTAAAAATAAGACCAGCCCAGACACTAGCACCCGTTGGCATTTTTATAGAAGAAAACTCTATTATGTACCTGTTGAATCCAAGATTCAAACCAAGGCGGGTTGCATGCGCACTCGTGTAGCCATAGTTGGGGAACAGCCAAGTCCGGGTGGATGCCAAAAGCAAGGATCAATGGTACACAAAGCTACAAATTCATGGAACTTGAATTGCTGGCCACCTTGCCCCCTCTCTCCCTCCCATACTACTACTCCATGCATATTTTTGGCGAAGCTCTCTCATTTTCTCACCATATCTTCCACCACCACACCATCATCCTGTAGGGATCTCATACACCTCCCCCTCATCTTGTTGGATCAAGTTGGAGGAGATGACATCAAGCCGGACGTATGGATATGGAGGTGTTGCATGTGTGGTACTTCATCCGATTGATCCAACATCGTGTATGTCTACATCAACCACGATCTTCAAGATCATTAATCACTTTGGATCTTCGACGGTATGTAGATTTGATCTAATTATCGTTACTAGCATCTCATTGATTGGATATTGTTGGGTTCCATCTGCTCTTCCGCAAAAAATTTCGAGGCTACGAATCCCATTAGTGGTATCATAGCCTAGATATATGTGCAGATGCTTTGTACGAGTAGAACACAATGAAGTAGTGGGCTTTGATGATCATGTTGTTATCCTCTCATGTGCACTATTTAATATTTCAGGATAGTGGGACGAATCGTCCTAACCCAACCTTACGCATACGCTTTACCCGAGATCGGTTCCATGCTCAACATGCAACTTGTATTGCATAAGTGGCTAGCGGGTGTCTGTCTCTACTACTATAGTTAATATTGATGTTACAACGAAGGGCCCAGAAGGGTGTAGTAGAGACAACATGATTATCACTAGTGTGTCTTTGTGTAGGTAGGAATGGTTTTTATTCGTTGCCCATAGAAGCCACATAAAATATGCAAGAACAAAGTAGAGGGCGTCTAACTTATTTTTGCAGGGCATGCGATGTGGTATGTCCAAAACTATGATGAGTTATATATGTGATGTATACAATGATCATGATTTGTAAGCTTTCATGGCTTGCATTTTAGTGATTACAACAATAGGAAGGAGCCAGACGGATGTCTCTTTGTTGTATATTACTTGCATGTCAACTTCAACACCATGTAATTGCTTTATTTTATCGCTATGAGTTAGCTATAGTTGTAGTTGCAACATATGGTGGAGACAACTTGTGCGGTGCCATGGACCTTGGTGTCATGCTAGTAGAGATGGAGATAATGTTAGTGCTTTAGAGATGGAGATCAAAGTTATAAGAAGAAAATGTTATACCATATCACATTATCCATGCATGTGATGTTTATCCTTATGCATCTTATTCTACTTTGATTTGATCGCGGCAGTAGCATTACACCTCACACTTAATTTCAAGATATGTGTTCTCCCTTAGTATGCACCGTTGCGAAAGATCGTCGCTTTGAAGCACCACATGATGATCGGGTTTTATAAACTCTACCTTCACATACAATGGGTGTAAGCCAGTTTTACACATGCAAAAATACCTTGGTTCATTTGACGAGCCTAGCATGTACAGACATGGCATCATAACACAACGAACCGAAAGATTAAACATGAGTCATATAGATGATATGATCAACATGGTGATGTTCACTTTAACACCCCACTTTATGTAACCTTGATTGTGTGTCCAAAGTGAAAAATTAGGGGGAACAAAAACTTTTTATTAGCAAGTGTTACATAATTTTTCTTGCTTCATTGTCCTACTATCTTGCTTGATATGATGATGTGATCAAATCAAAACATAATTTTCCAAAGTACTAAAACTATTTCTCTAAAGCATCATCTTGGTTTCACTACTACTCTTTCTTGTTTTTACTTTCAAAAGAAAGGAGCCAAGGTGACTTTATAAAAGATCTTTTGATTCATATAAAATTATTTCATAAAACCTAGGAGACCTATATGGTGATGTCTCCACCTGTTTTTCCAAAATAGAGTTTCACAAATTGTTTTGTACACAAGATTTTATAAAACCTTTTGAAATGTTATTTATATATTCGCTTAGAGGAGTACCACAGAACCCTCTTTATCATCAAACAAAAAACCCTTGTCTACCTATGCCAAAGCTTCTTTCAAAAAATCCTTGTGATGTGTCTGCTTGTGTGAACTTATACTTTACTTGCTGTTTGTATGAATTTCTTTGATCTTCTAGTTAAGATGAATTGCCTTGATCTTCTAGTCTTGATGACTTTCCTAGATATGCTTGATAATAGCTTGACTGAGCTACCCTAGGATCATTCTTCTGAAATCTAACCAAATCAATAAGACACCAACCCAAAACCTCTCCCTTGACACCAATAAATCCTCACCGGGAATGAACCCTCGATAACTTACTTTATCCCTATCACGCTTGTATTGGTGAGAATATAATGATAAGAACTCACCTTAATTGTTGATTCCAATAAATCCAACCTGACTACATCATCCACTTCTTCAACTCCTTATGGTACCCCTTCATCTCTAAGCTTGGCCTACAAGCTTGATCTTGTTTATCTTGGCAATAAGGATTATTGAGGATTGCAATAAGGATTATTGAGGATTGCTTCACCTCATGTCTATTTAAGTCAAACCCTAATATTTCTCTTTGTTAAAAGATGGCAAATCTAAGCCTTTGCAAAACCATTCAAACATCACATCCAAGGCAATGTGCATTCTCTGATCCCGTATACAATTGGACCATATTCTTTTGAAATCATCTATATTTCTTACCATTGGACCATATTATTTTGAGATCATCTACTCAGTTGTTCATAATCCTCTTGATATCATATTGATAAAATGACCATGTCACTAGTGTAAATGGTACACTCTCGATTCCCTTGGACAATATCCAAATAAATATAATTCTCACACTAGAGGAAATCTACATTTAGCCTCCATCATACTATCAAGTAAAATCCCAATTTTGAAATTTAAATGTTCTTGGAAACAATTCACCAAACACCTTTGTGATTATGATACCTTCACATTTGTTAGCAGATTCAGTTTTGGGAGGATTGCCTTAATGTCTAAACCTATCATTTGAGGCAATGCACCTCCCTAGATATTTAGTTCGTCACATATACTTCAAAATTTTCCTTTACCACAACTTCACTTGAGATCCCCATTGCTTAATCTAACCAACTCTTCTGCAAACAAAATAGACAAAATAGTGACTAGTTGATCTGCAGTGTGAACTGTTTTGCACCCTTTCTTATTAATCCATGAAAACTCTCCAAGACCAATATCATGAACTACCTCACATCCTTGTGACCTACTCTAACCATAAATAATATTGTCAGTGTAATTCGAGCCTAGGAACTCACTTGCCCTTGATGGTTTTGAAGCCTAGTCAATAATTGTGTTTTGGGTATGTTAAAAGATTCAAAGTTTGGCAGATATTCCTAAGCCCTCAATCCTGGTTTTGTCAAAAATTGCTCCTACACAGAACCTCTCGAAGTAGGATGGAATCGAACACTAGGGCTAAACACGATCTTCCCAAACCATCCAGAAGCTTGGTGAGGAAACAACAGATAAAGCATGACAGAGGGACACAGAGTGTTACCCGGTTAATGGAGAGGCCTCCCCTATGCCAAGGAGGAGTGGTGATGATGATGGCATCGATTTCCCCCTTATCAGAGGCTCTCGTGTTGCAGGATTTTCCCTCTCCTAGAGTAGGAGAGGACTTTCTCCTCCGCCGCCTCTATGGAAAAAATGGCGTAGGTTTTCTGGTTAGATGGAGGCATCTGTCAAAAGGAGGAGTCAAGGTGATGCTTGTGGGCCAAATGAGCATGGGTGTCACGCTCAAAAGGGTAGGGCACGCCACCTAGGCTTTTTGGGCCCAATAACTCCCCTTGCTTGTTTATTTTGCTCACGGTCCTTCTCCAGGTGAAAAACTGATCATATATTTTTCTTTTGATTTTTAGATGTCCAGAAGGTCCCTGAAAGAGAAAAATACAAAAAGGAGGTTTTCTCCCTCCTAGAAATTAAATACCAATGAAAGGGACTTTGTAGGAAAGTCTCATAAATCAACTAAAAAGTCATAATAATGATAGATAATTGCAAATATCATTCAAAATAGATCATATAAGTCACTATATTGATGATGTAAAAACCTTTGCTCGTCCTCAAGAAAATAAGCGAATAGATCATATCATGTAGCGATGAGATTATGATTGCTAATAAAATACGAGCATGGCATGATCAACTTAT
The DNA here is from genome assembly GCA_910589775.1 of Avena eriantha. Lineage (NCBI taxonomy): Eukaryota > Viridiplantae > Streptophyta > Magnoliopsida > Poales > Poaceae > Avena > Avena eriantha. The sequence goes on from OU342742.1 coordinate 299,589,678, forward strand.
GCATATTCATTTGTCTTAAAAAGTCTATATACTAACAATCACACAAATATGGGCTTCATAGACAGGAGTTCTAGCAACTACCCCTTGCTTTTGAACAAACTAACCATTTTATGTTGGACAAGTGAACAAGTCTCCAATTCTTCTTTTCTATTTGCTAATATTAGCTTGCATTGTTTTTACCTTGTCATCTCTGATTGACTCTTGCCTTTGCAATGGAGATAAAACTCTCATAAAACAACTAGTTAAAAGAAGAGAGTTAAACAACAAGATAGACATGAAGTTTGACTTCGTCAAACACTTTCACCATTTTTCAAATGGAATCAGTTAATAGTCCTGCCTCCTAGTAACCCGTATAAACATTATTCATGGATCTTTGAATCATGTCATATACTCTACTCAACCTTTGCATTTCACTTTTCATGGCTAATCGAATCCCCGGGTGCCTACCGTTCATACTCTTTCCATAGAGCATATGTATTGAAATATCCATGACCCTCAGTTTACTCGTTGATTACTGAATAGACCAAGAGTATCTCATGCCCCCTTGTAAAAATATCTTCCTAAATTTTTGTTCTACAAAACCAAATCTCTACTACAAATTCTAGGTATCTTTATTATATATATATATTTGTAAACATCACTCGCATGGATCTTTCCTTTGTGGCAAGTTTTTGTTTGTTTGAGAAGTTCTATACTTGTCCAACACACTCAAGTTAATCCAATTCAAGATAAGATGTAACTGAAACTTCTAGATATGATGCACACATCTACATTACTGTTACTCATAAATCTCCAAACAAAAGAATCATGGATCACACCATACTTCGTTTTTCATTAGAAACCTCTTGACCAAGGATACAAGATAATGCCCTAAAATCCCTTTAAGCATTGAGAATATCTATAATTAATAGATAAAATGAAAAACCAACCTAAGGATCATGACTAGAAGCAATATAATAAACTAAAAAGCATAAAAGTCTAGATGAAACTCCCCCAATCTTAGAGTGTTAACACTGCTTCTTCTTCCTTGGCATTGTTCTCCTCATAATGGGCATCCCGCTCCAGGAGTTTCCAAGGATAGGGCCTCCTGTTGTAGAAGGATAGGGATGGATCATTGAACTTGGTGGAGGCAGCCTCAACAATCTTCTTGAAGCGGTCGTCATAGTCACAATTATGGTTCTACTAATCCCACATGAGGGCTTGGAACCTATCCAGCCGTGTGTGGGTGTGCAGGTACTTCTCCAGATCTTTGATCCTTACCTCATAGGATCTAGCCTTCTTTTCCAACTCGAGATTCATGAAGTGATGAGCATCAAGGTTGCACTCAACCACGGTACCATACCTGAAAGTGGTGACCTCCAAAGCATGTAGTATTTCTTCCATGGTGCCCTCGGTCTTGGTATCCTTTGTATCCTCCAAGAACAACAATCCCTCCTTGAAGGTCAAGGTTTTCAAGGGAGCCACCACGGTGTTGAGGTAGTGATTCACCATGCCCTTCTTCTTGGAATCATCTCCTCCTAGATTGGATTTGGAGCTTGCCATGGCTAAAAGCTGAGAGGGGACAGGGCAGAAAAATAGGTTAGCTCAAAAAGACTCGATGCAAGATTAGATCGGCAGAGATGGGTATATATTGACAAGTTTTAGGGTAAGACAGAGCGCTTGAGGTGAAACCAGGGTAAAACAAATGTTAAAGGGGCGAGAGTGCCTGAGTGGAGCGCCCAACAAGGGAGGGAGCTCCACCTGGCCTCTTTCCCACTTTGGGACTTGATACATTGCAAATGTATCTATAATTTTTGATTTTCCATGCTTGGTTTTATCCACTTTCTTGTGTTTTGTTCCAACTTTGGAGTACTTTTCATATGATTTCTTGGACTAACCTATTAATAAGAGCCATAGTGCCAGCTGCCTGTTTTCTGCTGTTTTTAGTTCTAGGAAAGTCAGAAAATGAATATTCTCGGAATTGGACGGGACAAAAGCCAAAGTGCCTATTTTTCCGGAAGTGATCAAGTGCCAGAATACGAGACGGAGAGGGGCCAGAGGGTGGCCACACCACCTGGCCGTGCGGCCAGGCCTGGCCCACGCCAGGGGGTGGTGTGGCCAGCCCAGGCACCCCCTCGGCCTCCCCTTCCGACTATAAGATGCCCTCGGGACGTAAACCCTAAGTACCCGATCAAAAATCCACAAAAGAGTCTGTAGCCGCTGTCATCTCCATCCCTAGATCGGGAGGGATCTGAAGCTCTTCCCGGCACCCTGCCGGAGAGGGGAATTCACCTTGGAGGCCTTCTTCATCACCATGCAAGCCTTCGGTGTGATGCGTGAGTAGTTCATCCTTGGACTACGGATCCATGTAGTAGCTAGATGGCTGGTTCTCCTCCTTTGTGCTTTCATGTTTAGATCTTGTGAGCTCCGTTCATGATCAAGATCATCTATTTGTAATTCTGCATGTGGTGTTTGCGGGGATCCGATGGATATTGAGATGCTATTTCATATTGATTATTGATTCTATCATGTCTTTGTTATTTGAGATCTTGCATGCTTTCCGTTGTTAGTAGATATCTTGGCCAAGTAGATGCTAGCAACTCCAAGAGTTAGTATTTATTCTCGATAGTGAGTTCATGCCTCTGGTAATCTGGGAAGTGATAGAAATCTCTAAGGTACTAGATGTGCTGTTGCTACTAGGGAGAAAACAACAATCTTTTGTTCATAGAACAATCGTATTGTTTACTTTACATGCAGTTCGTAAAGCAATAATCTGTTGTTTGCAACTTAATACTGGAGGGGGTTCGGATGATAACCTGAAGGTGGTTTATTAGTCATAGATGCAGTTGGATGGCGGTCTATGTATTATGTTGTAATGCCCAATCAAGTCTCAAAGGAGTCAAGATGATTAGTATATGCATGTATTGCTTTCTCGGTGTTTGTCAATTGCCCCGCTGTAATTTGTTCACCCAGCATGTTATCTATCTTAAGGAGAGCCACCTCTAGTGAACTATGGATCCCGGTCCTTTTCCTTTACATACAATCTACAATCTTTTACTGCTTTGTGTTTACTTTCTGCAAACTATTACTTCTTTCCATTCGATATGTTTACTCCTTTGTTTTCCGCAAAACACGGTGAGATTGACAACCTCATCGCAAGTTGGGGACAAAGTTATGTGGTTGTGTTGTGCAGGTCTCCATGTTGCTACTAGCACCGGTAGTGCGTCCTGCCAAGCTCAGCTAGTAACACCTTTGCGGTGTTTCCTTGCTCCTACTGGTTCGATTAAACCTTGGTTTCATAACTGAGGGAAACTTGCTGCTGTGCTCATCATACCTTCCTCTTGGGGTTCCCAACGAGATCTACATCAACACCGCCATCAAGCAATTTTATGGGCACCATGCATTGAGCCATCAGGACTCTGCTTCATCCAATTCTTTCAATGCCCTCTTTAATTTTCCATAATAATGACATACCTAAAATATGGAGATATTTCGAGACTGTTACGCTCCTGAAGACCTCCATTTATTGATTTCTAGTATCTGGTAGGGGATATTTTTTTGCAATTATGGCCTCGGGGCTCTAGAGATTTAACTCTTCCACGTTTCTAATGAATTTTTGTCCTGCAATATAATGTTTAAGACGTTGTACATCAACAACATGAGGTTTACCTTTGTAGTGTTCATGAAGATGGATGGCTCTAGAGCGATACACCTTCTGCACAATTAATGGACCCTACCACTTTGATGCTAACTTCCCTGCAGATAACTTGAAACGAGAGTTGGACAATAAAACTTGATCTCCTACTTTAAATTCCTTTCTCTTTATTCTTTTATCATGTGAATTTTCACTTTTTCTTTAAAAAGCCTAGCACTTTCATAAGCTTCATTCCTCCATTCATCTAGCAAGTTTAGGTCTAGAATTCTCTTCTCTCCAGCAGTTTTGAAGTCAAAGTTGAGTTAAATAGCCCATCTTGCTTGATGTTCTAATTCTATGGGGAGGTGACTGCTTTACCATAGACCATTTTATAAGGATACATACCCATAGGATTTTTAAAAGCAGTTCTATAAGCCAACAAAGCATCATTGATTTTGGTTGGCCAAATAGACTTAGCTCTATTGACCGTCTTTTCTAAAATGAGTTTGATTTCCCTATTACTTAGTTCAACTTGACCACTAGTTTGAGGGTGATATGGGGAAGCTACTCTATGATTAACCCCATACTTAGCTAAAGTTTTTTAAAGACTCCATGTATAAAGTGAGAACCACCATCGGTAATTAAAAATCTAAGTACGTGAAACCTGGGAAAGATGATGTCATTAAGCATCTTTATTTCTATATCATGATCTGCACTTTTTGTCGGAATTGCTTCAACCCATTTTGTATAAAAGTTCACGACAACCAAGATGTGAGTGTTTTTTTGTTGTTGATGATGGGAATGGTCCATACATCAAATGGTTCAAGAGGCAGTGAATAGTTCATAGGTATTTAATTTCTCTTACCAATGTTTCCAACATGCTGACATTTTTCGCAAGGTTTAACATAGTTAGCACAATCTTTATATAAAGTGGGCCAATAAAAACCAGACTGTAATACCTTTGAAGCGGTGCGGTCTCCTGTGTGATGTCCTCTGTAAGGAATGTCATGACAATATCTTATGATATCTTATGATCTAATAATACCATCTACAATTTTCTTATGAAGGAACAGATCATCCCAAAAGTAATGTCTAAGATCATAAAATAATTTCTTTCTTTGTTGGAAGTGAAGTGTGGCGGCATAACTTTCCCGACAATAAAGTTAGTATAATCAGCAAACCATGGGAGGCTACTCTACACTAGATACATTAATGTTTTATTATTGTTCATTAGCAAAGCCTTCATTAATAGGAGTAGTATTTACCGAAATGTTTTCCATTCTAGATAAGTGATCATCTATCAGATTGTCCTCACCTTTCCTATGAACAATGTGCAAGTCGAATTCTTGTAGCAAGAGAACCCATCTATTAAGTCTAGGCTTAGCGTCTTTCTTGTTCATTAGATATTTAATAGCAGGGTGATCAGAGTGTACTATGACTTTAGAGTCTACACTATAGGGTCTAAACTTATCACATGCAAATATCATAACTAGAAATTCTTTTTCAGTGGTAGCATAGTTTCTTTGGGTGCCATCAAGAGTTATGCTAGCATACTATATGACATTCAGTTTCTTATCAACTCTTTGTCCTAAGATAACACCTACAACATAGTCACTAGCATCACACATGATTTCAAAGGACAAATTCCAATTAGGAGGTCGAATTATAGAAGAACTTATGAAATCATTCTTTAAGACATTAAAATACTCTACACAATCATCATTAAAAGAGAAGGGAACATATTTTAGCAAAAGGTTAGTTAGAGGCTTTGACATTTTGGAAAAGTCTTTGATAAATCTTCTATAAAAAACTGCATGTCAAAGAAAACTTCTTATACCTTTGATATCCTTTGGATATGGTAGCTTCTCTATGGCTTCTATGTTGGCGCGGTCTACTTCAATGCCTCTTCCCGTAACTCGGCGTCCAAGAATAACACCCTCTATTACCATAAAATGACACTTTTCCTAGTTTAGGACTAAATGTTGTTCCTCACAACGCTGCAAAACTTTGTTAAGATTGAGCAAACAATTATCAAAATAGGTACCATACACAGAAAATTCATCCATGAATACTTCTATAATTTTCTCAATATAATTAGAAAATATAGCATTCATGCATCTTTGAGCATTGCACAAACCGAATGTCATTCCCCTATTAGCAAAAGTACCGAAGGGACATGTGAAGGTCGTCTTTTCCTGATCATCTTTGTGCACGGGGATCCAGGAGAAACCTAAATAAACATCTAGATAACAAAATTGTGAGTGGTTCAATAATCTTTATAGAATTTGATCAGTGTATGGCAAAGTATAATGATATTTATGAGTAGCTTTGTTTAGCTTCCTGTAATCAATGCACATGACTTTAGAAAAAAATCTTTTTCTAAATGCTTATCAGTAAATATTGAAAAGTTCAATTAAAATCTTTCACCAGCACAGTTAATGAATACATTCTCTTTTGGTAAACTAATTTCAGCACCCATAGTATGTAACAATGGTTTACCAAATATGATAGGATAAAATCAGTCTTGTGAGATACCAAGCACAATAAAATATGTAGGGTATTTGATCTTTCCTACTAATACTTCAACATCTCTAACCATACCTAGATGACAAATATACTCTTTATTAGCAAGTTGGATAGTTATAAATGTCTCTTCCATGTGTATGGGATCGATGTCAGGCTTGATTTCAAGATATATAGAATATGGTATCACACTTATACTTTCTCCAATATCACATAGACTATGATAGTATGAATGCTAGCACATGATATAATAGGTTTACCAACTTTGGTGGTGTTACCTTGATTTACCATGGTGGAATATTCACATAAATAAACATCACAAGGAGTTTCTTCATTCATTTATTTAATGGTCAAAATTTGATGCTGAACTTCAATTTGTTCATATGGTTCACTACATCTTCTAGCACTCTTGTTTGTAACTGTGGTGAGTAAATTTTCCTTCACTCTGCTTGGATATGGGGGAGTTTCAACATATTCTTCAATTTTGACAGATAAAACTTGATTAACATATTTCACAACTTTAGGAACAACCGTATAGTATTTAAAAGGCTCAACATAAACATCAAATCCTTTTTCAAGGACAATTAGGTGGTTAGCAAAAGATTTAGTAACTTCTACTAAAACATGAGGATCAAAGCCAAACCTGTTACTTAGTTCTTTAGACAATATAATAGTAGATAAATTCTCTACACATGAATATTCATATTAAAAATAAGGTTTGTTACCTTTATCAAGATCCCAAGCATCATATTCTTAGAAAAAATTTCCAATAAGTCCCATGCTTTTTTTTGAGTTTTATTAGTGAAACTTCCTTCAGAGTAATTATCCAGAAAGTTCCTAAGCTGCTAGGGTAATCTCACATGGAAGTTGATTATTATGATGCTTTCAAGAACACCTTGGCAATGAGTCTTGCGAATGAGTTCATTCAATCTCCCCCAAGATTGAGTAATACTTTCTCCAACATGAGGCCAAAAGTTATAAATATTACAACGATCATCATAAGATTTTTTAGGAGTGTAATACTTGAGAGAGAAAGCCTTCCTCAGATATTCCCAATCAAGATAGTATTTATCAACCAGAGATCTAAACCATATGCGAGCATTACCAGAAAGAGATAAATATAATAACTTCCTTTTAACTTCATCATAAGGAATATCATAAATTTTAAATAGAGAACATAGATCTTCAATCGCGTGTAAATGCCCCATAGAAGTTTGGCTTCTATCCCTTCCAAAAGTTAGTTTCATAGCCTTTTTGGCAATACCAATAGGGATTTGATATGCTACTTTTGGTTTAGTAGGGTTTTCAACCTTGTTCTTAACAGAATGAACATATTCATATAGATTTAATTTCATATCTTCATGGCCTAAGAAAGCCATGATAAAACAAATAGTAAATAGTAGAAACAACTTTCAAGTTTCCTTACCAATAGCGGGACGCTCCCCATCAACGGCGCTAGAAAAGTGTCTTGATGACTCCCAAGTGCAGGAGATCAATTGTAGTACATTTCAATAAGAAAGGTTGTCAAAACCATGAGGATATGAAGGTACTGGTTAGTAAATTTTACAAGTAAAACAATAAAAAGGTGCAGTGGTTTTGGTGTTTTAGGTTTGTAGTTTGGAGTGAAATAAAGTACTGAAAGTAAATAGCAACAAGTAAATGCTCTCAATGAGATAAAAGCCCAATCCTCTATTCAGAAAAAGGACAAGCTCAAGTATGTGTGTGAACTTATATGTGTCAAGCATTCCTGAGGGCGACATGGATTTACTTAGCACTTAGATTTCTACATAACATCGTGAACATCTTGTCAAATTTAATTCCTTTAGCGCAGAGCCTAAATTAGGTGTAGCCATAGATATGAGAAATTACACCCCTTATGATGGGTCCTAGAGCCATTTTCATGAGAAAGTATAGGAGTCATTAAGACATAAATGTCCCACCACAACAGTTAGTTCATTGGTCCCCGATAGAATTCCCGCTAATGCAACTCAAAGTATTTGTAAACGGTTTCTATCACTCCATCCTTCCAACCGTCAATAATGCATATATGTGTAGATCTTTCAACCCATATAGGTGAAGTAATATGTAGTCGACATTCACATAAAACCATCATAGAACCACATAAAAGATAAAAACTTGACCAAATACTCATTGCATACTATATATAAATCATAACCAGTATCTCCACCATATAAAGACAAGTTGCCCATCACAAACATGCAAATAACACTCAAACAGTATCTGGGGTTCAATCAATCACAAACTATGAGGGGAACAAGGTGGATATTGGAGATGGTGATGATGATGGTTATGATGGAGATGTTGATGGAGAGGACTCCCTTATGCCAAGGAGGAGTGGTGATGACGATGGCATTGATTTCCCCCTCACCGGAGGCTCTAGTGCTGCAGGATCTACCCTCTCCCGGACTAGGCGAGCACTTTCTCCTCTGTCGCCGCCTCTATAAATCGTGGGGGAAAATGGCGTAGGTTTTCTGGCGAGATGGAGGCATCTATCAAAATCAGGGTCAAGGATACGCTCGTGGATAAAACTATCATGGGTGCCGCGCCTAGTAGGGTAGGGAGCGCCACCTGGGCTCTTTTGGCCCAGTAGCTCCTCTCGCTCGTTTCTTTCGCTCACGGTCCTTCTCCAGTTGAAAAACTGATCAGATATTTTTTCCTTTGACTTTTAGAGTCCAGAAGGCCCCTGAAATAGAAAATTATGAAAAAGGAGGTTTTTTGCCTCCCACAATTAAATACCAATGAAAGGGACTTTGTAGGAAAGTCCCATAAATAAACTAAAACGTCATAAATAGTGATAGATCATGGCAAATATCATTCAAAATAGATCATATAAATCACTATATTGATTATGTAAAATGCACGTATCACTCCTTCGCCAAAGCATCGATTCTTTTTGCCTCCCAAAAGTTGAAGATGCAACTCTACCGACAAGGCTTCCCTACTTGAAGATGAAGTTCAAATTAAGCTAGTCTCTAGACCTCTCAAGTACCACTCTTAGGAATCTCGAGATGGGATTCTTTTTCAGGGGAAGGTCTATAATGCCTCACTTTCTGTAACCCTGATTGTGTGTCCAAAGTGCAAATATTAGGGGGGAAAACTTTCTAGTAGCAAGTGTTACATTATTTTGCTTGTTTGATTGTCCTACTCTCTTGCTTGATCTTATGATGTGATCAACTAAAACCTTAATTTTCCAAAGATATAAAACTATTTCTCTAAAGCATCATCTTGGTTTCACTTCTTCTCTTTCTTGTTTTGACTTTCAAAAAAAGGAGCCAAGGTGACTTTAGCTTTTGTTTCATATCAAATTATTTCATAAAACCTAGGAGACCTATATGGTGATGTCTCCACCTGTTTTTCCAAAATAGAGTGTCACAAATCCTTTTGTACCCAAGCTTTTATAAAACTTTTGAAAAGTTGTTTCTCTGTTCCCTTGGAGGAGTACCAAAGAACCCTATTTATCATCAAACCAAAGCCCATTGTCTACTTATGCCAAAGCTTGTTTCTAAAAACCCTTGTGATGTGTATGCTTGTGTGAACTTGTACTTTCCTTGTTGTTTGTATGAATTGAATTGATGTGCTAGTTCATTAATAATATCATTAAAATTGAACCGTTATTATGAACTAATAATCTAAGTGAATTTGCATATTTTGTTGTAGTGATTGACATTCGTTAACTACCTTGCGCTTAGTTATAATTGAGATAATATAACTATATAATTCTAGATATCTAGTTTATGGACTGGTGTCGTATTGTCTAAGTGTAAATTTAAAGAGGAAGTCCTAATGAAAAATTTCAACAAACCTCACTTACTCCATATAGTTTTATAAGTTGTATTAATCCAAGAGTAAATATTCCAAAGTTGGTATAAAAAGATCATACTTGGCTCCATGGTACTTGATATTCAAAAGTAGTTTTGGTATTAAGGTTATGTAGGAGGTGAAAGAATCATTTCAGAAATCATCTTGTGTGAAAGATATTCTAATATCTAAAACATTGTTTGGTTGCAGTATGATAAAGTGTAATTTAGTCAGAAATATTCTCATATCATGTGAGCATTTATGAATGATGGTAACGCTAGTTGTCCTGGTCATCCAATAGGTTTGGGAACTAATATTATATTGCCATTCATCCTTAGGAGCTATAGTAGTTTAATCATGAAAATCATCATGAATGGATGGATGAAAGGTATAGGTAAAATGTTTACTATAGTTAGAGATCACTAAAAGTAGAATCCAGAAGAACACAAATCATGTGATGATGGTGACCCACTTCGAAGTGCGAATTCAAGGGTATTAGGAGTTTATTAATACAATTGGGATTATATACCATGTAATTGGTGCCACTATTGATGTTGATAGATTCTTCTAAAAGAGAGGAAAACATTGAAAGCCGATTTGCAAATGAATTTGGTAAAAACTAAAAGACTATAAATGTCCAACTCAAGTATATATAAGATATACAAGTTATGGATGTATTATTTGCTTATTAAAGAATGTAATTCTTCAGTATTAGATACTGGATTGGTTGGTATGAATTGTCATAAAAAGAAACTCAATGCAAGAAATAAGTAACTAGCAAGAAAATAAAGTGTCATTGTGTTTGTCATATGCATCAGAGACCTAGACATCAAGATTTATTTCGATAATTGTTATTCTGTTCCGATATTGCGATAACAACTATTGTTCAAATGATTACTTTATTCCATAGATGATGTATGAATTATAAATCTTGTTGGTGAAATAACATTCATAACACTGAGGCTAAACGTTGTAAGAAAAATCATTAGAATTTCACTTTGTTTAGGTTATATTGAAAAGAAAGACATAAATAAAGTCCATGTTGATGGACTTTTGGAGTCATTTGTTTTCAAATAAATTGATGCTTGTAAGACTTTTCTAAAGATGACTAAAACTCGCTTCATGGGCCAAAGACAGAATGGGCAGCTAACTTATTGGAGGTCATACATGTTAATGTATGTAGGCCATTATGTGAAACCGTGTGTGGTGGATTATTCTAATTCATATACTTTTAATGAGGACTTGAGTAGATGTATGAGTATATCTATTCAATGAGAAACAAGTATGAGACAACATGTTCAAAGGTTTTAGTGTGAAGTAGAAATCATTGTAACAAGAGAATTGAGTATTTATGATCGGATTATAATGGAAGATATTTGAGTTACAAGTTTAGCAAACATCTAAGAGTTGAGAAATTGTATTGTAGACTTGCATTTCCTGAAACACCATAGTAGTATGAAGTGTTTGAGAATGTAATCGAACCTAGTTGGACTTGGTAAGATCAAACATAAATCTGCCATTATGGCTATGAAATAGTGACTACTGCTTTTACACTGAAAATAGCACCATCATAATACTAATAAATGACACCATATTAGTTTTGGAAAGGGATAAAACTTAGGTTGTATTTTCTTAAATTTTAGTATAAAAGGCATATCTAAAATGTTTACAACCAATGTCAGATAAGCACGTATGTGTAGGTTATCCCAAAGAAACCATTGGGTATTCCTCTACCACAACACTGAAGATAAAACATATTTTCCACTAAGAACGACGAGTTCCTTGAGAAGGAATTTCTCACGAAAATTTAAGTTAGAGGACAATATAATTTTGATGCGATTGATGAACTTGAGCAACATGTGCTAAGTAGCATAGAGCGGGAAAGTGTTCTAGAGGCAGCTACAATGCTCATGGCTCTAGTCCCTACAAAAGTGGTAGTCTTGGAGATCTAAGTTCCTACTGAACCACGTGGGTCAGATAGTAATCAAATAGCAAGATTTCAGAAAAAAGTATTATTGTTGAACAATAATGGACCGACTACATATGTGGACGAAATGATGCACACTAACTCTGTTAAATGAGTAGAGGCCATAAATATTTGCGATAGTATACATGTAAAAAATCAAGTTGTGGACTTGTAGACCTTCCAGAAGGCGTGAACTTTAAACAATAGGTGGATCTATAAAGAAACAAACATGTATGTTCACATATGCAAAATGGTCGACGTGTTTAAAAGAAGTATACAATAATGTTCAAAGAGTTGACTACCACAAGATTGGATCTATCATAGCGATGTTTAGTCTTTACAGATTATTGTAGCAACCAATAAATATTTCAGTTTTGAGATATGGAAGTTGAACAAACAAAACAATGATCTTCAAATAAAATGGTTACCTAGGATGTGTACGTGACAAAATACAAAGGGTTTCGTTAATTCAAAGGGTGCTAAAAGGGATGCAGACTTCAATGGCGGAAGTAAGCATCAAAGATTTGGCATCTTCATCGTGATAAAATTGTTAAAGAGTTTAAATCAGAGACGATGAACATTCTTGTATTTACACGAAAATAAGTGGGAGCGCTAAGACATACTTCCAATGCTTTATGTAGAAGACATTTTATTGATTGGAAATGATGTATCTTTTATTGACACAAATTAAGAATTTCATTAAAATCTGGATTTTGATGAATGACTTAGGAAAAACTAGAATATTAGACATCAAGGTATATATAGATAGACTAAAGTGCTAATATAGTTATGCCAAAATACATAATGAAATATTGAATTAGTTCAATATGGAAACAACAAGAAAGGTTCTTACCACATGGAATAGGTTGAAGCAATATTCAAGTGTTTTAACAATTGGTGAGTGAAACCTCATGAATGATTTGATCAATCATGTATACCGTGATATAGTACATATCTAGATATGTGCTTTGCTCTAAATGTTATGAGTATATACCAGAATGATTCATAAGATGATCATTGTAAAATAGTAATGATATTCTTATGTTCTTTGGAAGAACTAAGAATATGTTCTATATGGATAGGTGACAAATAGTTCTTGTTATGTGTTACATTGGTACTAGTTTGTCGCACATACAAATAAACTTTACCTCAATTTAGGATATGTGTTAAGAAATAAGGTGGCATAGTGAAATGGAAGAAAGTTCCATGATGGATTTGGTTGAGTTCCAAAGTTATGACATTGTGATTGATAGTAAAACAAAGGCTAATATATGATTGCTCTAGTAGCATCATAAGGAGGGATTTTGTTTCAAGGAGTTTGTTATCAAACTAGGTGCAGTTCCAAGCAGGCTATACTATGAAGATCTATTATATGACAATAGTGTTAACACAATTTTGGCTATGGAACTAAGGTCTCACCGGAAGACGGTGTCATCCCATTTGAGAATGAGTGATGCATAGAGACACAAAGATGTGAAAATACACATAGAGCTAGAAGTGTCAAGCCTGTAGATTATGTTTACCACGATCAATGCGTATGAATAACATCGGAATGACATAGGTGTTAAATGCGCAAACTTTGACTAGATTATTGACTCTAGCACAAGTGGGAGACTATTGGAAATATGCCCTAGAGGCAATAATAAAGTTGTTATTATCATATTTCCCTTTTCACGATAAGTGTTTATTCTCCATGATATAATTGTATTAACCGGAAACTAAATACATGTGTGGATATGTAAACAACATAGTGTCCCTAGTAAGCCTCACTGAGTAGTTCATTAGTCAATTGATGGTTAAGGTTTCCTAACCGTGGACATGTAATGTCACTTGATAATAGGATCATATCATTAGGAGAATGATGTAATGGACAATCCCAATAGTAAGCATAGGCATTGATCATTTCACTTAGTTTTAATGCTATTTGTTTTGTATATGTCAAGTATCATTTCCTTAGACCATGGGATTGTCTTACTCCTTGGTATCGGTGGAATACTTTGTGGACATGAAACATCACTTTGTAATTGAGTAATTATAAAGATTTCTTTCAGGTATCTCCGGTGGTACTTGTTGAGTTGCATGAATCAAGAGGTTGATTTGTCACTTCAAGTGACAAAGAGATATCTATGGGCCCTCTCGATAGTGTAGCATCCTAAAGCTTTCATACATGTGACTAATGTTTTTAGTCACAAGGATACTACACCATAGAATGAGTAAAGAGAACTTGCCGGTAACAAGATTGAACTAGGTATGCCGATATCGATGATCGAATCTCAGGAAAGTGATATATTGCGAGACAAAGCGAATTGTATACCAGATTAATGGAATCCTCGACATCGTGGTTAGTCCGATAATGATCTTCGTTGAATGTATGGGAGTCATTATGGGCATCCAGGTCCTGCTAATGTTATTGGTTGGAGAGGAGTCTCGATCATGTCTGCATGTTCTCGAACCCGTAGTGACATGGGTATGATTACTCGGATGCTCACTATTCGCTACCCTACATTGGGTAAAAGGCCTACAACCCATAGAGATTCCAGATAAAATCCCAAGGAAGCAACCGACAAAGACTCTTTATTGTATTAGGAAAGAAACCACGAACCGACATTATGTTGGTATTGTAATCACACGTGTATGAAAACTATCTGCATACACCTTTGAGACTCGGCCTATTATATATAGGGCGGGAGAAGCCCAAGAGAGGGTACCAAAATCTATTGGACAACTTGTAATAGAGTGTTTCCCCAATATTCAGGCGACTTTGTCTTCATTGTTTTCCCTATCATCTGACGAAATCCCTAGCGTTCTCTTTTCTGCGAAACCCCAAGTCCTTCATCATGGGCATTGCTGAGGTTACCCCTCGTCACGTAGGGTCACACACTTAATGTTCGATGTCGCTATGGTTTGATGAGATAAATAGATGGTGACATAGGTATGTCCTGCGGGCACCTACCTCATGCCTACCTAGCTCGGCCCAACAGGAGGCCCACATGACAATCTTCTCAGGTCCACGAAGCCTAGGATGATTCCGTTGATATGAAGACCACAAAGATACCAACTACGTACATGAGTAGCAAGAAGAACATTCTATTTAGGAAACTAGAAGTTCAACTTGTAACTGACTCGGACGATGCCTGAGACATAGCCTACTCATATAACGCCCAGGAGGGGCCACCAAGGGGGATCGATAATAACATCACCCATATCTTACTCTAGATCCAATCAGCCCATACATAGCCATCTTTGCGATATTTTAACCTTCATCATCATCAATCAAAGAGTAGGCAAGCAGGAAATATGGTATTACCCTTCATGGGCCTGAAGCTAGGTAAATTGTGCCCCATGTTGTTTGCTAGCCAACGAAGTCACCTTCGGTCTATCGCACATCTCCTTCCTAAAAACCCAAGTACATCAACCATGGGCATTAACATGGAGACCCCATGTCAATTGGCGTCGTCTATGGGAAATTCGTGTGGTAATGTTGTGACTTTAGTGGTTCCATAATCGGTGATTTATGACTCGTTGACTTTTGGGGAGCAGATCCATTTCGACTCCCTTAACTTCACCCTACACTCACCGGCTTCGCTTCCGGCCTTTGACTCCCTCGACGTTGGAATATATCTAATGCTTGGTGACCTGTGTTTCCATGCTGGAAGATGGGCACACTTCGTCTGCCGGATCCGATCTACTTAGTTCTGGTGGAGCTGACACCACTATAGATCCCCCTACCTCATGGATAACACCTCCCATCAACTCCTTCGGCTAGCCTGACTTCACCACATCATCGAACCACTGCACCAGCTGCGACATCCACCATGATGTTGGTCAAAACGATCTGCTTGCGGACCATGAGAATGTCAGCTCTGATCTCGAGAGATGCAGAAGTAACATCTACCTGAGTCGCTACCTATGTGTTGTCATCAATCCTGATAAGGGGCTCGAGGACAAAACCAGCAATGGCAGCGATCAAACCAACAATAGAGGCAATGGTGGCGACCGAGCCAACACCGGTGCAACGTAGGTAACCGACCAACTATGAACCCCACACCTGCTGAATGAGAGAGGGCGAGACAAACTCTAAGGGGCGTACCCCTTGGATCTGACACAACACATGAGGAGCTGATGTCCTACTATCATCTCCTTACCCGGTAAAACAATCTCCAGTGGGAGAAA
The DNA here is from genome assembly GCA_910589775.1 of Avena eriantha. Classification (NCBI taxonomy): domain Eukaryota; kingdom Viridiplantae; phylum Streptophyta; class Magnoliopsida; order Poales; family Poaceae; genus Avena; species Avena eriantha. The sequence continues at coordinate 299,605,772 of OU342742.1, forward strand.
CATATTAGACTCGATGAGCGCAGGTGACTAGCCAACAAGTCGAGGCAGCGGGCCTTGTTATCCTCTATCGGTGGATCCTCATCAAGGAAAAACTATGACACCAGGGCACACAAGTGACACTCTTGGACACAACACATGGATGAGGACGAAAGACGCGTGTTCTCCAGAACCCTTCACTCCTCCTTCATGATTGTGGAATCATCAGGTAACATGATTCCCAAGACATAACAAGCTGATGTTATTGCAGCTACCACGTACCTGGTATCCAATCAGCCTCTCACAGTGATCCGTGAGCTGCCATCCACATATATGCCATCGTTGGCTTCGGCTTAGTGGGAGCTATGCTCACGGTGGATCCAAAGCGGAGCACTGAAAAAGTGCTCGCACCACGAAGGCCCAATCGATCATGACCACAAAATGATGACTCGCCACGTCATTGCCGCAACCCATGGTGGAGGACTCAAAGTATGAATGAGTACGATTCCCGTGATGAGATCACGATGTGCAAAGTTGAATAATTTCGCACAGAGCGCGCCAATCGTGACTCCCCCGAATTTTACGATGAAGACATCGAGTTCTACGTGGTAGATGCTTCAGCCACCACATCTGACGATCAAGGATGCCTGATACATTGCAAATGTATCTATAATTTTTGATGTACCAAGCTTGGTTTTATCCAATTTCTTGTGTTTTGTTCCAACTTTGGAGTACTTTTCATATGATTTCTTGGACTAACCTATTAACAAGAGCCACAGTGCCAGCTGCATGTTTTCTGCTGTTTTTGGTTCCACCGATACAGGCCTTCTTCATCACCATGCAAGACTCCGGTGTGATGCGTGAGTAGTTCATCTTTGGACTACGGATCCATGTAGTAGCTAGATGGCTGGTTCTCCTCCTTTGTGCTTTCATGTCTAGATATTGTGAGCTCCGTTCATGATCAAGATCATATATTTGTAATTCTGCATGTTGTGTTTGCGGGGATCCGATGGATATTGAGATACTATTTCAGATTGATTATTGATTCTATCATGTCTTTGTTATTTGTGATCTTGCATGCTTTCCGTTATTAGTAGCTATCTTGGCCAAGTAGATGCTAGCAACTCCAAGAGTTAGTATTTATGCTCGATAGTGGGTTCATGCCTAAGGTACTAGATGTGCTGTTGCTACTAGGGAGAAAACAACAATCCTTTGTTCATAGAACAATCGTATTGTTTACTTTACACGCAGTTCGTAAAGCAATAATCTGTTGCTTGCAACTTAATACTGGAGGCGGTTCGGATGATAACCTGAAGGTGGATTATTAGTCATAGATGCAGTTGGATGGCGGTCTATGTATTATGTTGTAATGCCCAATCAAGTCTCAAAGGAGTCAAGATGATTAGTATATGCATGTATTTCTTTCTCGATGTTTGTCAATTGCCCCACTGTACTTTGTTCACCCAGCATGTTATCTATCTATGGAGAGCCACCTCTAGTGAACTATGGATCCCGGTCCTTGTCTTTTACATACAATCTACAATCTTTTACTGCTTTGTGTTTACTTTCTGCAAACTTTTACTTCTTTTCATTCGATATGTTTAATCCATTGTGTTCCTCAAAACACGGTGAGATTGACAACCTCATCGCAAGTTGGGGAAAAAGTTCTGTGGTTGTGTTGTGCAGGTCTCCACGTTGCTACTAGCACCGGTAGTGCGCCTGCCCAAGCTCAGCTAGTAACACCTTTGGGGTGTTTCCTTGCTCCTACTGGTTCGATTAAACCTTGGTTTCATAACTGAGGGAAACTTGCTGCTGTGCTCATCATACCTTCCTCTTGGGGTTCCCAACGAGCTCTACATCAACCACGCACCAGCAGTTTTCTGGGCGCCGTGCATTGAGCCATCAAGCATTTTTCTGGTGCCGTTGCCGGGGAGTCAAGGACATCTTCACAAGGGGAGTCCCTCATTACCAATCTCTTTACTTTGTTATTTTTGTTTTGCTTAGGTTCTTTTTGCTTTGTTTGCTTGTTTCTTTTTCAAAAACACAAAAAAATTAGTTTTACTTGTTTGCTTTCTTTATCAAAAACACAAAAAATGAAGTCTCCTTTAGTTGTCACCTCTTCCTTAGCTCACCATGTTGATCCCTACTTTCACCCTGAAAGACCTTTCAATTGGTAGTGGTTCTATAATTGGGAAAGATAATATTGAAGAATTCTTTAATCATGTTAGCAAACATGAGGATACTAAGGATAGATCCCTTGCAGAACTTGCTCCAAACTATGAGATTGCTACAGCTTCTTTAATTCACATGTTAGAAGCTAGGTTTGTTAACCTCAACCCCTTAATGCAAGTAATGTTTCTTAAGCTTAAAGAAATAGAGGATCCTGAAAAGAGGGATTTTATTCTAGAAACTTTGTTTAAGGAGTTCTATGATGTTGCCAAGGAAGCTAGGAAAGTCTTTGAACGTTTCAATATGCTAGGCTCATGTGTAGATGTTGTTGGTACACTAGAAAAGATGAACAAAACCGAACCTAATGGGGAGGAACCTAAGATACCAATACCCTTCAAACTAGTAGCAATACATGATGCCATAGAAAAGAATCTTGATTGGATTGTTCCTGCAAACCCTTTTGATGAGAATAGTGAACCTAAGAGCATTGAGAGAGGATCCTTTAGAACTTATTTGGATGATATACATTGCCTTGTTGAAAATATTTCTGGTATTGATCTTAATGCTTCTTCATTTGAGAACACTTGATTCTTTCTTGCTTCTTATGCCTAACTTAAAGACGTTAAAGAAAAGTACTTATTGGGAGATAACCCAAAAGTTTTAGATGAGTTTTTGAAGTTACTACCTCTGTAATATCCACTCCTTATCCTTTTTATTTGCTTTTTGTGCCAAGAGTAACCTCTAATGAGAGAGAAGTAATGATTGGGAAAGTGCTGTCCCGAAACAGATTTTTGTGCTTCACCGTAAAAATTCGTGTACAATCTCTGAACTTCTTTTTTGAGGCGTGAATTTTTGTGCTGCTGACCCAGGTTGTTATCTAACTTTCTTTAGTTCAACACTTTTTGATTTGACCAACAGAAGGTCTTCGAAAAAATTCGTCTTTAGCTGCTGGTCTGTTTTGACAGTTTTCTGCCATTTTCTGCATTTGCTTCTTGTTGGTTCCTTTTTGAGTTCTTTGGGGAATTGAGCTTTTTGAGGGGAGTGCTACAGTATCTAGTGTTCTAATGGAAGTTTATTTGGTGTTAGAACTGAACCTTAAGACTTATTTATCTTGAGTGCACTAATGTTGCTAATAAAGATTGTGTGAAGTTATGTATGAAGGAAAATTTTCAGGTGTATGGAAGGATTGAGTAATGAGATGAAGGATGGACTAAAGCTCAAGCTTGGGGATGCCACGCGTGTCCCCCCAAGAAATATCCAAGAAGTACAAGAATCAAAGCTTGGGGATGCCCAAGGCATCCCCCTCTTCATCAATAAAAATCCCAGGTTTCTTCCAAACGCTTCATTTTTATTGTTTCATGCACAGTTGTGTTGTTCTTGGAGCGTCTTCTTTTTCGTTTTCGTTTTCGTTTTTCGTTTGCTTAGTTTGCTTAATAAATTGGTTGGACCCCCTCTTTCATACATTGGTTTGCAAATAGTTTGGTTTGGTTTGGAAAAGAGTAGGAAAGTTCATACTTATGTGGTAAAAAGAGCTTGTTTTTGATTGTGGCCTATGCTTTGTCATGCTATGCTTGATATTGTTTTGGCTTTATGCTTAGTATTCTTTGCTGTAGCATGACTTGTTATAAACAATTGAGATTTCTTAATGTGCCTTGGATGAATCATGCGTTGTTCTAGCATATTAAAGGATAGTATAGTGGCATTCTCCTTTGATGTTTTATTTGGGTTGACTTGGCGCATGCTCACACCATGTTATGACTATCTCAAGTCACCATAGCCTTCATGATCCTTTAGTTGTCAACTTGTAGTATCACTTTATGCTTTGATCAATGATGTTTTGTCACTCTGCATGATTATGGCCATCATTGCTCTCTTAGTTTGTCTCACCCAGTCTTTTGCTAGCCTCCACCACCAAGTATGAGTTCCACTCATGCATCCAACTCCCTAAACCAAGTTATTCCAAAGAGTCCACCATACCTACCTACTAGATTATGCTATTCCAAGTATATTCATGATTTTGTTTACCTTCAAAATTAAACTTGTTATGAGAAAACTAGTGATTAAAGCTCTCACGAACTTGATGGCACACTTTACTTTTCTTGCCCTTAATAAACTTGAACCATTGTGTCGCCTATGTTGTAAATGCTTGCACTTATAAGTTGAAATTAGCAGAACCATGTTTCATGGGGAACGCTTTCAACATTGCACTTGTACTTTGTACCCCGTTGATATCATGTTCTTTTGCTTACGGATCCCGGCGGTGTGAAATAAAAGTGGAACTTGTAAGATCATGGAGTTTGTATGTGTGTTAGAGAAACGCCTAGGCCGCTAGCCTAAGCCATTCCTAATTGATGTCTACGCACTTCTATTCTTGTAGACAGTTGTTGGGCCTCCAAATGCAGAGGTTTGTAGAACAGCAGCAAGTTTTCCCTTAAGTGGATCACCCAACGTTTATCGAACTCAGGGAGGAAGTGGTCAAAGGTATTCCCTCTCAAACAACCCTGCAATCAAGATACAAGAAGTCTCTTGTGTCCCCAACACACCCAATACACTTGTCAGGTGTATAGGTGCACTAGTTCGGCGAAGAGATAGTGAAAGACAAGTGGTATGGATAATTATAAGTGGTAACGGTGATAGAAAATAACTTGATGGCGTGATAGAGACTAAAGGCAAACTGAATTAAAGATGGAAGGAAGCAAACATGTAACAAATCTAATAGAAAACGGTGTATCAATGCTAAGAACAAGGCCTAGGGATCATACTTTCACTAGTGAACACTCTCATATAAATATATTATCTTCATGATACTATGATGAACTACTCTCTGGTTGGACACTCTAATCAATGGTAGGGCTATAACAGCACACCTCAAAGTTCATCTTTCCCATCTAGAAAACCCCACACTGTCACCTTGAGTGCTAGATGGTTCCAACAAACACCACAATTTCATAAAGACATCCAACTCCAAATATAACTCATAACAAGTATTTGTAATCTCTAGCCTAAGTGCCACCATGGTGAGCACACTGTCATTTTCACACACATGGGGAGAGCAGAGATTCAATAAAGCACTTGAGTAGAAGAATAGATCTATAGATTACAAAGCACATCACCACAACAACATCATGCATAGATAGAGAGATGAACACATAGCTACCGGTAGAGCCCTTAGCCTCGAGGAAGAACTACTCCCTCCTCATCATGGGAATCAGCAACGGTGATGGAGATGGTGGTGGAGATCGATGGAGATGGCTCCGGGGGCACTTCCCCATCCCGGCAGGGTGCCAGAACAGAGACTTTCGGTCCCCCGAATCTCCCCTTCGGTGGCGGCGGCGCTGCGGAACTTTTCGTGGCTGGAGGCTTGATTCTTTAGAGTTTTGGTATCAGGAAGCTTCTTATAGGCGAAGAGGCAAGGTCGGTGGGCGGCCAGGGGGCCCACACCACCTGGTGGCGCGGCCAGGGCTAGCCCGTGCCACCACATGGTGTGGCCAGGCCCTAGCCCTCCTCCGTCTCGTATTCTGGCTCCATGAGTCTTCCGGTAAAATATCAACTTTGGCTTTTGTCCCGTCCAATTCCGAGAATATTCATTTTTTGACTTTCTGGAACCAAAAACAGCAGAAAACATGCAACTGGCACTATGGCTCTTGTTAATAGGTTAGTCCAAGAAATCATATGAAAAGTATTCCAAAGTGTGGACAAAACGCAAGAAAGTAGATAAAACCAAGCATGGAACATCAAAAATTATAGATACATTTGCAATGTATCACTAATCATGGTGGAAACTTGCAGCATCACCATAATGATCACTCTATGAAGCATCCTCAATAAAACCTATGCAAATAGCAAATAAAAAGATCGCTGAGATGCTCATTGTCTGCTTGCGTTGTCATTTTGATTATGGGAATATCATGTGCAAGGGGTACCCCGTTGGCGGTTCTTAATGATACACATGTTCTTACAATGACAAGAGCTTACTCGTGACTGAAGTTGAGTAGCATGAGGATCGGTCTTCGTAGGTAAGGGGCATGAGATTTCGGTTTATAACTTGTCAAGCATATCCTCTTAGTTGTGTCACTTTAACCTTAATCACCTTCAAGATGCTTATGGTAGGGGCAATGAGAGCTGAAAGCTATAAGTACCATAATTTTTGGAAGCTCTTTATGAGACTTGAATCCCTACTTTATTTTTTGAAAAGGCCTTTCTTCCACCATTATATTGAGTCTCCACCTTCTATCTTTATGCACCTACTTTGAGAGCATAGTGGCCATTCTTAGTTTCATGTGCATTGTCCCAAGACTAGTTGATTGATGCATAACTTGATATTGCTTGTTCTAAACTATTGTATCTAGTCACTCTTATGAACTTTGAAGGTGTCCTATGCATTTATATTTGCTACTGTATGAGGGACAAGCTGAATACTATTATGCTATATTTTATTTATGTGAAACAAACAAACGTCTTGCAAAGCATTGTTATTCATGAATCTTTTGTTTGTGCCTTTTCATGTTGCATCATAGTTTCTTTTCTTATTGCTAGAACTTTGTCATTCATGTTATGATTGAAGTACTACGATCCCAACTTTGAATGTTTTACAAATACTTTGATCAAGTCTTTGATGGTGCATGTCACCTCAAAAATTATTCTTTCTTTTTATCACTTACCTACTTGAGGACGAGCAGGAGTTAAGCTTGGTGATGTTGATACATTGCAAATGTATCTATAATTTTTGATGTTCCATGCTTGGTTTTATCCACTTTCTTGTGTTTTGTTCCAACTTTGGAGTACTTTTCATATGATTTCTTGGACTAACCTATTAACAAGAGCCACAATGCCAGCTGCCTATTTTCTGCTGTTTTTGGTTCCAAGAAAGTTAGAAAATGAATATTCTCGGAATTGGATGGGACAAAAGCCAAAGTGCCTATTTTTCCGGAAGTCATCAGATGCCAGAATACGAGACGGAGAGGGGCCAGGGGGCCACCACACCACCTGGCCGCGCGGCCAGGCCTGGCCCGCACCAGGGGGTGGTGTGGCTGCTCCCGACACCCCCTCGGCCTCCCCTTCCGACTATAAGATTCCCTCGGGAAGAAAAGCCTAGGGGCCCGATCAAAAATCCAGGAAAGAGTCTGTAGCCGCCGTCATCTCCATCCCTAGATCGGGAGGGATCTGAAGCTCTTCCCGTCACCCTGCCGGAGAGGGGAATTCACCCTGGAGGCCTTCTTCATCACCATGCAAGCCTCCGGTGTGATGCATGAGTAGTTCATCTTTGGATTACGGATCCATGTAGTAGCTAGATGGCTGGTTCTCCTCCTTTGTGCTTTCATGTCTAGATCTTGTGAGCTCCGTTCATGATCAAGATCATCTATTTGTAATTCTGCATGTTGTGTTTGTGGGGATCCGATGGATATTGAGATGCTATTTTAGATTGATTATTGATTCTATCATGTCTTTGTTATTTGTGATCTTGCATGCTTTCCGTTGTTAGTAGCTATCTTGGCCAAATAGATGCTAGCAACTCCAAGAGTTAGTATTTATGCTCGATAGTGGGTTCATGCCTCTGGTAATCTGGGGAAGTGACATAAATCTCTAAGGTACTAGATGTGTTGTTGCTACTAGGGAGAAAACAACAATCCTTTGTTCATAGAACAATCGTATTGTTTACTTTACACGCAGTTCGTAAAGCAATAATCTGTTGCTTGCAACTTAATACTAGGGGGGTTCGGATGATAACCTGAAGGTGGATTATTAGTCATAGATGCTGTTGGATGGCGGTCTATGTATTATGTTGTAATTCCCAATCAAGTCTCAAAGGAGTTAAGATGATTAGTATATGCATGTATTTCTTTCTCGATGTTTGTGAATTGCCCCGCTGTAATTTGTTCACCCAGCATGTTATCTATCTAAGGAGAGCCACCTCTAGTGAACTATGGATCCCGGTCCTTGTCTTATACATAGAATCTACAATCTTTTACTGCTTTGTGTTTACTTTCTGCAAACTTTTACTTCTTTCCATTCGATACGTTTAATCCTTTGTTTTCCGCAAAACACGGTGAGATTGACAACCTCATCGCAAGTTGGGGACAAAGTTCTGTGGTTGTGTTGTGCAGGTCTCCACGTTGCTACTAGCACTGGTAGTGCGCCCTGCCAAAGCTCAGCTAGTAACACCTTTGGGGTGTTTCCTTGCTCCTACTGGTTCGATTAAACCTTGGTTTCATAACTGAGGGAAACTTGCTGCTGTGCTCATCATACCTTCCTCTTGGGGTTCCCAACGAGCTCTACATCAACCACGCACCAGCACTTTTCTGGGCGCCGTCCGTTGGGCCATCAATGCCAAAGGGATTCAAGCTGTCGTCTAACACCCCAAAGTGTGATGGGCTCCAAGAGCCAAAAAATTGTCAAGAGAGGATAAAAAAGACCTGCAATCAGTATGGTGCCACCTTGGGTGAAAAAACACCACCATACAATGCCTACAGCTGCAGCTGAAGGGATCCACCCACGCTTGGCTTCAAAGCCTCCTTGAGAATTCAATTGGCTGGTGGGAAGAGCTAGTCCACGGCTTTGTCTGAAAATTCAAAGCCACATATAAACGACCCGCATCTATCGAGGAGATTCGGGCATGTACTTGGAGGATTGGCGAGGCAATATGCTCATACATCCAACAATGGTCCACCATCAAGAACTCCGCAGAAGATATCTCCAAGGAATGAGCAATCAACGCCTTTAACACTGGCCTATGCATGCGAGACCTCAAGGAGGAGTTGGGACACGTCAATCCAAAGACCGTTGACCACATGATGGACATCACCAACCGATGGGATATGGCAAGGACTCCGTGCATAGAAACCGCATGCACTCCATAGACGATGACATGGATGGAAGATACCCAGCAGATCAATGGCACATAGGCTTTCTCTGGGGAAAATGCAAGATACCCGGCTACTAGGAAACGATGGAGCTGACACGTTCACGGCTTTCTCTGACAAGCATGATGATGATAATCACGACAGTGGTTACCGTAGTAGTGGCTACCGCGATAGAGGTAGCTCCCGCAATCCAGGTCACGAGTGGCAACTAAGTCCCCGCGAGGACGGACCTACTCCTCTCTAGCTCCAATCGGGTCCCTACAACATTCACTTCAACGTGGAACAAGGGGTGGCGAAAGAAAATCAAGCCACCTCTAAAGGACTGCTGCCAGTTCCAGAGGCTTCAAGATGCTTATGCCAGGATGCAGAAAAGTGCAACCGACCAGGGTTATGCAACCGTCCCAGGGACCATACTGCATGGAGCACCACCACCACCCCGACGACCAACACATTGAGTGCCACCATCCCTGGTTGCGGCTTCTCACAAGCAGCCTGGGAAATAGCTCATACTGGCAAACAACGGAGCCAAGCTATACCTACGTCCGCTCGACAACATGAGCATTATCCAAAAAGGGTGCCCCTCCAACAGGAGCCAAAAGGTGATCACCCGAGTGGTGAACTTGGCCATAGAATCACCCACAACCATACCTAAATACCTCAATGGGTCCGAGTCATGCATCACCTTCAAAAGATCTGATCATCCTTGTCAGGTCCCTCGACCAGGCCATGCACTCTGTACTCGAAGCTAAGATCGGTGGGTACTCTATGCGCAAAGTCTTCATGGATGGTGGTAACGGCATCAACCTCATCTTCGCAAGCACCCTATGTGCCATGGACGTATCCTTGACAAATCTTCCACCATACGACACAACCTTCCACGACATCATCCCAGCGAAACCGGTCCTCCCCTAGGTAATATCGCCTTGGACATGATCTTAGGCAAGCTTAACAACTTTAGGCATGAGAAAATTGACTTCGAAGTGGTCGACTGACCATCGTAGTACCATGTCATACTTGGATGACCCGTGTTTTCCTGGTTCATGGCGGTACCTCACTACATCTACTTCCTGATGAAGATGCTAGAACCCAATGGTTTCATCACCATTCATGGAAGCATCACACGATCCAACATCTCCGACATGGACTTCAATAAAATATCTCGATCAATCAGGATGTAGAAGGATCTTGTGCATCTCAAGGAGTCAATGAATCACAACCTCCCCCTATGATGCAGCGAACCGCACCTTAGCTGGAGTTTTGACTCTAGCAGCACTATAATGGAGGTCGAGGTCCATCCAACGGGCCCCAAGAAAATGGCCCTCATATGAACCAACCTAAGTTGTGCATAGTAACTCGCGCTTGTCGAATTCCACTATGAGCACTGGGAAATATTTTCCTGGTGTCTAGATGACATGCCATGTGTTCTCAAGGAATTCACCAAGCATGCACCTAATGTGTATCTGGATGCTAGAGCCATCAAGCAATCAATGTGTCGCTTCTCAGAGCCAAAGTGCAAGGCCATTGGTGAGGAATTCCGCAAACTATTCGAGGCAAACTTCATTCAAGAAATGAAGCAAAGCACTTGGGTGGCTAACCATGTGTTGGTCCTGAAGAAGGAAACCGAGATACTTCATGTGCATTAAACTCATGTCCCTAAACAAGCACTACCCAAAGGACTACTTCCCGCTACCACGGATCGACCAGATTGTCGACTCCACTAGAGGGTGTGAGCGGCTCTCGTTCCTCGATGCCTACTCAGGCTATAACCAGATCAGGATGAAGGTTGAAGATGAGGAATAGACTACATTCATCACACCGAATGGTGTATTCTGCTACACCACCATGCCCTTCAGGCTCAAGAACGTAGGTGCTGCCTATCAAAGGTGTATGGAAGCCTCCCTAAAAGAAATGATCAGAAAGAACGTCCAAATCTATGTCGACGATGTCATGATCAAATTCAAGGAGGGAACTATGCTTATTGATGACCTCTAGGAGACCTTCGACAACCTCGACCGCTACCGGATCAAGATGAACCTAACAAAACGTTCATTTGCAGTCCCATCAGGCCAACTCCTTGGGTACCTCATCTCAGCAAGAGGAATCTAAGCAAATACGAAAAAGATAAAGGTGATCCTAACAATGAAGTAACCGAAAAACCTTAGGGGTGTCCAGTAGCTGGCAAGACACATAGCAATGCTCAGTCAATTCATCGGCAGGCTAGGCGAGAGAGCACTTCTATTTTATCAGCTATTGTGGAAATCTAATAAATTCGAGTGGACCTTTTAAGGCACAGACAACCTTCGAAGACCTCAAGCTCCTGTTCTCGACTTCGCCCATCCTACTAACTCCTTAGGAAAGGGAGCCCATGCGTCTATACATCACGCCACCAACTAGGTGGTCAACACCGTGCTTGTTGTCAAACATGCGGAAGAGGACAAGGCCCACGGGATACAACTCAACGCCACCAAATAGTGGTGCCTGCATTACTAGAAGCTAGCTTATGGTGTATTCATGACAGCATGCAAGCCGCACCACTACTTCCAGGAGCACCCGATAGTGGTGGTCAATGACACCCCATTTTCCAACATCCTCAACAACCCTGAAGCAACATGATGATTCCCCCTCTGGGGAATCAAGCTGTCTCCATGAGACATCACCTACGAGAGCTCATAGTTCACTAGATGGAGCTGCAAACATCGTGTCCTCTAGAGCTATTAGGTATCTGGACAATGTACTTTGATGATTCCAAACAAGTTAAAGGCGCAGGTGCTAGTGTCATCATGACATCGCCATAGAGAGACAAGATGTGTTACACGCTAAGGATGAAATTCTATCAAGCCTCAAACATTGTAGCCGAATGTGAAGCTCTGATTCACGGCATGCGCATGGCTAAGGCTTGTGGTGCAACACATCTTATGATATATGGTGACTCCAATCTCATCGTGCAACAGACGATTAATAAGTGTGATGTATTCAAAGACAACATGATCACCTATCGGGAGCTATACAACTATCTAGAGGGAAATATGATAGTTGCAAGATCAATCACATCTCCTGCACAAACAATGAAGAAGCCGATATACTAGCTAACATAGGTACCACTTTCACACCCATACCGGCTGGTGTGTTCCTGGAGTAGATGAGTGAACAATCCATCAAGACCGACGATACACCCATGTTCTATTCCTCCTCTCGACTCCGAGGTATCTGCAACAGTAGAAGAGCAACCCACCGCTGCAGAACTGGTGGAGGTAATGCTGATAGAGCCAACATGGACATACCCATACATCGTGTACCTTGTGCATAAAGAACAACCATAGGACCCAACCAAGACTTGTCACATTGTCCATCTCTCCAAAGCATATACGGTAATAAATGGTGAGCTATGCAAGCGAAGCATATCTTGCATCCTCCAAAGGTGCATCACATCTGAAGAGGGTAGGAGCATCCTACTCGAAATTCATGAGGGTATCTACATGCACCATGTCGGCAGCCACACAATAGTCGCAAAGTCTCTCAGGGAAGGTTTTTATTGGATCACTGTAATGCAACATGCCAAGGATATTGTCACCACATGAGATGTTGATACTTCCAAATGTATCTAATTTTGTAGTACTTTGCTCGGTGGGTTTCTCTAGAATCTCGTCGGACTGGGATAAAACTGTTGAATCTGATGCTATTTTTAGCAAAAGTCTTCTTTCTGCCTCTTTCCGTAGGAAATAAAATTGGAGAAAAAATACCACACTGGCACGACCTATGGTAGGCCCCAAGTCATCTATGCTCATGCGGCCCTTAAGCGTCGCCTCGTCTCCTCCTTTAGTGTATCCATTTGTATACCTAAAAAACTTATCTATCCTAGAGAACAAAGCGTTTAGCGAAATAGAGTATCTCCTCCATCACTATCTTTGCTCTCGATGTCAGATTGATCATGATCTCCATGTCGGAGAGGGCGATTTCAACGCCTTCACCTCCATCATCACCAACATCATCTCCATAACCATGTGCTCCTTCTCCCTCTCCATTAGTGAGTATTCCTATGTAAGCATGTGAGGTGCATGTGGATTAGATGATATTGATCATGTAATCATGTATATATGTCAAGATTTGAGGGATTTATCTTGAGGATGTTCTTGCATGAGCGTTGAAGCACTTTTGCTATGTTTAATGCTTGTTACTAGGGATCAAGTGACGTGATTTTAGTACTTTAATTTTATTTCCCCATCATATGTATGAGTTCGGTATTTATCTGCAAAGTGTATTACCTATTGTTATTTTGAACCTGCGAACCCTAAAGTGGTAGTCAGGGAAAACAATGGGGATTTGTGATAATTTGAGGATTATGTATGTTCATGGATTGTTTGCATCATTTAGGGCTATTCAAAAGGGTAGACATTAATTACTTGCAGTTACAACTTGGCCTTGGTGAAATGGATATGTAGGATAATAGATGTTGTGCAAATTATCTTGGTTAGTACGCATAACTATATTTGGAACACATACCTACACACAATGGAATTAGAGATGAACACCATGTTATTTGTATTTATATTATATGGTCAATCTTATTCATGCAACACCCCGGTATCACCTCATTCCTATGTTTTTAGCCACTGAAAGTTACAAGTTCACTAGTTCCGGTGAAAACTGGGAATCTATTACTACTTTTACTATTTTCTTTACTATTTTATTTCAATTGCTGCAATCACCACTAGTTTCATGAGAATAGTAATACACAGGTGTAGTTGAGAGTGATGTCTCAATTGCTAAAGTCTTATTTGTATTCTTGTGCTCCCTTGTGTCAGACTATAAATTTGGGTAATACATCCCATCAAAGCAGTGACCCCCTATACTTGTGGGCATCAAGACATTTTCTGGCACCGTTGTCAGGGAGCCTAGATTTACGGGTAAGACCACTTTTATCATTTACTTGATGTACTTTTTTATTTATCATCATGGGAAAGGATAATGATGCTTCTAAGAAGTTTTTTGCCTTCAACTACTAAGAAGGTACGGTCTTGCCTACTAGGCCACAATTTTCACCTAATGTGGTTGCTACTCCTACTAATAAAAAGAAAACTATTGTTCTACCAAGTTCACCATTATCTAGGATGTCTACTAGTATTGAAAATGAATTATTGGATGATGATATGGATAAAAAGAAAACTATTGTTCTATCCCTTAAGTCTTTGTGTGATAATGAAGAATAAAATGACTATGATGAACATGAACTTTTTGATAAAAATGATGAAACTACTATTGCTACTAGTTCTAAATGAACACCTTCTAAATAGGAAATTTCTTTTACTAAAGCTTTTATGAATATTTATTTAGATGATCTAGACATTTTTTATGCTAGCATGATTACCTCACTTGGAGGATTATTTCTCGTTGCTAGTAAATCTTATGCACCTTCCATTTACATTAAAGATAAGGATTATGAGTTTAATGTTGATCCTAAAATAATTAAAATAGTTGAGGATACTAAATTCTATAGGAAAGACGAGGAGTTCCCTTATGAACACTTATCCAAACTTCATGAACTATCATGTCTATTTGGTAAAACTGAAATTTAGCAACACTATTACTTCTTGAAATTGTTTAATTTATCCTTAGGAGGAGAAGCAAAAGCATGGTATAACTCCTTGGCTCCAAAATCAATCACTAGCAAATAATAATGTTTTTATTTGTTCTATAATAAGTATTTTTCAGCTGATAAAATACATGCTATGAATGCTGAAATTTGTAACTTTGCACAAAGTAAGAAAGGAAGTATACATTAAGATTGGGGGGGGGGATGTTGTCCTCTAAGGAGGAAATTTCCTGGCCGTGGTTTGAAAGATAATGAATTACTTGATATATTTTACAATGGACTAACTGAAGAATCTTGATCTTATCTTGATAGTATTGCAGGTAATATTTTCAGGCATATGTATGTTGATAAATCTAAGGATTTACAAGATACTACTTCCCAGAATTATGAAGATTGGCATATTGAAGAGGAAGATAAAATTGAAATGATTCCTAAGAAGAGGGGTATTCTCAAGCTACCTAATGATGTTATGAAAGATGCCTCAAAGTTTAGGGGAATTAAAACTTCTCATCTTCAGGAATTATCTTCCCTATTGGTGAACCATGCTTTCCTATTCAAGTACATGCTATATCTCCTACTGAGGGTAATAAAAATGTATCATCTCCAACTGAAATCTCATATGTGGATCATTCAAATGAATTAGCTTATCATTAGAAAGCTTTTGATTATGATATTGGAATGAATCTTATGGAGAAGTCTCATAAAATTAAACTCCTTCATGAAAGAGTAAACTCTAGTGTAGATTCTATTAAAATGATTATTAAAATTTGTACTATGATGAATTACCAAGTTGAGAAGATGATATCACTTCAGAATAAATTATATGAGAAGCTTCTTGCTAAAATACAATAAGTATGTGGAGCTAATACTAGTAGAGGTTTAGGTACTCAAGATCCTGATTATCCTAATGGGCATCCAAAGAGAAAAGAGCAAGATGCTCTTAAAACTAAGAAATCTTTTGTAGGAAAATCTCCCAATAAAAGTGAAGTTAATGGAAATTCAGAAGAACAAGAAAAGGATATATCTATCTCTGATTCTAAAACTGAAGATAATAATAATGAAGATGATGATGTGGGATTATCTCAGTCTAAGGAAGAACCATAGGGAAATGAAAATGATTAAGAAGTTGATCCATTGTGAGAGAGGATCCTCAATCTTCAAGAAACAAAGGTAAAAATAAGAAAGATCTAACACAACAATAAGGTAAGGAAAGAGGACCATGGGTACAAAAACCCATACCACACCCTCAAGGGGTAATGAAACTTTAGATGATGCTAGATTCGAAAATTTTCTTGAATTAATAAAGAATCTATGTTTACAAATTCCTCTTGTTGATACTATCAAAGTTCCTCCTTACTATACAAGTATGCAAGATATTGTCACTAATAAAGGAAAATACTTAATGAGGTTATAACTGACATGCTTGTTGATTATTCTTTTAAAGGAAAATTACCTGAAAAGCATGGAGATCCTGGTATTCCTACTATTCCTTGTAGAATTAAAGATAACTAGGTAAAATATGGTTTATGCAACTTAGGTGCTAGAGTAAGTGGCATGCATTTATCTTTATATAAGAATAGTGATTTGAATAAGTTGGTTCCTATTGAGGTTTCTCTTCAAATGACTGATAAATCAACTGATGTTCCTATTGGTATATATGAGGATGTTTCTATTTTTATTGCTAATGTGCAAATTCCTACAAACTTTGTGATATTGGAAATGCCTGAATATGGTAATTTATCTATTATATATGGTAGACCCTTTCTTAATACTATAGGGGTTGTGATTAATTATACTGAAGGAAAAGTGGCATTCAATGTTAAAGAAAATTAGCACAACATCTATTTTCCAAAGAAGAACTGCCCTCTTCTTCTTTGACTAATATTGAAGTCATAAAGAAAAGTGTAAATGCTAATGAAGTCATGACTCTTACAATTGCAAGCATTGAGATTCCAATATCGCCTCCTAAGCCCAAGTATGATACAATAATGATTGGAACAATACCAATCAAATAAGAGGTATCTTGAATATTTATCTTTATTAGTAATAATTAAATCATTGTTTTATCTTTATCATATTATTAATGATACTCGATCAACCTTATTACTAACTAGACTTCTCTTTGCACCCCCGGGGGCACGGCGGTCAAACATAGCGTTGGCCATTATATGAGTTATGCATATCGTCTATGGACAATAAGGATCTGGACGTATAATTGCGAGCATATATGTAGTACGAACATGTCAGTTTTCCTAACATGAACTACTCTCTTAAGGATTTGGAATCCTAGAATAGTATTCATGATTTCTATAACATTGAATGGTTTGACAGAATCATTCGTTAAAGTTAGACGCTCTTGTAAATATTGGCCATAAGCGGAGAATGATGTACCGGTCATCTTTAGCCCCAAACGCCTGCAAAACATGCTCTAACGCTATTAAATAGCCGTACACGCACTTAAGGATCCACGTATGACATGTCAGACACCTAACGACCTCGTTATGGGTCATTGCTACACAAAAAGGAAAGAGAATTGTTCCTTTGAATGCGCCAGGTGGTTTGTACAAAAGAAGGTCCTTTTCCCGATACGCTAGGTAACACATGGCAGTTTATAAATAGGTTTAAAGCCATCTAAATAGGCGAGGTGGGACTAAACGCTCCATCGAATAGTCGCTTCTACTGTCCATTCTGCATGTGAATATGTAACATCGATAAGCGAGTCATAGGTATGACGTACAAACACGGAGGATGTGAATTATCAGATAGGTAAACACTGTGAACCATTTGACAAAGGAAAGTGTTGGCATTTAGTCGCTTGTACTGTCAACGTGTATAGTGAAGACATAATGTGGGGCCCCTAGATTAATCCTCCGAGAATTCCTGTTATGCATACGACCACGATCCCATGATCAGCTAGTCGTGGCACATAACCGACAAGTAGCATTACAACATCCGAGACATACCGAATTTACAAGACTTACATAAATTCCGTTATGGCTACATCAATAATCATCAGCGGAATTTCATCAAGCGTAGATCCCGATCCATGCCTTACCTATAGGCAACTGACTGAGAGAACGTCCTAGCTCGCATAGCCGTCAACTTCATCCTCTTCTTGATATCTGACCAAGTTAATAGCTAGGGACAATGCCAGTGAGTACGTTGAATGTACTCGCAAACCACCTTAAGATAACAATAATAACAAGAGGGTCTGCATTTTGGCGGTGGCAGTAGGAGGGCTCCAGGAGAGGTTCTTTTCACAAATAGTTTCTCTTGTAGATATAGCATTTACATATCTTTGTTGAAAACTTTTATAAAACATTTTGGAAACCTTTTTGAAAAGTTTTGGGAAAACATTAGGACTAGGTCACCCATCTGTTCCCGTCTTCAGGTCATCCCACGACCAAACTCCTTTCTCCTCCTTCCGACCATCCCATGGTCAAAACCTTTCTCCTTTACGACCATCCCATGGTCAAAACCTTTCCAAACCCATTTCTTTTCCAACCCGTCCATAACCGCGGACAGAAATTTGTCCAACCCGTCCATAATCGCGGACATGGCTATTCGAATAGATTTACACTCTGCAGAGGTTGTACACTTTACCCACACCATCCGCGTACAGTACCCTGATCTACACCGATCGTGGGTCGAGTAATCGTCAAGACTCTCCGAATGCCCACTCAAATATAAGTGCCTAACCTATGAGTGTTACTCCCCTCAAAAGCGGGATGTCGGGTACCGAGGACCAACCGGAGCGCATTTTACACTTTGCAAAGTGGGCGCTTTCAATGAGGGGCTCATAGTAATGTGTGGAGGTCCGTAAACCCTTCGTTCCTTCTCCCGGTCGATGTCCCACATGGACCGTTTCTCCAGAGAAGGTCCACCCTCCAGGGATCGCGACCCCCTGCAGTAGTTACGAGGCAGCTCATACCAGAATAAACAACCCTCAAATCCATCCATGTCCCATTCCAGAGTAATGTGGTTGCACAGGGTTAAGTTGTTATAGCTAGACTACAAAGAACCATGTGCGTTTTTGTAAACCTTTTTCCTCTAGATTTCCTTCAACATTTTGTAAAACAAAATCCTTTTTCTTTCTCAACATCTCTTGGGAGGTCCCACCTAACCAAGGTTTTCTCATAAAACATTTGGTAAAACCTTTTTTCGGGGTCTTCCCATCCTCTAGTTTTTGCTTCGGCGAAAACGGGGTCTCCAAAGGGTATGGTGTAATACATCGTCTACCATACTAGGGCCAAGTAGGTATCATCAAGAGGGTTGTACTTAGTAGTACCAAAATGTAATAGTTCGGAGGAGCCAAACCACTACCATATATACATCAACATATAGTAAAACAATGAAGTTTTAATAAATAGTAAATAAAACATGCATAAGTAAAATAGTAGGACAAGGCTTATAAGCAAGAAGGTGGATTGCCTGACGATCAGCAATATGGCAATATGTCCCTGGACTTCTTCTTAGAATACCATAATGTCCAATAATAAATTCCACTTCCTCTGCTCTCCGATTTCATCGTAACTATCGTCGTCTAGACAACACATGTAACAAACCAAGCCACAATAATCACCAGGCATGCAAGCACCAATACAATATAACAAGAAATTGAATAATACTGAATTAAGATTCAGAGGGTTTGGAGAGGATTGGATTTAGGAGATTGAGATGGCCTTGGAGAAGGGGATGAACATCTCTTAGGGTTTTATTGTCGGGAACTACCTAAGAGGGGTTTTTGGACCAAGGACATCGTCTGTAGGATACCATTGGGGAAAAATGATACCAATAGATAGGATTTGATAAAATGAAACCAACCAAAGTGGTTTCACTATTTTATCACTTTTCTTTATTTAGTTATGATTTTTCTAGTGAAATAACTTCTAGTTTTAGGGAATAATTC
This sequence comes from Avena eriantha, assembly GCA_910589775.1. Classification (NCBI taxonomy): domain Eukaryota; kingdom Viridiplantae; phylum Streptophyta; class Magnoliopsida; order Poales; family Poaceae; genus Avena; species Avena eriantha. The sequence goes on from OU342742.1 coordinate 299,625,276, forward strand.
ACCAGAAAAGTTCTGGAGCTCCAAAAATTATTTCCTTGGATGGTTAGGTAGGGCTTGATGTGCTTGTTCACCGAGAGTTGGAATCCAATCAAGATAATTACCAGAATGCCCTCAGGAAATTCCCAAAGGCAGTTCTGTAGCTGTTTTGTATTTTTCACCAAATTAAATCTACAGAATATTTTGAGTTGATTCCAAGGTAACCTGGTAGGTATTTAGAATACCTATCTTTAGAAATTGTAATCAACCCATTTGGAGTTGCATAGCTACTGTGGTCGAATTATTGGTGAATTAACCATGGACAGAATAGTTTAATTCACCACACATCAAAGAGAGCACATAAAATATTGAGCTTCTAGATTTTGGTTAATCTTAGGTTGTAGGAACTAGGAGAGTTGGATTTGGGTCAGTATCTATTTTAATTTGGCCCAGAGAAATTTTTAAAGTCAAACAGGGGCTATTTTCGTTATTTTTACTAAGGTAAAAATAGGGTTCACCTTGACATGATATAAAGTTTAGGTGGTAGGTATAGAAAATTCCTTTCATAGAAACTTTGATCCATACATATTGGATAAGGCTAGATCACAGAGAAATTTATTTAGTGTAAAAGATACATTTTAGTGGATATAATGCCAGTAAATAATAAAAATTATTTTTGGCAAGTGACCAATTCTGAGTGTTGCACAAAACACTAAGGTACTTGATAAGAATTGTGATCTAGAAAAAAGTGCATTTTCCATTTTTATTTCAATTTAAACCAAGGGGCAATATTCAGATCTAGAGCTCAATAATAAAAACTTTGCACCAGACTGGCCGAATTCTGAGCGGGACTCGGCCGTGAGGGGCAGAAACGGCCTGCCTCGGAGTCACTGCTGGCGGGAGGCCAGGGTTCAAACCTTCCAAGGGGACCCCATCGGTTAGCGGCAGCAGAGGCCAAACAAGTATCGGTGAATGGGGGACGTTGGATCGAAGAGGATCTGATGGCTCGTCATCGTCTTCCTCCTCTAACAGGACCCGACGGAGATGAAACCCTAGCGACGATGAGTAGGGTAAGGGCTCACCTTGGGGGCATGGAGAGGGGTCGGGGAGGTGTTGAGGCGACGGAGGACTCCGGGGTAAGTCCGGCGAGGGGCGGGATGGTGGGTTTCCGCGGCGGGGTATGGCTCGCGTGAGGACGCCCGAGAGAAGCTCGGCGGAGCTCGACGGCGTCACCTATTGGGCCAGTCCTAGGCAAGGAATGAGGGGGGGATTAGAGGGAGCAGATCGAGACGAGTTCAGGAGGGTAGCATGCCGAGGGGAAGGTGTAGAAGGAGGAGTACCACGAGCAGATCTTGTAGAAGGCCGAGGTGTCTTCTCTCCTTTCTCCTGGCTAGGACTAAGCATGGGGGGATAGTGGTGCTCTGGGGTGTATCTAGGGAGGTGTGGGAGCGAATGAGGGCCGAGGAAGAGGCAGGGGAGCCTCTACCCTATTTAAACCGGGGAGGGAGAGCTTGATGTGCAATGTCCATTTTGGACATTGGGGAGAGGTGGTGGCCAGGGGTTGATCGTTTTGGGCGGTGGAGGGCTGCTGGTTAGCTCCACTGCATGGTCTAAAGTGACCAGGAGAGGGAGTGGGGTGGGTGCTTGGACTGGGTGGCCGAGGTAGGGAGCTTGATGCTCATTGGGGGTATCCCCATGAATGGGTGAATGGTTTTTGAGCTGGGCTGGTTCTGGGTGGTGTGTGGGACCATTACTTGACTAGAGAGGGTGGAGAGGCATGTTGGTGTGGGGTATGGGGAGATACCTCATTTAAAGCAAGATCCTCTTCACTCCTTCTATGCACATGAGGCAAGAGGGGAAGCTACAGTAGATTTGCTGCAGTGCACGACCAGAAGTGGAGGGTCATGGTTGATGTGGTAAGTGATGGAGAGCTCTGGTGATGATTTTATTTTGGTTTAGGTCTCTAATCCCTTAGTTTGCCATATTTGATCAAAAGAGGCTTGTGAAGGAAGTTTAATAAATTGCATTGGACATGGTGGGGATATGGTACAGATAGGTAGATGAGGTCAAGACATAGCTCTAGGAATTTATTGGGATTTTTCCGAAGATTTTTAGTGCACTAAAAATCCTTTATTCAAAAAGTGCAGAAGTAGTTTCTAGAAGCTCAGTTGATATTTTTACACTGGACTAGTAGAGTTTTTGATGTGAGATGGTCCCAAATGTAAATATACACTTAGGGGAATTTTCCAATATTTATTGAAGGATAAAAGTATTTAAAACAATTATTATTCCAATTCAGCCATTTAAGAAAATGGGCAAAAAGAAATAATAAATCTCTTCAAAAATATTTATTTTTGAAGTGGGAAGATAGGGTATGATGTATGGACATCAATTGAGCCAAAATTTGGGGAAGTGTTTTGGCAAAAACCAAACTTTCCTTTATGGAAGAAGTTTTGGAGATTTTGAGTATTAAAGAGATTTATTAGATTTGGAGCCCTAATAATTATGGATAATATTTGATAAATCTAGATGATCATGGTAGATAAAAACCATGGGAAGTATCAAGCATTTGCAACCTTGGGAAGTGGAAATCCAACTAGAATTAGATGGAGAACAAGGAATTGTGGATCTAGGGTGATGTTAATTTCATACTATCGAAAGATGGGTGTATCTTGGAGCTCAGAGCTCCCACTAGAACATGGGGTATATGGATGGATATACCAAGTTATGTAGATCATCATGGTACAGAATTTTGGGCTTTATCATGTTTGAGCTCTCCATGGATTGTTTCCAAACTTTGAATAAAATAAGCCTTCCAGAGCAGATTATCAACTAGCCTTCAAAACCTTGTGGGTTTAAGAAGCACAAAGATCCACTTGGAACAATTGAAGTAGATATTGATAGACCTATATGATTAGGACACAACCATGCAAAGAGTTGGTCCATATAAGGTTGGATGGTGGTGTGAGCTTCTGTCAAAGTAGGCATGTTGACGAGATTTGCCGGAAAAGTTATTTTCTTGCCTGCAAAACCATCAAGAACAAGTAGGTTGGAGGATGATCTAACCAAGGGAAAGAGTGTACCTTGGTAGTACTTAGGATGGTTAACAAGATGGTTCAGATGCATTTTCAAAAATGCACAATGGTTGAGAAAGGGAGGCATTCAAAAAGGTGATGTTGGAAATAGTTTTCCAAACTTAGCCAAATTTGGCAGATTTAGGGTTTTTGACTAGAACAAGAGAGGGGATGTTTTTGATGGGTTGCAAGGTACCCAAGCATCATCAAGTGGATGATGTTAAAGTGTAGATTGAGTAGAAAGGATCCATGCTTGATATTGGGCCTCATTGACTTGGAAACTTCTAGAAGGGGTATCTTCAGAATTGATCTGGTTAAGGGTTTTAGATGATCACCTAGTATCTAGAGATTAGATCTTGCTTTGTATTCTTGCTTGGGGTGTGGTGATTTGGAAACCTCTTTATCCTAGTGATGAGCTCCTAGAGTAGCTCATACTATTTCTAAGCAATCAAGTCAAACAGCAGACCAATGCAACTCATCTTACAAACAAATCAACTACTACTAGGTTTACCAATAAGCTTAGTTTGAGGTAAGGATGGGAAATTTTGAAAGGTTGGAGTTTGAGTAAGGTAAGAGTCCTTGGTATCTCTACCAAGAGTAGAATTCAAAAGCTTACTAAAATGTTTTGAAGATCCTAGAGGTAAGAGTAGTTGAAGGTTCTGTCTTGAAAACATAAGGAGATTATGTTATATATCTCTCCATAGTTTTGTCAATAGAAGCTACTAAAATAGTTTTGGTTACATAAGCATCTTGGCTCAGGTTTTGAGATACTAGAACATTTGAGAATATGTCAGATGAGCTAAGATAGTTTTGTTAAATAGCTTTTGTCAACTGATGGTGAGGTAAGGAGTATCATATGGTACTCACATGCACAATCAAAAACAAACAACAAGCAAACACTGCACCAAAATACAAGAAAACGTTTTTGTTCCCCCTGATTTTTGCATTCTGGACAACTAATCAGGGTTGCTGAAATTGGGATGTTACATGTAACATGGATAATTGAGTTGCATTTGTATCCTACATACACGAAGGGCGTGAATTCCGTGGAGGATAAACAACACGCACAATTGGACAAAGGAAAGTGTGGAATTTCCTTGGACAATGGAAGGCCCTGCGTCTTATCGTCGGGATCGAGTCCAACTTGGTAAGGCGCCTGACCTTAGCGTGTCTATCCGCTTACTATGAGTTAACATCTAAAGACTTTTTTTACCAAAGCACATGGTCACGTATGTAAGAACAAATACCACACCAAAAGCACAGATTTCGACGAAAAAGCTAAGTGAGGAGTTCTCAAACGTGAGTATACAAAGCATTCACATTTGATGGTTCGAAAAATAGAGAAAAAAATCATTCACGTCTATCTAAGTGAAGGACGAGTTTGAGGATTACATAGACTAATATCTTGTCACCAAAGAATAAATACACCGCTCATCCACGAGAACACTTCTAACTCATATAGTTCTAGTTGTTACAAACGATTGGTCCAAGACACGCAAAGGATAAAGGAAAAAACCTTGGAGATATAATCTAACTAAAGCTAAATCTATCTAAAACTTTGTATGCATTTGTTTACCTCTCTGTGTCAATGTTGCTACAGCCCGTGTCGTCATCGAGTATGCTTCGACATCATTGCTATAGCTGCATGTCTCATTTTGGAAGGAACAACGTCCTTGCTTTAGCTCCTCCAGCTTCTCTCAATGGAGTTTTAGCTGCTCCAGCTGCTCTCAATGCCACTTCGACTTCTCCAGCTTATCTCAATATCCCTGAATCCATCGCTGGTCGAACAGAAAGATAAAAACACAATTAGTTGTTATAGATATACAGGGTACCCAAAAAATTACACGCTGATATACCTGCATGTTCGCCTTTGACGTGTCTGCGGGGATGCGGTGGGCATAGCAGTAGCCAATGACAAGGTAAGCATGCGCCTGCCGCCCACGCAACTCTCCGATGCGGAAACCTGCACGACACAAATAAAATGAGTCTCAAATAGAGAGACTTTTGGGGGATGTCACACCGAAAACGGCCTAACTGAGTGAAGATGACTCCAGCGATGAAGACGCACAACCGTGCCGACCGAGAACGTAGGACACTTTTCCCATTTAAGCATTGCCACTGTCTATGAAACTATTGATATGTTGCTAATGTCCATGTCATGTGAACTGGTAGAGAGAGAGAGAGTGTTTGTTAGGTAACCTAGCGTAGTATAAAAACTCTTCGAAAAAAGAAGATGGAGGAACCGAGGATGCGAAAATTCATAAGAGTTGGAAACATCTCCGCAACTCCTAACATAACGATCTCACCATGTCCTTGTCCACCACCTTCCCCATCCTCTGCTATCTGAAATACAAAAAAAATAAAGATCACATTAGTAGATAATAAGAAATAAGATGGCTCACCATGCGAGGAACAGTACATGATCACCGCCAAACAAGAAACGTCTACATGTGGCGCCGTCTCTCAAAGAGTATGTGGAAGGAGACGCTGAAACTAAATAGGATTCTTACCTTTGTCTACAACCTACACCGTCGGTGATGTAATCCGAACGAAATAAAAGCCCCAATCTATAACTGCACCAAAGCGTGGGAGATCGGGGCCAAGATAGGCTACTTCGCGTCCCAAGTTTCACGTCGTACATCGAAGATGCTGAGTCTTATGTTCATCCCACCATCTCCCAGCATCACCAGTTCATTTTGCCTTACCGCCATGCGCACCACCATCACTGGCTACTGGTGTCCTCGCCGTACCGACCCATGCGGATAACCACGGTCATGTGGGGAATTGGGACATACGCATGTGAGGAGAGGATCTAGCTAAGACAATTTGTACGCAAATAACCGAGAAAAATATTTTATACCAGAAACATCTCTCATTGAAACCTCGCGTTAGCAGGACCCACGGCACGACCTCGTTGAGGGATAATGCTGACAACTGAGCTAGCAGCCGTGAGAACCCGCTTAAGGCTAGAGTCCACATTGTCAGCTTGGCTATGAACATGAAAGGTCTCATCCCTTAGAAAGCCTATACCCGAGAAGTGGCGTTGCCTAGTATAGAGTGTAAGCGTTCAGCTCGACACCGAACGGGCCCTGCACCTGCGAGCAATCGCGTGCGGCACGATCTTATGGCACCACGTCAGTCTGGTCGGGACCCACGAGTATGAGAAACAAAGGCTGGCATGGGCTCACAGCACCATATCGGCTTTCGACGGGTCCCATGACCGCGAGAAACCGTGGTTGGCATTGGCTCATGGTGCCACGTCGACTCTCGGTGGGCCCCATGACCGCGAGAGTCCGCAGCCAGCATAGGCTCACAGCACCACGTCATCTTTCGGCGGCCCCCTCCACCCGGTGGGTGTAACACCCCAAAACTTTAATCCAAGTGATCAAGATCAAATCTACCCAATTTAGGGTTAACAAAAACTTTTTCTATTTTAAAATGATTAAGCATTCATATGTGTGTGCATTTAATTTAGGAGTTGTTTGAAATGCTATGTTTGAGTGATCTATTGATTGTAAAAATGACTCTAAGGTGAATTAAACATCATCTAGATCATTCCCAAACAAATCCCAAAGAAAAAGAAATAAAAAAGAATTAATTAAGCCAATGGTCACTTTTGCCATTTTAATCACATAGCTTACTTTGGCTATTTCTAGAACTCAAATCTTAACAGAAACAATTGTGGTTCTTTGCACCTCTTTCTAGTACAAGTAGTGATGTACCAAGGCCCACTTTGTTTCATCCCAAAAACTTTCACACACTAAATTTAAATGACAATTGAAAATTGAATGTACTTCACATGTATAGATCACACTTATTCAAAATCCTCACAAATGATTTCCATTTAATAAATCCTAGCAACCACAGTCTACCAAGCATCAGATCAAAGCACCCACCAAAAATCTTCGAAAAATTCAAAACTTTTTCTCTTGCGACCATTGTGTCGAATAGGTGGTAGGCAGAGATCATCTGGCCTAACTAACACTATTGCTAGTTAAGCCCTTGTCCCCCAATTGACCCTCTTTACTCTCCTCTGTCCCCCCTGAGTCCAACCAAGCCATCAACCAGCCTCCCCCTTCCTCGCAGCACCAGTGCAGCGCCGCCCAAATGAGGTCATCGCCGGCCAGACGCGGGCTGCAAGCCAGGGACCAAGCCCCGCCAAACCAGCATCTCCACTAGCTCCGCCCAACCCTACCACCGCCCACGGTCCACCCCTCGATCAACCCCAGCCCCTGACCACCTCAGCACCACGCCGCTCATTCTCTCTACTTGCAGCCAAAGCCCGATCACTACCAGCACGCAACCAACCGCGCCTTGACACCATATCGTGCACGTTGCTCCGTCTCGACCCCAGCAACCCACCAGACATGGCCATGCACGGCCACGCGACCCACAGTCGCCAGCATTGCCGTCGAGCACCGCCGTTGTCCCCTAGAGCGCGTGAAGCCCCCGACAGTTAGGCACCGCCCCTAGCGTCGCCATTATGCTGTAGAGCACCGCCAGGGAACCACCCACCGTCCGCCTACCTCGCAATGCTGGTAGCCCCCTGTTTCGCCGTCACCGACGAGCCGTGCCCATGCCTCTCGGTCTCACCGTCGGGCCTATAAAAGCAGGCCTCCCCAGCACCATCTCTTCACACCATTCCACTCCCCTCTCTCCACTGACCATTTCCCCTCTCTTGCCAGAGTCCCTCGAGCCGTTGTTCCCTGGAATTACACCGGAGGAGGCCGCTGCAGAGGAGGAGACGCTGCCATCGATTCCGTCCACCTTAGCCCCTGCCACGACTTCGCCTAAGCTCGCCGTCGCCGTCCAGTTCGATCGCCCACCTCGCCACACTAGTTGGAGCCCTGGTACGTTCCCAGTAGACCCCCACCAGCCGTTTAGGGTTCGGTCTCACCGGCGACAAGTCCGTCGTCCACGACGACCGTGAGCCGTTGATCGGCGTTCTAATCGTGTGGCCCAGATCGCTCGATACCGTTTCGGGTTTTAAGTATCGCTGACAAGCGGACCCCCCTTGTCAATTGCCCTCTTTGCCGCTGAGCGTCAGTGGTCCGGCCTGTTAGATTTCCTGCGCTAGCCCACAAATTCCAATAGGTGTTTTTCTATTTAGACTTAAAACCATTTCTATCCCTTAGTTCAAAAATCAATTCAGGAAAATTTACCGAACCAAATTGAGTGATGCAAATTTTGTTGGAAAGCTTCTAAAAAGATCTATCCAAGCCCATTGGATTTAATTCATTTAGAGTTAGAGATCTCTCCTAGTAAAAATAACAAGACAGAAGCATTTGCACATTCAAACATTTTTATAAAAATAACCATAATAGCTTTTGAGTTTATTCCAACTCTCAAAAATCACATTTAACCATACCTATCTGAATATGTAATAATATTAAGGTTTGCATGCAGTGACTTTGGACTAGTACCAAAATAATGCTATATAGGCATTTCTAATTACTTTAAATCATTAATTATTAAACTTAAACTTATTAAAATATGATCCAACCCTTAAATCACATTCCCATGTGTTAGAATATGTGGTGATGACATGTGTCCACATGATCCCATATTTTAATTGGAGAATATTAAATCTTAGTTAATTTGAATGAGTAGAAATTACTTTTCTCAAATAAAAAGAATGAAACTAGTTCATTAAATCTTGTGATTCTTGTGATGATAATAGATCATCAAATGTGTGCCTTAGTGTGCTAAGTAGACTAGTTAAGTATTTTTTGGTGATGGTGTACTCCGTATGTATTTATAGACAATAGTACCGACCAATTCTACGAGGAGGAGGAGTTCTACCAAGAGGAGGAGGAAGAAAACTTCAACCACTTCACTACCCAAGGAAAGCTAGCACTATACTGGTTAACCAATGCAAGCTAACCCTTGCAAACTAGATAACCTAAGCAAGATGCATTAGGCATGCTTTGGTTATACCATTTTAACTTATACCTATTCTAAGTTTTATTTACAAGTTTTACTTCCTTTACTTTACCAAAGTACTTTAATTGTTTTAAAGGTAGCATAAAGAGTATAAAACTTGACCTATCTAGTAATATCCCGATGTCATTCTATGGCATGAGATTGAGATTAGCATCCCACCTTAGTGAACACTCTTAACTTAGTAGTTGGAGCAAAACCCAAAACATGATTCACTTTAGATGGGAATAGATGGTGAAAATGATTTATGAAAACCTTGGAATGATGAGTCATTCTATTGAGATGTTTTGACATGTGTTGAGAAACACAAATGGTTTATGGTGATGAAAATGTTGAGGCATGAGCCTTAGCCCTTTTACAAAACTGATGGTTGGGTTTGGATGTGATACCATTCCAATTTTACCGTACAACCACAATACCTGAATTGGGTAAGGCTAAGCCAGAAGTTTATATGCATTAGTATTAGTTCCCTCACGGGAGAGGTTTGAGCTGAGGCTACCTCTCGATGTTGTCGACCTATGCAGTGTCCAAGATGAAAGATGGTCATGGTTGGGAGGCCATGCTCATAGGAGAGGTGCTTATACTAGGGTGTATAAAGGAAATGTTATGTTTGATTATCTGCATACTAAGTATGATGATTCAGGGTTATCCCTGACAGATGTATCGAATCTTGTGGTGAAAGTGTACCACCTCTATAGAGTGTCAAACTATTCAAATAGCCGCTTCTACGGTTATGGACAGTTGGAGTGGCCATACTGTTCCATTGTCAGATGTTTTCAAAACGACTTATGAAATGAATTGTGACGTGACTTGACCACAACAGAGTTGTGACTATGATATTTAAGTTCCCACTTAGGTATTTTCAAACTTCTTTTATCTTTCTTTGTTTCTGAACTCAACTTAGGTTTCAGACCTAACTTTACGATTAAACTTAGAGTTTAGCTTTCCTACTAGAACTATCCTAATTGTTAGCGGCAATTTGCGAGTACTTAAAGAGTAGTTGATGACCCACAAGTATAGGGGGTGTATCGCAGTATTTTCGAGGGAAGTGAAACCCAATTTACTGATTCGACACAAGGGGAGCCAAACAATATTTATAAGCCTTAACAACTGAGTTGTCAATTCAGCTGCACCTGGAAACAATCTTGCTAACATCAGTTTACCAGTAGCAACAATTTTGTAGTAGGAATAGCAAAGTAGCAGCAGTAGTAAAGTAAAGACAGCAGTAACAATAGCAGTAAACAGTGGGATTCGAGTGCGGTAGGCATAGGGATGGATGGACAGGCGTTTCATGGACAAGACATTTCACATAGCAATCATAACATAGGGCAATTGCAGATAAATAATATAAAGCATCCAAGTACTAGATAATCCTAGGCATGTGTTCCATATATTGTCATACGTGCTCGCAATGAGAACTTGCACAACATCTTTTGTCCTGCCAGCCCGTTTGCAGTGGGGCCTCAAGGGAACTACTAACAATTAAGGTGCTCCTTTTAATAGAGTACCGGAGCAAAGCATTAACACGCCGTGAACACATGTGATCCCCACATCAAAGCTATTCCCTCCGGTTATCCCGATTTCTGTCACTTTGGGGCCATTGGTTACGAACAACAACGTGTGTATACTACTTGCAGGTAAGACCATAAAAAATACTATCATAATGAATCAATAACATGTTTAGATCTTAAATCATGGCACTCGGGCCCTAGTGACAAGCATTAAGCATAACAAGTCGCAACAAAGTCATAAAGCACTAATAAAAGATACTAGGCACCATGCCCTAACAATCTGATGCCATTACATGAATGATCTCATCCAATCCCTACCATCCCCATAGCCTACAGCGGGGGATTACTCACTCATAGATGGGGGAAACATGGATGATCGATGGAGAAGCGATGGTGATGATGATGGCGATGACCTCCTCCAATTCCCTGTCCTGGCAGGGTGCCATAACAGACTTTCTGGTGTTGTTTCGTGGAATCTGGTGGTGGCGGCGGAGCGGAACTCCTTCTAGAAAAACGTCGAACCCCCCTGAGTTTTTAGGTTAGAAGGCAACTTATAGGCTTAGAGGGAGACCGAGGGGGAGTCTGGGGGCGGCCAGACCACCCCCTGGCGCGGCCTGGGCTTGCCCGCGCGGCCAGGTGGTGTGGCCAGGGCCCAGCCCCCCTCCATCTCGTATTCTGGCTCCTGGAGTTTTCTGGTGAAATAGGATTTTCAGCATATTTTCCGTGATTTTTCCTGATAGTTGATTTTCTGCACAAAAAGTAGACACCAGGGCAATTCTGCTGAAAACAGCGTCAGTCCGCGTTAGTTGCATCCAAATCACACAAGTTTAGAGGAGAAACAATAGCAAAAGTGTTCGGGAAAGTAGATACGTTTTTGACGTATCAACTCCCCCCCAAGCTTAGCTTATTGCTTGTCCTCAAGCAATTCAGTTGAAAACTGAGTGCGATAAAAGAACTTTCACGAGCACAATTGCTTCATATGATGTATATATTATCAGCATGTGATCAACTACTTAGACAATTCATAATAAGGAGTATGCAACTAAGTTTACTTAATAGGCAATGCAAGCTATGAAAAGATTCCAACTCAAAAATAGTATGTAGCATGAAGCATAAACATAAGCAACATTACAATGCTCATAACAAGGTATGATAGAGTGGTATCTCGCTTGCCTTTGATTATGAATGCCAAGGCACCTCTGAAGTTCAAGTGAAGACTAGAAGTAAATATGTCAAAGATACAAGCATCAAAGTCATAACAAAAATAATCAAGTAATGAGACAAGCACAAAGAATGACAACTATGCTCTCAAGAAGGTGCTCAAATAATATGTGGAGACTCAAAAAGTAAATGAAAAAGGTTTTGAATAATTTGAAAAGCTTCCAAATGCTGAAAGTATGGTACTCATTAGCTTTGAGCTCTCATTGCCCCTATCATAAGCATCTTTAATGTGGTTAAGGTGAAAGTGAGGTCCAATCTAAGTTATATGCTTGACATACTATAAACTGAAAATCCCATGTCCCTTGAGTACGAGGGCCACTCCTCATGCTACTCAACTTTAGTTACCGGTAAGTTCTTGCCATCGTAAACACATGCGTATCATAGAGAACCGCCAACGGGGTATCCCTTGCCCGATGATACGGAAGAATCCCCATATCAAAATGACAAGCCAAGCAGACAATGAGTATCTCATCAATCTTCTTATTTACCATGGGAAAATGGTGCTTTTTTCTCTCTTTCCTCTTTTCATAAATCTTTTTTTTCTTTTTCTCAATAGCTATCTCTCTTTTTTTATAAGAAGAATGCTTCATAGATATCATTATGGTTACGCTGCAGGTTTCCACCATGACGGCATGGATTAGACCGGCGGCCCAGCCGTTTCTCTAACACACATACATAACTCCATGGACTTACAAGCTCCCCTTTTATTTCACACCGACGACATCCGCAAACAAAAGAGCATGGTATCAACTGGTTATATATTTACAAGTGTTGCAAGCGTTCCCCGTGACAGCACGGTTTTGCTAATCCCCAGCCTATAATTTGCAAGCATATAACTTTCATGGACAGTCACAATGGTTCAGGTTTATTAAGTGCAGAAAATAAAGTGTGCCATCAAGTTCGTGAGAGCTTTACTAACTAACTTTCTCATAATAAGGAAACATTTTATTCGGAAGAAAACAAGGCATATTGAATATGCATGGAAATAGCAAATGATGCTAATAGGTAGGTATGGTGGACACTTTGAAAATATTTGATTTAGGGAGTTGGAAACTTGAGTAAAACATACTCAGTGAAAGTGAAGGCTAGAAATAGTAAGGGAGCGACAAACGACAGAGCAATAGCTGTCATAATCATGCTTGCAACAAAACAGGACTAAACATGGCATGAAAGTGATTCAAGATCCTCATGGCAAAATAATTCACGAGGCTTAACTGATTATTTCAGTCATATGCATGCGTGAGCATGTGCCAAGTCAATTCAAATGAAACATTCAAAGGAGGATACCACGGTGTCATACCAAGTTATGAATAGAGTAATGCAAGCAAACATTCATAAGACATGCTACAAACTATTAGCAAGATGGAACTAATCAGAAAGCAAGAACTACTAAGCATCCAAAGATAACATACACCCTACACGAACAGACTAAGCATGCCCATAATGATGAGTATATGTACAAAAATGAAAACAAATAGAGTTCGTTACCAGCCTCTTACCACGCCTCAAGTTGTCATTAATCCTCATTATTGCTCTTCACTTGTGTGGCTTGAATAATAATATGAAACCAATATCCACTGAGGACTGCTGAACCCTGTAGCAAACTCACAAAACCAAAGAAGAACGGAAAATATTTTTGTTGTCTTCGATTTTTGAAACAAGAATCAAAAGGAAAACAAGCAAAGAAAAATCTTTTTGGTTTTTTCGAATATTTCAAGCAAAGCAAAAAGGAAAAACAAACCAAGGCGAAATGAGAAGCAAACCAAAGAGAAACAACAGAAATATTTTTGGTCTTTTTGTGTTTTAGAAAGCAAAAGCAAAGAAAGAACAAAAACTAAAAAGAGAACGAAACATGAATATACAAAGTACCGATGCAACATGATATGGAGATGAGTGCGGTGTCAGCGTACGTCCCCCCAAGCTTAGGCTTTTGGCCTAAGTGGGTATCAATCCCAAGCCGGCCAGGATGACGTGTCACCGTAGTATGACGAGGAGGTACCCTCGTCCTGGTGCGAGCCCGAGTACGTCCCTCCGTAGTGAGCGGAGTGATCGTAGGAGGGTACATCCTCCTGGTCCTGCTCGTGGAAGCCCAGTAAGTGAAGCTGCTTTTCCACCTCCTCCTTGGAGCGCGACCATGGTCTCCTGTGAACACTAAACATAGAAGACTACAGCAAAGGGATCTCCCTCTCATCCCCGTCAGGAAACAACATCCTATATACTAGACTGTCCAAATCAGAAGTAGCAGTGACAAAGTGATGAGTTTTCATAGCAACAAGGTCAAGCCTCTATGGTGCCAGTACAGTATCATTGGGGTCCACTAAAAGGCCTAATGCATTGACCATACGCGAGGCAATGATGCCCCCATAGATAGGCCCCCTAGCAGCTAGGCGGCAAGCAATAAGCGAGCCAAGGTTGTACCGAGTATCATTGTTAAGCGCAGCAGCAAGGAAGGCTAAATGATAGTTGTAGATATTACTTGTGTTCTCCCTACCAAGTATGCTAGTAGCAAGATAATATGCAAAGTATCTGGGAGCAGGGAGTTGGATGTTTCTTATCTTTCCGCGTTGCGCCACGCGGTCATCATCATTGGTCACCCCTTGGTAAAGCTCCAACAAATCAGCGGGTGGCCCTTGAATTTTCTTCACGGTCCCTGTCATGCTTACACCTACAATACTGCAAAATCTCTGCAATGGCATGGTAAAGGGCAGATTATAAATTTTGAAAGAGAGAGTTGACTGATAGGACGGGTTAGTAAACGTGAAGCTCTCAACAAAGGTTTTGGTGAGCATAGCGTATTGCTCACTCTCATCTTGCATATATGAGGTCAAACCAACCCTCTCAATCAGTAGCAAGAAATCATCAAGAATCCCTGCAGCTTGTAAGAAAGTAAAACAAGGAAAAGTAGATGGGTGAGCATCCCCATCATCCCTTTCATTACCAATACGAGTTGCAATGAGATCTTCGTTGCATGATGGCCTAAACTGAGAGGCTGATCTTGAGGGCCTCGACCTCCTAGGTGCATCACTCTCAAATATCTCTCCAAAGGTATGGTTGTTCATGCTTGGTATTCTGAAATTTAAACACCTATTAAACAAGTAATTGCAAAGTGAATATAATGAAGGATACTACTCATAGGGACTTGTAAGAGGCCTAATCATGCATTAAAACTATATCTCTAAGCATCAAACAAGCTTACAAGCTCTCATAACCTATCACCTACAGCAGCAAAATACTCAAGATATAATCCACTAAACACAAATCTACTTGGACAAGGAAGAAGTCACATACCAGAGAACAAGTGCTCCAAATTTCAGCAACAAAGATGGGTTGAGCAAGGAGATCGAAAAAATCGAGAGCAAGCACAGAAAGAACGCGATTTTGAGCAATGAACTCGAGCTTACTCGGGAGAGAGAAGAAAGTGGCAGGTGGGAGAGTTAGTGGAGGGCCAGGGGTGGCCCACACCATGGCATGGCGCCACCCAGGGCAGGCCGCACCACCAGGTGGTGAGCCTGCCTGGTGGGTCCCCCTGGCACCTCCCAGGCACTCCTCTGACCCTTTTTTCACGTAAAAATTTAATATGAATTTTCTGGAATTTTTCGAGACACTTTATTTTTAGGCAATTTTCGGGCATAGAAGAATGATTTTCTGACAGGCAGATTTTTTTGGAATATGATGCAATGACAAAACAAGGCTAGAACTACAGAAGTTCTAAGACACTCTAACATGCAAGCAACTAACAACAAAGAAAACTAAATGAAAACAAAAACTAAAATGGATAGCAATAGAAGTAAATGGAGATAATCATATTGAAAACATTGTTTTGTTCAACGAAATCCTTTTGTTAACAAGGTTGATCAGGTCTTGTTACCAAAACAATTTCATATGAGACAAAACTTTGTATTCCACTAATGATTATGTTACCTCAACCTTGATAGCAATGGTCCCAATCATAATAGTTTCAAATTTTCTCTTGGTATGGGACAATATATTTCTCCAACTTGAATGCCCTCAACATGTTCAATTGAATTCAAACCATAAGTCCTTTCAATCTTCTTGGGGAAATAGACAGTATGTTCCTTGTCATTAACATTGAAAGTCACCTTTCCTTGATTACAATTAATAACAGCTCCTGCAGCATTAAGAAAAGGTCTCCCAAGAATAATAGACATATTATCATCTTCAGGCATTTCAAGCACAACAAAATCAGTTAATATCAAGCAATTATGATCCACTTGAACAGGTACATCCTCATACAACCCACAGGAATAGTGGTAGATTTATCAGCCATTTGTAAAGATATATTAGTTGGTATTAATTTTTCTAGTTGAAGCCTCTTATAGAGAGAGAAAGGATAACACTAACTCTAGCTCCCAAATCACACAAAGTAGTTCTAACATGACTGTTCTTAATAGAGCAAGGGATAGTTGGAATCCCCGGGTCTCCAAGTTTCTTAGGAACCTTACCGTTAAAGGAATTATTAGCAAGCAAAGTAGCAATTTCTTCATTAGGGATCTTCCTTTTACTCGAGACAATATCCTTCATATACTTTGAGTAAGGAGGAAATTTAATAGCATCAGTCAAAGGAATTTGCAAGAATAAAGGTTTCATCCACTCACAAAACTTATTATAGTGTTCATCTTCCTTTGACTTGTGTTTCTTATCAGGGAAAGGCATATGTTTTTGGACCCAAGGTTCCCTTTCACTACCATGTTTCTTAGCAATAAAATCTTCTTTAGTGTATTTAGTATTCTTAGTGTGGTTTTCAGGTTCTTCTTCAACTTTTTCTTCATTAGGAACTTCATTTTCTTCATTACCACTTTCAGTTTCAGCATCAGAAATAGATATACTATTAGGATCTATAGAAGGTTCAGAGGGTTCTATAATAGTTTTATCTTTCTTTTTCCTTTTCTTATGAGTAGAGCCACTATTTTGAGCTTGTTGAGAATCCTTCTCAATTCTTTTGCGATGCCCCTCAGGATATAGAGGATCCTGGGTAGCAGCTCCACTTCTAGTTCTAATTTCATAAGCATGTTTTTCTTTAGCAGCATTAATTAGCAAGTCTTTCTGCACTTTAATGAGTTGATCTATTTGAGTTTAAACCATTTGAAAGTGTTTAACAATCATTTTAACATCATTAGAGGTTCTTTCCACAATATCTTTCAACTCAACAATAGCTCTAGTGTTTTCCATTAGATGCCTTTGCACCCTTTTATTAAAATTAACTTGCTTAACAATAAAGATATCGAATTCTTCTAAACATTGATCAGGAGGTTTAGAGTAAGGGATATCACCTTCATCAAAGTGTTGGAGAGAGTGTACCTCAATAGTGGATGAGTAGGGAATAGGCTTACATAACTCTTCAATAGGAGGTAAATTCTTGACATCTGCAGCTTTAATTCCTTTCTCCTTAACACATTTCTTAGATTCCTTCATCACTTCATCATTTAATTCAATAACTCCCTCTTCTTTGATGTTGGAATAGACACTGGTATAGTAGGTTCCGGTACAATTACTTCAGGTATAGCTTGTTCAGGAGGAGTCCAATCTTCATAATTCTTGCTTATTTTAGCCATTAATTCCTCGGCACAATCAGCACCTAGGTACCTTAGGAGTCCTATTCCTGAAAACACAATCAGCACAACTATCTAGGTATGTCCTAGATTCTTCGGTTAGTCCATTATAAAATATATCAAGAAGCTCATTCTTAGGTAATGGACATCCAGCTTGTGCATGAATCAAAGCACAAAACCTTGCCCAATATTCAGGCAATACCTCTTTTTCTCCCTGTTTAAAATCAAAAACTTCCTGCAAAATAGCATGTCTAGCACTAGGAGGAAAATATTTCTGCAGGAAAGTACTAATCAAGCAATCAGGGCTATCAATAGATCCAGGAGGTAAGTTTTAGCTTCTCCTTTTAGTGAAAAGGGGAAAATCTTAGCAACAAAGTAAGTACGCATCTTAATATCATCAGAAAACAAGCCACTCATGGTAGAAAGTTCATTCATATGTGCTACCGCACTTTCATTCTTAGTCCCACAAAAAGGTTCTTTCTCAACAATAGCTATGTAAGATAGATCGAGAGAGAAATCATAATCTTTATCTATAATGTTTATGGGTGAGGCAGCAAACTTAGCAATAGGAGATAATTTGGGTCTAATAGTACACCTCTCAAGGAGAATCTTAGCAGCGCTCCTATCATGGGTGTTTTTACATTCTTTAATAAATTCATCTGTCATCTCAATGTAACCATCTTCAATATCATAACTCTCACTAGACTCAGGTGAACTAACAGGTGTAATAGTGTCTTCATTAGGAGTTTCAGTATTTCCAGCTATAGTTCTAGCAATCGTAGCATCTAGGAAAGGACCTAATGAACCACTCTTATCAAGCACAGTAGAAGCAGCATCATAAGCATCAGAAGTTTCAGATTCAACAGTAGTAGCAGTGTGTGTAACATGTGTATGTGGTGGTGTAACGAGCTTACTCATAACAGATGGTGAATCAAGAGCAATAGAGGTGTTCAGAACCGCACCTCTTCTTATAGTGGATGGTAAAATAGGAACCTTACCATCACGAGACTTACCCATGATGGATGGCTAGCAGCGAACAATAGAGAATCCAAGTGAACTTGATAAATAAAGCTATGCTCCCTGGCAACGGTGCCAGAAAATAGTCTTGATGACCCACAAGTATAGGGGGTGTATCGCAGTATTTTCGAGGGAAGTGAAACCCAATTTATTGATTCGGCACAAGGGGAGCCAAAGAATATTTATAAGACTTAACAACTGAGTTGTCAATTCAGCTGCACCTGGAAACAATCTTGCTCACAGCAGCTTATCAGTAGCAACAGTTTTGAAGTAGGAATATCAAAGTAGCAGTAGTAGTAAAGTAAAAACAGTAGTAACAATAGCAGTAAACAGTGGGATTTGAGTGCGGTAGGCATAGGGATGGATGGACGGGCGTTGCATGGACAAGACATTTCACATAGCAATCATAACATAGGGCAATTGCAGATAAATAATATAAAGCATCCAAGTACTAGATAATCCTCGGCATGTGTTCCATATATAGTCATACGTGCTTGCAATGAGAACTTGCACAACATCTTTTGTCCTGCCAGCCCGTTTGAAGTGGGGCCTCAAGGGAACTACTGACAATTAAGGTGCTCCTTTTAATAGAGCACCGGAGCAAAGCATTAACACTCCGTGAACACATGTGATCCCCACATTAAAGCTATTCCCTCCGGTTATCCCGATTTTTGTCACTTCGGGGGCATTGGTTCCGAACAACAACGTGTGTATACAACTTGCAGGTAAGACCGTAAACAATGCTATCATAATGAATCAATAGCATGTTCAGATCTGAAATCATGGCACTCGGGCCCTAGTGACAAGCATTAAGCATAACAAGTCGGAACAAAGTCATAAAGCACTAATAAAAGTTACTAGGCACCATGCCCTAACAATCTGATGCCATTACATGAATGATCTCATCCAATCCCTACCATCCCCATAGCCTACAGCGGGGGATTACTCACTCATAGATGGGGGAAACGTGGATGATTAATGGAGAAGCGATTGTGATGATGATGGCGATGACCTCCTCCAATTCCCCATCCTGGCAGGGTGCCATAACGGACTTTCTGGTGCTATTTCGTAGAATCTGGTGGTGGCGGCGGAGCGGAACTCCTTCTGGAAAAACGTCGAACCCCCCTGAGTTTTTAGGTTAGAAGGCAACTTATAGGCGAAGAGGGAGACCGAGGGGGAGTCTGGGGGCGGCCAGACCACCCCCCGGCGTGGCCTAGGCTTTCCCGTGCGGCCAGTTGGTGTGGCCTGGGCCCAGCCCCCCTCCATCTCGTATTCTGGCTCCTAGTGTATTCTGGTGAAATAGGATTTTCGGCATATTTTCCGGGATTTTTCCTGATATTTGATTTTTTGCACAAAAAGTAGACACCAGGGCAATTCTGCTGAAAATAGCTTCAGTCCGCGTTAGTTGCATCCAAATCACACAAGTTTAGAGGAGAAACAATAGCGAAAGTGTTCGGGAAAGTAGATACGTTTTGGACGTATCAGTAGTCATGGCTTTTGTCCTGGCTATTCCTATGGCCAAACTATGAAGGAGATTACCAAGATGAAGGACAGCAGGACGGCTATGATAACTAGGACTATCTCCCATCGTCAGCATTGCCTGTGACTCTGAAGATGGACCCCACCGCTACGCTATTTATTCCGCTACTTGATTGTACTAAGACTGGATCATGAGATCCTTTATTTGTTGTAAGACCTTATTATGGTTTGTAATGGATGATGTACTGTCATATCCAATCTGTTATGTCTCGCAAAAATGGTAATCCTGGGATTGCGATGTATGGCATAACAGGCATCTGGGATTAAAAATCCGGGTGTTGACAAGTTGGTATCAGAGCCATCCTCACCGTAGGAGACCCTAGTTAGAATGGACGTCCGAACAAAAACTTAGTTTCAAAAGCCAAAGTGAGTACTTATGAAAACTATTTCCTCTCTTACCCTTGGGAATTCTTTCTGTTAAAAAAATTCATGTTCCTCCATATTCTTACATTACTACATAAAACTTTGACACACTTGATCACTTCACTAAATTCCTCATCCTAAATTCTTATAGATGGAAGCTCAATACAGCAAGTTCTACCAGTTGGGCAACGGAGGCCAACTGATCTTTGAGAGGGATTTGGATGCACTATCTGAGTTCTAGGAGCATCCTCATCCGGAATTCCTTGGAGCTCAACTCCTGGGTCCACCAGGAGGAGATTTGCAATGGCTAGTGACTGTTGATCTTCGAGGCAAGATAGAAGCACCAGTATCTGGGAGGATTCAGTTCTCCGTGAGAGAGAACAACTGGCTAGATAGATTAGCCAGGGCAATGCATGAAGCTCTCGCACGTCTGTGTGCCCTCAGTGTCAACCTAATCCAAGGAACCCACTTTGTTCACTATGAAAGGCGTTATTCCATGGCAATGCCGCTCGAGATGCCAAGTCACCCAATACTGAAGCGCCAAGTGGAGAACCTCGACTTCCTACTGTACGACAGACAAAAGGAGTTGGACAATGCAAAAGAGCTCGCCAACAACAACCTCACCATTGCAGCCCAGAAGGCCTAGACTTTATCATTGCTCGTCCAGGATGGTCAGTCTCTGCGCCATCAACGCGCCAAGAAGGATCGCACCATTGACCGTCTTCGCAAGAAGGTGGACGACCTCGAGAAGATCATCAAGGAGCAAGAAGCTCAGCTTGCCGTAAAGGAAGAAGAAGAGGAAGGTGAAGATATCCAATGGGGTATTGACTCCTACCTCAACAATGATGATGACTTTCTGGAGGAAGATGCCGTGGACTTATACACCGACAATGATGACTCCGCCTTCATCGATGATGAGTAGATGCACTAGAGCACTGTCGTAGCATGAGATGTATAAGTCCCAATGTATCGTAGCTTGCAGAATGGTTCTTAAAACCATCTGTTTTCCTTTGATGTGTGGTGTGTGTTTGTATCGTGTGCTTGTTTGAAAGAATGAAATGAAGTTAGTTGCAAAACCTGAGTCAAACTCAAAGTTTTAGCTTGGAAATCAAAACCATGAACCATAGAATTTTTGCTCTTACCCCTTTATCTACCTCAATCTTCAGATGACTCGTGGAAACCAAGGAGGGAGCAGCTCATCGCAAGACCCAATGCAGCAGATTCTGTAGACTCTCATCGTAGACAGGGAAGCAAGCAGGGCAGAGCGCCAAGCTAATCTAGCAACACTGCAGCGGATTGCCCAGATGGCTCACAACAACCAGAACCATGGAAATTAGGATCATCATGGATCCAAAATCAAAAACTTCCAGATTACCAATCCCCCAATCTTTAGTACTTCAGAGAACCCACTAGATGCTGATGACTGGTTACAGACAATGGAGAACAACTTAGAAGTAGCTAGAGTAGATGCCAATGAGAAGGTTCTTTTTGCCACACACTATTTGGCAGGAGATGCAAGAGCATGGTGGAACAACACCTGCACATTGAACCATGATCAAGTGATGACATGGGAAGCCTTCAAAATCAAGTTCAGCCGCACACACGTGCCGTAGGGTCTAGTCACCCGGATGAGGAATGAATTCTGAGAGTTGAAGCAAGGCAGAATGACTGTAGTGGAGTATAGTGACAGATACCTGTCCCTTGCAAGGTATGCACCTGATGAGATCAACACGGAGGCTAAGAGGAAGGAGAGATTCCTGAACGGACTGCATGATGAGATGCAGACTGTCCTCTTCAACATCCGTTTCTAGGATCTCGAAGAGCTAGTCATCTCTGCCATTTAGATGGAAGGGAAGATTAACCAGGCAAACGACAACCGCAAACGTCGTATGATGCACCAAGCTGGATGCAACAGTCACCCGAAGTACCGTCCCAACCTCTCAGCAGGATATGCAGCAAGGAACAATCGACCCCCAATGTCTCTCCCAAGCTACCCCAACCGTAGTGGAGGCAATGTGAAGTCTGTAGGAAACAACAATCATACAGGCAACACCAGCAATTCCAACCATGCACCTGCCAAGAGCAACAACAACAACAATAACAACACTGCACCCAGAACAGGAAGCAATGTTGTGCCCGTGGCAGCGAAAGACAAGTCTCAGATCACTTGTTTCGAGTGTGGAGTGAAGGGTCACTACTCAAATGAGTGTCCCAAGAAGATTGTCGCCACTGCAAATGTGAATGCCCCAGCTCAACAACATCGTCGTGTTCAATTAGGAAGAAGATTCGCCCCAGGGAACCCTCACAACCGCAACGGCCGTCTCTTCCACATGAACACGAAGAAGCCCAAGAAGCGCCAACTGTAGTGCTGGGTATGTTTTCTGTCAACTCAGTTTTAGCAAGAGTGTTGTTTGATTCTAGAGCATCGCACTCATTTGTCGCTGAAGAATTTGCATGCACTAGTAAGATTCACCCAACCAACCTGAAGCATGTCAAGATAGTTTAAATTCCTGGTTCAACTACAAAAGCTAGAAAAATTTGCAAAGTTGTGCCTATCAGAATACATGGGATAGATTTTTATGCCAACCTAATAGTACTTGGAACCAAAGGTTTGGAAGTAGTACTAGGAATGGATTGGATGTCAAAGCATAAAGGACTGATAGACTATGCTAAGAAAGCCATCACAATGACCAGTAGCTCTGGAGTCTCAGTAGAGCATATATATCTGAAACCTTGCCCCGTCAATTCAAGTGCAACAAGAGTCTAGCCCTACCCACCATTGACCAAGTCAGAGTAGTCTGTGAATACCCTGACGTATTCCCAGATGAATTGCCTGGTATGCCCTCGGATAGGGATATTGAGTTCATTATTGAACTAATCCCTAGAACCGGACCCATAGCCCAGAGACCCTATACCATGAACCCCTCAGAGTTAGTGGAACTGAAGAAGCAGTTGGATGCTATGTTAGCAACAGGCTTGATTCAACCAAGCACATCGCCATGGAGATCGTCATTGTTATTCGTCAACAAGAAAGATGGAGGCAACCCTCTGTTCACAGATTACAGGAAGCTGAATGACGTCACCATAAAAAATAAGTACCCTTTGCCAAAGATAGAGGACCTATTTGATCAGTTGACTGGAGAAAATGTGTTCTCTAAGATCGATCTTAGGACTGATTATCACCAACTTAAGATTCGTGCAACGGATATTCCGAAGACCGCCTTTACTACTTATTATGGGTTGTACGTGTATATGGTTATGTCTTTTGGATTAACCAATGCCCCTGCTTATTTCATGAATCTCATGAATAAGATCTTTATGAATTTTCTAGAAAAGATTGTCGTTGTGTTTATCGACGATATCCTTATCTACTCCAAGTCAGAAGAAGAGCATAAGCAACATTTGAGAATCATCCTTGAAACCCTTAGAGAGCATCGGTTGTATGCCAAGTTCAGCAAATGTGAGTTTTGGCTGAAAGAAGTAGAATTCCTAGGACATGTTGTGTCTGCTGGAGGAATAGCTGTTGATCCCACCAAGATCAGAGATGTCGAAGCATGGGAAGCCCCAACCACTCAAACCCAAGTCCATGCATTTCTCGGATTAGCGGGTTCGTCGAAGGATTTTCAAGCATCGCCAGACCCATGACCCAATTGCTGAAGAAGGACAAGAAGTTTAAATGGACCAACAAATGTGAAGCCAGTTTCCAAGAGCTGAAGAAGAGATTGATTTCAGCCCCAATATTGATCATGCTAGATATCAAGAAGCCATTTGATGTGTATTGTGATGCATCCAAGATTGGTTTCGGATGTGTATTCATGTAGGAAGGCAAAGTCATCGCGTATCTGTCTCGACAACTGAAGCAGCATGAGCAGAACTATCCGACCCATGATCTTGAGTTAGAAGCCGTAGTTTTGGCACGGAAGACATGGCGTCATTATCTTATGGGTAATCGCTGTGAGATTTACTCAGATTACAAAAGCTTGAAGTATATTTTCACTCAGAAGGAGATGAATATGAGGCAAAGGAGATGGATAGAGTTAATCAAGGATTATGACCTTGACATTCACTATCACCCCGGCAAAGCCAATGTGGTAGCGGATGCTCTTAGCAGATTGCCGTGTAGGCTAAACACCATGATCGAGGAGAAGCAACCCAGTGTGTATGAGGAGTTGGAGCAGTTAAGGACTGAGCTAGTTAGCAAAGGATTCTTAGCTAGCATTGAACTTCAAACCACGTTGATTAGCCAAATCAAGGAAGCCTAGAAGGGAAATGAAAGTATCGACGGAATCAAATGTCGTATTGGTACAAGAAAGGTACCTAGATTCACAGAAGACGAAGAAGGAGTTTTGTGATACAAAGGCCGTATCTGTGTGCCAGCAGATTCGGAGCTGAAGCAAGTTATCATGCAAGAATCTCATGACACTCTTTATTCTATCCACCCCGGAGGAACGAAGATGTATCAAGATTTGAAAGAGCAATTTTGGTGGCACAAAATGAAGAGAGAAATCGGGAGCTACATCGCCAAGTGTGATATCTATCAAAGAGTCAAAGCGGAACATCAGAGGCCCGCAGGACTGTTTCCAACCTTTGCAGATTCCGAAATGGAAATGGGATCTGCCTACTTCTAGTAGGGGAAATGACTCAATCTAGGTCATCGTTGATAGATTGTCCAAGGTATCTCATTTTATACCTGTCAAGACAACCTACCAGAGTTCAAAGCTAGTAGAGTTGTATATTGCTAGAATTGTTAGTCTGCATGGAACCCCCAAGTACATAGTATCAGATCGAGGAACCCAATTCACCTCGAGATTTTGGCAGAAAGTCCAAGAAGGATTAGGCACCAAGCTGAATTTCAGCACAGCTTATCACCCGCAAACTGATGGATAGACTGAGAGAGTCAACCAAATCCTAGAAGATATGTTGAGAGCTTGTGTGTTGGAGTACGGATCAAAATGGGAAGACTGCCTGCCTTTCGCAGAATTCTCATATAAGAACAGTTATCAAGCCAGTTTGCAAATGGCACCATTTGAGTTCCTATACGGAAGAAAGTGTCGTACCCCTTTGAATTGGTTGCAAGTAGGAGAGAGTCGGATTTTTGGACCTGACATTCTTCGAGAAGCCGAAGAGAAGGTTCACAAAGTCCGTGAGCACCCCAAGACTGCCCAATCCAGACAGAAGAGTTACGCTGACAAGAGAAGAAGAAACCTGACTTTCATTGTCGGAGATTTTGTGTATCTCAAGGTTTCGCCATTGAAGGGAACCCATCGTTTTAGCCTAAAAGGAAAGTTAGCCCCAGATATATCAGACCCTTCATGATTCTGACCGTCGAGGAGAAGTATCGTATCAACTGGAATTGCCAAAAGAGATGTCATCCATCCACAATGTGTTCCATATCTTGTTACTTCGCAAATGCTTAGAAGTGCCGGAGAAGACCGAAGTTTTCAAGAACATCGATCACCGAGCTGTTGATATCAACAAGGATCTGACGTATCGTGAAGTGCCCATCCGTATCTTGGAGGAAGCCTACAGAACCACCAGGACCAGGAGTATCAAGTTCCTCAAGATTCAAGGGGGCAACCATATCGAAGAGGAAGCCACTTGGGAGTGAGAAGATTACATTAGGACTGAGTTCCCAGATATCTTTAGTTCCTAGTTTTCTTTCTTAAATCTCGGGACGAGATTTTGCTTAAGGGGGGAAGGTTTGTAACATCCCAAAACTTTAATCCAAGTGATCAAGATCAAATCTACCCAATTTAGGGTTAACAAAAACTTTTTCTATTTTAAAATGATTAAGCATTCATATGTGTGTGCATTTAATTTAGGAGTTGTTTGAAATGCCATGTTTGAGTGATCTATTGATTGTAAAATGATTCTAAGGTGAATTAAACATCATCTAGATCATTTCCAAACAAATCCCAAAGAAAAAGAAATCAAAAAGAATTAATTAAGGCAATGGTCACTTTTGCCATTTTAATCACATAGCTTACTTTGGCTATTCCTAGAACTCAAATCTTAATAGAAACAATTGTGGTCCTTTGCACACCTTGCTAGTACAAGTAGTGATGTACCAAGGCCCACTTTGTTTCATCCCAAAAACTTTCACACACTAAAGTTAAATGACAATTGAAAATTGAATGTAGTTCATATGTATAGATCACACTTATTCAAAAACCACTCAAATGATATCCATTTAACAAATCCTAGCAACCACAGTCTACCAAGCATCAGATCAAAGCACCCACAAAAAATCTTCCAAAAATTCAAAACTTTTTCTCTTGCGGCCATTGTGTCGAACAAGTGGCAGACAGAGATCATCTGGCCTAACTAAGAATATTGCTAGTTAAGCCCTTGTCCCCCAATTGACCCTCTCTACTCTCCTCTGTCCCCCTGAGTCCAACCAAGCCATCAACCAGCCTCCCCCTTTCCCGTCGCACGAGTGCAGTGCCGCCCAAATGAGGTCATCGCCGGCCAGACCAAGCCCCGCCAAACCAGCGTGCCCACTAGCTCCGCCAACCCTACCGCCGCCCATGGTCCACCCCTCGATCAACCCAGCCCATGGACCACCTCAGCACCGTGCCGCCCATTCTCTCTACTCGCAGCCAGAGCGCGCTAGAGCGCGATCGCCGCCAGCACGCAGCCGACCGCGCCTTGACACCATATCGCGCACGCCACCCGCCTCGACCCCAGCAACCCACCAAACATAGTCGTGCACTGCCGCGCGACCCACAGTCGCCATGATTGCCGTCGAGCACCGCCTCTGTCCCCCAGAGCGCGTGAAGCCCCCAACAGTTAGGAAGCGCCCCTAGCATCGCCATTACGCCGTAGAGCACTGCTAGGGAACCATCCACCGTCCGCCTACCTCGCAACGCCGGTAGCCCCCTGTTTCTCCGTCACCGACGAGCCGTGCCCATGCCTCTCGGTCTCAAAGTCGGTCCTATAAAAGCAGGCCTCCTCAGCACCATCTCTTCACACCATTCCACTCCCCACTCTCCACTAACCATTTCCCCTCTCTCGCCAGAGCCGCTCGAGCCATTGTTCGCCGGAATCGCACCGGAGGAGGCCGCTGTAGAGGAGGAGACGCTGCCATCGATTTTTTCCACCTCAGCCCCTACCGCGACTTCGCCTGAGCTCGCCGTCGCTGTCTAGTTCGATCGCCCGCCTCGCCGCACTAGCTGGAGCCCTGGTACGCCCCCAGTAGACCCCCACCGACCGTTTAGGGTTCGGTCTTGCCGGCGACAAGTCCATCGTCGACGACAACCGTGAGCCGTTGATCGACGTTCTAATCGTGTGGCCCAGATCACTCGATACCGTTTCGGGTTTTAAGTATCGCTGATAGGCGGACCCCCCCCACCCTTGTTAGTCGCCCTCTGCTCTGCTGAGCTTCACTGGGCTGGCCCGTTAGTTTTCCCACGCAAGCCCACAAATTCAAATAGGTGTTTTTCTATTTAGACTTAAAACCATTTTTGTCCCTTAGTTCAAAAATCAATTCAGGAAGATTTACTGAACCAAATTGAGTGATTAAAATTTTGTTGGAAAGCTTCTGAAAAGATCTATCCAAGACCATTGGATTTAATTTATTTAGAGTTAGATATCTCTCCTAGTAAAAATAACAAGATAGAAGCATTTGCACATTCAAACATTTTTATAAAATTAACCATAATAGCTTTTGAGTTGATTCCAACTCTCAAAAATCACATTTAACCATACCTATCTGAATATGTAATAATATTAAGGTTTGCATGCAGTGACTATGGACTAGTACCAAAATAATGCTATATAGGCATTTCTAGTTACTTTAAATCATTAATTATTAAACTTAAAATTATTAAAATATGATCCAACCCTTAAATCACATTCCCATGTGTTAGAATATGTGGTGATGACATGTGTCCACATGATCCCATATTTTAATTATAGAATATTAAATCTTAGTTAATTTCAATGAGTAGAAATTACTTTTCTCAAATAAAAAGAATGAAACTAGTTCCTTAAATCTTGTGATGCTTGTGATGATAATAGATCATCAAATGTGTGCCTTAGTGTGCAAAGTAGACTAGTTAAGTATTGTTTGGTGATGGTGTACTCTTTATGTATTTATAGACGATAATACCGACCAAGTCTACGAGGAGGAGGAGTTCTACAAAGAGGAGGAGGAAGAAAACTTCAACCACTACACTACCCAAGGCAAGCTAGCACTATACCCGTTAACCAATGCAAGCTAACCCTTGCAAACTAGATAACCTAAACAAGATGCATACGCATGCTTTGGTTATACCATTTTAACTTATACATATTCTAAGTTTTATTTACAAGCTTTACTTCCTTTACTTTACCAAAGTACTTTACTTGTTTTAAAGGTAGCATAAAGAGTATAAAACTTGACCTATCTAGTAATATCTCGATGTCATTCTATGGCATGAGATTGAGATTAGCATCCCACCTTAGTGAACACTCTTAACTTAGTAGTTGGAGCAAAACCCCAAAACTTGATTCACTTTAGATGGGAATACTTGGTGAAAATGATTTATGAAAACCTTGGAATGATGAGTCATTCTATTGAGATGTTTTGACATGTGTTGAGAAACACAAATGGTTTATGGTGATGAAAATGTTGAGGCATGAGCCTTAGCCCTTTTACAAAACTGATGGTTGTGTTCGGATGTGATACCATTCCAATTTTACCATAGAACCACAATACCTGAATTGGGTAAGGCTTAGCCGGAAGTTTATATGCATTAGTATTAGTTATGATTGATTATACGCATACTAAGTATGATGATTCAGGGTTATCCCTGACGGATATATCGAATTTTTTGGTGAAAGTGTACCACCTCTGTAGAGTGTCAAACTATTCGAATAGCCGCGTCCACGGTCATGGACAGTTGGAGTGGCCATATTGTTCCGTCGTCAGATGTTTTCAAAATGACTTATGAACCGAACTATGACATTGACTTGACCACGACAGGGTTGTGAACATGAAAACTAGGTTCCCACTTAAGTGATTTAGAACATTAACTTAGTTTTCTTTACTTCTAAACTCAGTTTTAGATAAATCTGCCTTTTTGCAAATAAACCTAGAGCTTAAGATTCCTAATAGAACTACCTTACTTGTTAGTGATAGTTTGCGAGTACTTAAAGAGTACTCATGGCTTTGACCCTGGCTAGTCCCGTGGCCAGACTATTAGGAGGACTATCAGGATGATGGACAATAGGACGTCTACGATGATGTCTACGCACTTCTATTCTTGTAGACAGTTGTTGGGCCTCCAAGTGCAGAGGTTTGTAGAACAGCACCAAGTTTTCCCTTAAGTGGATCACCCAAGGTTTATCGAACTTAGGGAGGAACTGGTCAAAGGTATTCCTCTCAAGCAACCCTGCAATCAAGATACAAGAAGTCTCTTGTGTCCCCAACACACCCGACACACTTGGCAGGTGTATGTGCACTAGTTCGGCGAAGAGATAGTGAAATACAAGTGGTATGGATATAAGACAACGGTGCTAGAAAATAGGTTGATGGAGTGGAAGAGACTGAAGGCAAACTGAAATAAAGATGGAAGCAAGCAAACATGTAACACATCTAATTGCAAACGGTGTTTCAATGCTTAGAAACAAGGCCTTGGGATCATAGTTTCACTAGTGCACACTCTCATATAAATATATTCTTATTTATGATAATACGCTGAACTACTCTCCGGTTGGACACTTTAATCCATGGTAGGGCTATAATAGCACACCTCAAAGCTCACTATCCCCATCTAGATAACCCCACACTGTCACCTTGAGCACTAGATGGTTCCAACAAACACCACAATTTCATAAAGACATCCAACTCCAAATATAACTCATAACAAGTATTTGCAATCTCTAGCCTAAGTGCCACCATGGTGTGCACACTGTCAACTTCACACACATGGGGAGAGCAGAGATTTATTAAAGCACTTGAGTAGCAAGGTAGATCTAATTGATTACAAAGCTGATGATCACAATATGATCACGCATAGAGAGAGAGATGAACACATAGCTACTGGTAGAACCCTTAGCCTCGAGGAAGAACTACTCCCTCCTCACCATGGGAATCAACAACGGTGATGGAGATGGTGGTGGAGATTGATGGAGATGGCTCCGGGGGCACTTACCCTTCTCGGCAGGGTGCCGGAACAGAGACTTTCTGTCCCCCGAATCTCCCCTTCGGTGGCGGCGGCACTGCGGAACTTTTCATGGATTTCTGATTAACGATTTAGGGTTTATGCATCGGGAGGCTCTTATAGGCGAGAGGGGAGACCGAGGGGTGCCAGAGGGGCCCACACCACCCCCTGGCGCGGCCTGGCCTGGCCCGCGCCACCAGGTGGTGTGGCCAGGCCCTGGCCCCTCTCCGTCTCGTCTTCTGGCTCCATGAGTCTTCCGGTAAAATATCGACTTTGGATTTTGTCCGATCCAATTCCGAGAATATTGATTTTTTGACTTTCCTGGAACCAAAAACAGCAGAAAATAGGCAACTGGCACTGTGGCATCTTGTTAATAGGTTAGTCCAAGAAATCATATGAAAAGTACTCCAAAGTGTGGACAAAACACAAGAAAGTAGCTAAAACCAAGCATGGTACATCAAAAATTATAGATGCATTTGCAATGTATCAACATCCCCAAGCTTAACTTCTGCTCATCCGCGAGTAGGTAAGTGATAAAAAGGAAAGAATAATTTTTGAGGTGACATGCACCATCATAAACTCTATCAAAGTATTTGTAAAGCATTGAAAGTTGGGATCATAGTACTTCAATCATATCATGAAAGACAAAGTTATAGCAATAAGAAAAAGAAACTATGTTGAAACAAGAAAAGGCACACACAAAAGATTCATGAATAACAATGCTTTGCAAGACGTTTGTTTGTTTCACATAAAGAAAACATCGCATAGTGGCATTCAGCTTGTCCCTCATAGAGTAGCAAACATAAATGCATAAGACACCTTCAAAGTTCATAAGAGTGACTAGATACAAAT
Source organism: Avena eriantha (assembly GCA_910589775.1). Classification (NCBI taxonomy): domain Eukaryota; kingdom Viridiplantae; phylum Streptophyta; class Magnoliopsida; order Poales; family Poaceae; genus Avena; species Avena eriantha. The sequence continues at coordinate 299,656,484 of OU342742.1, forward strand.
AGTTTAAAACAAGCAATATCAAAGTTATGCATCAATCAACAAGTCTTGGGACAATGCACATAGAACTAAGAATGGCCACTATGCTCTCAAATTAGGTGCATAAAGATAGAAGGTGGAGACTCAACATAAAAGTGGAAGAAAGGCCTTCATAGAAGGAAGTAAGGATTCAAGTCTCATAAAGAGCTTCCAAAAATTATGGTACTTATTAGCTTTCAGCTCTCATTGCCCCTATCATAAGCATCTTGAAGTGATTAAGGTTAAAGTAAACAAACTAACAGGATATGCTTGACAAGTTATAAACCGAAATCTCATGCCCCTTACTTACGAAGACTGAACCTCATGCTACTCAACTTTACTCAAAAGTAAGCTCTTGTCATTGTAAGTACACATGTATCATAAAGAACCGCCAATGGGGTACCCCTTTCACATGATACATGTGCTATCCCATAATCAAAATGACAAGGCAAGCAAACAATGAGCATCTCAGCGATCTTTTTATTTGCTATTTGCATACGTTTTTATTGAGGATGCTTCATAGAGTGCTCATTATGGTGATGCAGCAAGTTTCCACCATGATTAAGCATGGCTTAGGATAGCGGCCCAAGCGTTTCTCTAACACACATACGAACTCCATGATCTTACAAGTTTCACTTTTATTTCACACCGCTGGGATCCATAAGCAAAAGAACATGATATCAACGGGGTACAAAGTACAAGTGCAATGTTGAAAGCATTCCCCATGATACATGGTTCTGCTAATTTCAACTTATAAAACGCAAGCAGATACGCAACAAAGAAGGACCCAATGGTTCAACATTATTAAGTGCAAGAAAGTAAAGTGTGCCATCAAGTTTGTGAGAGATTTAATCACTAGTTTTCTCATAACAAGTTTAATTTGGAAGGTAGATAAGAACATGAATATACTTGGAATAGCAAATGATAATCGGTAGGTATGGTGGACTCTTTGGAATAACTTGGATTTAGGAGTTGGACGCATGAGTGGAACTCATACTTGGTTATGTAGACTATCAAAAGACTAGGAGCGACCAACTAAGAGAGCAATAATGGCCATAATCATTTAGAGCGACAAAACATCATTGATCAAAGCAGAAAGTGATACTACAAATTGAAAACTAAAGGATCATCAAGGATAATTGTGACTTGAGATAGTCATAACATGGTGTGAGCATGCGCCAAGTCAACCCAAATAAAGCATCAAAGGAGAATACCACTATACTATGCTTTAATATGCTAAAACAACGCATGATTTATCCAAGGCACATTAAGAAATCTCAATTGTTTATAACAAGTCATGCTACAACAACGAATACTAAGCATAAATCCAAACCAATATCAAGCATGGCATAACAAAGCATAGGCCACTGTCAAAAACAAGCTCTCTTTTCCACTTAAGCATGAACTTTCCTACTCTTTTCCAATCCAAACCAAACTATTTAAAAACCAATGTATGAAAGAGGGGGTCCAACCAATTTATTCAGCACACTAAGAAAACCAAGCAAATGAAAAACCAAAACAAAAAAGAAAAAGAAGACACTCCAAGAACAACATAGTTGTGCATGAAACAATAAAAAATGAAGTGTTTCGAAGAAACCTGGGATTTTTATTGATGAAGAGGGGGATGCCTTGGGCATCCCCAAGCTTTGACGCTTGTACTTCTTGGATATTTCTTGGGGTGACACGCGTGGCATCCCCAAGCATAAGATTTAGTCCATCCTTTACTCGTTCCTTCCATACACCTGAAATTTTTCCTTCATACAAAACTTCACATAATCTTTATTAGCAACATTAGTGCACTCAAGATAATAAGTCTTTAGGTTCAGTTCTAACACCAATAGAACTTCCATTAAAATACAAGCTACTGTAGCACTTCCCTCAAAAAGCTCAATTCCCCAAAAGAACTCAAAAAGGAACTAACAAGAAGCAAATGCAGAAAATGGCAGAAATCTGTCAAAACAGACCAATAGGTAAAGACCAATTTTTTAGAAGACCTTCTGTTTCTAAGATCACAAAGTGTTGAACTAACGAAAGTTAGATAACAACCTGGGTCCGAAGCACAAAAATTCTGGCCTCAAAAGGACGTACAGAGATTTTACACGAATTTTTATGGTGAACCACAGAAATCTGTTTCGGGACAGCAACTTTCCCAATCATTACTTCTCTCTGATTAGAGGTTACTCTTGGCAAAAAAAGCAAATAAAAAGTAAAAGGAGCGGTTATTACAGAGTTAATAACTTCCAAGACTCATCTAAAACTTTTGGGTTATCTCCTAATAAGTACTTTTATTTAACGCCTTTAAGTTAGGCATGATAGTTTGAGAAGATGCTCACATAGGAAATATGAATTGAAGTAAAAGAGAGCATCAAGAAGCAAATTCAAAACACATTTATGTCTAACCCACTTCCTATGCATATGAATCTTATAAATAAAAAAGTAATGAAAGCACAAAGAAACAAGCATAGTAAAGGAAAACAAGTGCAACTTCAAGACTTTCAACATAAAGAGGGGAAACTTAATATTATGGAGATGCATAAAACCATGTTTCCCTCTCTCATAATAACTTTCAGTAGCATCATGAATAAAATTAACAATATAACTATCACATGAAACATTCTTATCATGAGCCACATGCATAAAAGAATTAATACTCCCCACATAAACATAGTCATTCTTACTAATTGTAGTGGGAGAAAATTCAACAAAATAGTTATCATTATTATTCTCATCACCATAATCATCAAATATAGGAGGCATATTGTAATCATAATTAATTTTCTCCTCAATAGTAGGTGGACTGAAAATATCATATTCATTATTGTAATTATCATAAGCAATAGAATAGTTATCTTCCAAAGTGTGTTCCTTTGTAAACATATCATCATTGGAAGGATCATGGATAGTACTAATAGTACAACAATTATTAATATCATCATTTTCAGAATTGGTACCAAAGAGATTTTCAATATCAAAAGTAGTGTTCTTTTCCCAACCATGATCACTATTATAAGTAACAGGCATAGGAACATCATCGAGTTCAAACTCATCAAAAACTATAATAGGAGCAACATGCTTAGGGGAAAATACCGTTTCCTCTCTCCTTTTACTCCTCCTCTTCTTTTTCTTCTTCTCTTTAGGAGGGAGAGGCTTGAAAGGAAGCTTCTCCATATACCCTGGTTCATTGTTAGAGACAATAGAAGAAACTTTGGAGGATTCATTCTTTTCATTAATAAGATCAAAACACATATTAGTCCTGTCATATTTTGGTAAAATCTCATATTCTATAATATTTTGTATGTAAGTATTTGTGTGAAAATTATCAACACAATAAAGATGACAACCATGAAGGACGCTATTCATATCAAAAGCACTCATATCTACCAAAGAAGTTTTTCTGGATAATTCTTCACACCCCAAAAATAATGTAAGTTCATCATGCTGATTAGGAGTGATCATGTCATCACAATACAAACTTGCAGTACTCTTTGGATTAGAAGGGCTATTATTATGGCCTGAGCATTGAAAATTGAAATGACCCACTTCAAAGCAAAGTTCAAAATAAAAGGATAGAGGGCCCAAACTTTTTGACCAAGATCATTTAGAGCCCTAAACCACGTTCTAGTTTTTTCATTCATGTGGGTGATACAATATTCTTATTCAATTTTATTATTCTCACAGGGTTTATGTATTCCACAAAAATTAACATGTTTATAAGAAATAGTACTTTCAGAGATTTTAGCATGTTTATTGCTATCATTAATAACAATTTCATTTTCCATGCAAGTGTTTTTAAAAGGCTCATGATACATGTCCCATTTTTCTTTAGGAGCATTAATATGAGAAGCAAAGGTTCTAAAACGATCAATAAGAATTTGAGGATCAAGACCATATTTAGCACTAAGCTCTTGAAAATCAGCAGTTTCAGCGAAAGACTTAATGCAATCATAGTCATAGTTTATACCTGGTTCTTTACCTTTGTTGCTATCCCAATCTTCGGTATTTCTTTGAATTGTTTAAAGAAGAGCCCACTTACCTTTGACATCCTTACTTGTGAAGGATCCCTCTAAACAAGTATCTAGATAGTCCTTGTAAACTCCTGAAAGCCTTGCATAAAAATTATTAATAACAATATTACTGGGGAGCTCATGAATGGGACATTTGAGCATTAGTGACTTCAATCTCCCCCATGCTTGGGAAATGCTTTCTCCATCATGTGGATGAAAATTATAAATGTAATTCCTATCTTTATGAATTTCATGAGGAGGATAAAATTTAGAGTAAAAGAGAGATTCAAGTTCCTTCCACTCCAAATGACGAGGATCATCTAGTAGCTCATACCACTCCCTTGCTTCGCCCTTAAGTGATAAAGAGAATAGCTTCCTCTTAACTTGGTTCATTGAAATACCTGCACACTTGAACAACCCGCATAATTCATGTATAAAGAGTAAATGATCACAATGTATTTTAAAAGGGATGCTTTTAGTATGTGGATTTAAAATATCACAAGTATCATTATAATTACCACATATGGGAGATAAAGTATCATCAGAGAAAAATTTCGTCCTTAAAACTAGGGAACTAAAGAGATCATTTTCATAAGAACCAACTTCCCCAAGCTTAGATGTTTCCATAGCATTAGTAACAAAGGTGTTCAAAAGATTCATACTAATAACATTGCTATTAGCATGCAAAGAAAGTTCCATGGGTTTTTTAATTTTCTTTTCATACAATTCATGTTCTAACTTAGGAAAAATACTAAAAATCTCTCTAATTCTGTTGTTGTTTTCCATTAAGCCTAACTAGTGAAAACAAGAAACAAAAAGACAAAATTGCAGAATCTAAAGGAAATAACTTCGATTAAGCCTAATTTTGTTGTTGTTGTTATTAATTTTATTCAGAATTTTGTTAATTACTTTAATTAACAAACATTCACATAAAACCCCCTGCAACATTTCAATATTACATGCATAACCAATTTCAGCAATTTCACCCGAAACGGTTTCAGTGTTCATTGAAATAATTCCAGCGCTTTCTCAAATCTTTATCTGAAACATATTTGCTCCAAATGTTGTCGGTATTGATGTCTACGCACTTCTATTCTTGTAGACAGTTGTTGGGCCTCCAAGTGTAGAGGTTTGTAGAACAGCACCAAGTTTTCCCCTAAGTGGATCACCCAAGGTTTATCGAACTTCGGGAGGAAGTGGTCAAAGGTATTCCTCTCAAGCAACCCTGCAATCAAGATGCAAGAAGTCTCTTGTGTCCCCAACACACCTGATATACTTGTTAGGTGTATAGGTGCACTAGTTCGGCAAAGAGATAGTGAAATACAAGTGGTAAGGATATAAGACAACGGTGCTAGAAAATAGCTTGATGGAGTGGAAGAGACTTAAGGCAAACTGAAATAAAGATGGAGGCAAGCAAACATGTAACACATCTAATTGCAAATGGTGTTTCAATGCTTAGAAACAAGCCTAGGGATCATATTTTCACTAGTGAACACTCTCATATAAATATATTCTTCTTTATGATAATACGCTGAACTACTCTCCGGTTGGACACTCTAATCCATGGTAGGGCTATAACAGCACACCTCAAAGTTTGCTATCCCCATCTAGATAACCCCACACTATCACCTTGATCACTAGATGGTTCCAACAAACACCACAATTTCATAAAGACATCCAACTCCAAATAGAACTCATAACAAGTATTTGTAATCTCTAGCCTAAGTGCCACCATGGTATGCGCACTGTCAACTTCACACACATGGGGAGAGCAGAGATCTGTTAAAGCACTTGAGTAGCAAGGTAGATCTAATTGATTACAAAGCTCATGATCACAATATGATCACACATAGAGAGAGAGAGATGAACACATAGCTACCGGTAGAACCCTTAGCCTCGAGGAAGAACTACTCCCTCCTCAACATGGGAATCAGCAACGGTGATGGAGATAGTGGTGGAGATTCATGGAGATGGCTCCGGGGGCACTTCCTCATCCTGGCAGGGTGCCAGAACAGAGACTTTTTGTCCCCTGAATCTCCCCTTCAGTGGCAGCGGTGCTGCGGAACTCTTCATGGATTTCTGATTGACGATATAGGGTTTATGCATCAGGAGGCTCTTATAGGCGAGAGCGGAGACTGAGGGGGTGCTGGAGGGGCCCACACCACCCCTTGGCACGGCCTGACCTGGCCTGCGCCACCAGGTGGTGTCGCTAGCCCCTGGCCCCTCTATGTCTCGTCTTCTGGCTCCGTGAGTCTTCTGGTAAAATATCGACTTTGGATTTTGTCCGGTCCAATTCCGAGAATATTGATTTTCTGTCTTTTCAGGAACCAAAAACAGCATAAAATAGGCAACTGGCACTGTGGCATCTTGTTAATAGGTTAGTCCAAGAAATTATATGAAAAGTACTCCAAAGTGTGGACAAAACACAAGAAATTAGATAAAACCAAGCATGGAACATCAAAAATTATAGATACATTTGCAATGTATCATACGACAACTAGGATCATCTCCCATCGTTAGCATTGCCTGTGACCCAGAAGATGGAGCCCCTACTATGTTTTATTTTCTGCTGCTTTGGTTGTATTAAGACTGGGTCATGAGCTCTTTTATTTGTGTAAGACCTTATTATGGTTTGTAATGGATGATGTATTGTGATATCCAATCTGTTATGCCTAGCAAAAATGGTAATCCTGGGATTGCGAGGTATGGCATAATAGGCATCTAGGATTAAAAATCCGGGTGTTGACAAGTTGGTATGAGAGCCATCCTGACCATAGGAGATCCTAGTTAGAATGGACGTCCGAACAAAAACTTAGTTTCAAAACAAAACAAGTGAGTATTTATGAAAACCTATTCCCACTCTTATCCTTGATTCTTTCAAAAAAAATCATGTTCCTAAAAAATTCTTGCGTTCCTACATAAAATTTGACACACTTGATCAACTCACTAACTTACTCACCCTAAATTCTTATAGATGGAAGTCATGTATTGCAAGTTCTACTAGTTGGGAAATAGAGGCCAACTGATCTTCGAGAGGGATCTAGATGCACTGTCAGAGTATCTTGAGTGCCCGCACCCATAATTCTTCCTGGCACAACTCAACGATCACGTAGGAGGAGATCTACAATGGCTTATAGTTGTAGATCTCAGAGGCAAGATGGAAGCACCCACTTTGGAGAATATGCAATTCACCTTGCGGGAGAACAACTGGCTAGATGGATTAGCCAGGGCTATGCATGAAGCTCTTACCCGTCTGTGTGGGTAAAACATCAACTTGATACAGGGAACTCGCTTTGCTCACTTCGCAAGGCGTGATTCTATGGGAATGCCATTGGAGCTGCCAGGACACCCGGAGTTGAAGCACCAGGTGGACAATCTTGACTTCATGTTGTATGATATAGGCAGAAGGAATTGGACAACGCTCGTTCCTACGCCAACCATAACCTTGCTATTACCGTAAAGAAGGACCAGACCCTCGCCATTCTCACCAAGGAGCGCCAATCACTTCATGGTCAGCGTGACAAGAAGGGTCGTACCATCGATCGTCTTCACAAGAAGGTGGCCTCTCTCGAGAAGACCATCCATGAACAAGAAGTCCAGCTTGAAGCAAAGGAGGAGGAGGAAGGTGAAGATATCTAGGGAGATCTTTACTCTTGCCTCAGTGATGACAACGACTATCTGGAGGATGATGCCATGGAGTTCCACACGGATGATGATGATTCCGACTTCATTGATGATGATTAGATGCACTTGATTACTACCATAGGAGTGAGTTGTACAGGTCCCACTATATCGTAGTTTCACAGAATGGTTCTTAAAACCATCTATTTTTCTATTTGTTTGTGGTGTGTGTTTGTATGGTGTGCTTTGAATGAATGAGAGGAAATTGTTAGTTTGAAAAACCTAAGTCAAACTCAAAGTTTAAAGCTTTTGAAACAAAACCATGAACCTTAGAAATTTCCCTCTTATCTCATTATCCATCTCAATCTTCAGATGACTCGTGGAAACCCCGGAGGAAGCAATTCATCTTAGGACCCAATGTTGCAGATTCTGCAAATGCTAGTTTCTGACCGTCAACCTAGTAGAGCCAAGTGCCAAGCCAACCTAGCCACTCTTCAACATATAGCACAGATGGCCCACAATAATCAAGGCCATGGAAACCAAGATCACCATGGATTCAAACTTAAGAACTTTCAGAATACCAACCCACCTATCTTTAATAAGTCTGAGGATCCCTTAGATGCTGATGACTGGCTACAAACCATGGAGAACAATCTGGAGGTCACAGAATTTGAAGCCAATGAGAAAGTATTGTTTGCCACCCATTATCTGGGAGGAGATGCAAGAGCCTGGTGGAATAGCACCCGTACCATGAATGACGGTCAGATGATGACTTGGGAAGCATTCAAGATCTAGTTCAGCCGCACCCATGTGCCACAAGGTTTTGTCACCAGGATGAGAGAAGAGTTCAGGGAACTGAAGCAAGGAAGGATGACGGTAGTGGAGTACCGTGACAAATTTCTGTCCTTAGCTAGATATGTCCCTGATGGGATTAACACTGAAGCCAAGAAGAAGGAAAGGTTCCTGAATGGATTGCATGATGAGATGAAGACGGTGTTAGTCAACATCCATTTTGGAGATCTAGAAGAGCTCGTAGAATCTTCCATTCAGATGGAAGGGAAGATCAACCAAGCCAATGACAACCGCAAGCGTTACATGATGCACCAGACTGGGTCCCACAATAATTAGAAGTATCGCCCAACCCGTCTGCAGGATATGCCCCAAGAAACAACAGACCCCCGATGACCCGTCCAAGCTACCCCAATCATAGCGGAGGAAACCACAACAACAACCCCGGCAACTCCAACAACTTCAACCATGCACCGTCCAAGTCCAAAAACAACAACAACAACAACAACAACAATAATACTGCCCCAAGGACTGGAAGCAATGTTATGTTTGTTGCAGCCAAAGACATGTCCCAGATTACTTGCTTTGAATGTGGAGTCAAGGGTCACTACTCCAATGAGTGCCCCAAGAAGCTTGCAGAAGCCACCAATGTGAATGCACCCGCTCAGCAGCACCGTCGTGTTCAGCATGGAAGGAGATTTTCCCCAGGGAATTCTCTTAACCACAACGGCCGTCTGTTCCACATGAATGCTGAAGAAGCTCAGGAAGCACCCGATGTCGTGCTGGGTATGTTTTTTGTTAACTCATTGCTTGCAAGAGTGTTGTTTGATTATGGAGCATCGCACTCGTTTGTGACAGAAGAATTTGCATGCACTAGTAAGAGTCAACCAACAAAACTGAAGCATGTTATGATAGTCCAAATACCTGGTTCAACCACCAAAGCTATAAAAATTTGCAAGGATGTACCTATCAGAATCAATGGAATAGATTTTTATGCCAATCTAATAGTACTTGGAACCAAAGGTTTGGAAGTAGTACTAGGAATGGATTGGATGTCGAAACATAAAGGATTAATCGACTGTGCCAAGAAAGCCATAACCATGACCAGTAGCTCTAGAGTATCAGTAGAGCATGTATCTGAGACCTTGCCCCGTAAATTCAAATGCAACAAGAGTCTAGCCCAACCAACCCTAGACCAAGTCAGAGTAGTCTATGAATACCCCGACGTATTCCCAGATGAATTGCCTGGTATGGCCCTAGATCGGGATATCGAGTTCATCATTGAACTAATTCCTAGAACTAGACCCATAGCTCAGAGACCTTATAGTATGAACCCATCGGAATTAGTGGAGCTAAAGAAGCAACTTGATGCTATGCTGGAGAAAGGTCTGATTCAACCAAGCGCATCGCCATGGAGATCACCTGTTTTCTTTGTGGATAAGAAAGATGGAGGTAACCGTTTGTGCACGGATTACCGGAAGCTGAATGATGTCACCATCAAGAACAAGTACGCACTGCCGAAGATCAAGGATCTGTTTGACCAGTTGACTGGTGCCAGAGTGTTTTTTAAGATTGATCTTAGAACTGGTTATCACCAGCTCAAGATTCGTGCAACGGATATTCCAAAGACTCCTTTACTACCAGATATGGATTGTATGAGTATATGGCCATGTCTTTTGGTTTAACCAATTCCCCCGCTTATTTCATGATTCTCATGAATAAGATTTTATGAACTTCCTGGATAAGTTTCTCGTGTTTTTTATCGACGATATTCTAATCTATTCCAAGTCAGAAGAAGACCACGAGCTACACCTAAGAACCATCCTTCAAACCCTTAGAGAGCATCATTTGTATGCCAAGTTTAGCAAATGTGAGTTCTGGTTGAAGGAAGTAGGATTCCTAGGACATATTGTGTCGGCAGGAGGAGTCAGTGTCGATCCCGCCAAGATCAAAGATGTTGAAAACTGGAAAGCCCCAACCACTCAAACCCAGGTTCGTGCATTTCTCGGATTAGCGGGATATTACCACAAGTTCGTTGAAGGATTTTCGAGCATCGCAAGACCGATGACCCAATTGTTGAAGAAAGATAGAAAGTTTGAATGGACTGACAAATGTGAAGCAAGTTTTCAAGAACTCAAGAAGAGATTGATTTCAGCCCCAATTCTGATTATGCCAGATATCAAGAAGCCTTTTGATGTGTATTGTGATGCATCCAAGATTGATCTCGGATGTGTGTTGATGCAGGAAGGAAAAGTCATAGCATACCTATCCCGACAACTGAAGCAGCATGAGCAAAACTACCCTACCCATGATTTTGAACTAGCAGCCATAGTATTAGCCTTGAAGACATGGCGTCATTACCTTATGGGTAAGCGCTGTGATATTTATTCGGATCAAAAAGAGTCTGGAGTATATTTTCACCTAGAAGGAGCTGACTATGAGGTAATGGAGATGGATAGAGTTAATCAAGGATTATGACCTTGACATTCACTATCACCCCGACAAAGCCAATGTGGTAGCAGATGCTCTGAGCAGATTGTCGTGTAGATTAAACACCATGATAAAAGAAGCCCAACCAAGTTTGCATGAAGACTTGGAGCAGTTTAGAATGGAGCTGGTTAGCAAAGGATTTTTAGCTAGCATTGAACTTCAACCCACATTGATCAGTCAGGTCAAGGAGGCGCAGAAACGAAATGCGAGTATCGACAGAATCAAACGTCTTATTGGTACAGGGAAGGTACCCGGATTCACCGAAGATGAAGAATGAATTTTGTGGTACAAAGGACGTATACGTGTGCTAGCAGATTCTGAGTTGAAACAAGTCATTATGCAGGAAGCTCATGATACTCTTTATTCTATCCACCCCGAAGGAATGAAGATGTATCAGGATTTGAAGGAGCAATTTTGGTGGCACAAGATGAAGAGAGAAATCGGAAGCTACATAGCTAAGTGTGATATATGTCAGAGAGTCAAAGTGGAACATCAAAGACTTGCAGGACTTTTGCAACCATTGCAGATTCCATAATATAAATGGGATTATATTGGAATGGACTTTATCACCGGTTTGCCTACTTCTAGTAGGGGAATGACTCTATTTGAGTCATAGTTGATAGACTCTCTAAGATAGCCCATTTTATACCTGTCAAGACTACCTACCAGAGTTTGAAGCTAGTAGAGTTGTACATTGCTAGAATCGTCAGTTTGCATGGAACCCCTAAGACGATAGTATCGGATCGAGGAACCCAGTTTACCTCAAGATTTTGGTAGAAAGTCCAAGAAGGATTTGGAACCAAGTTGAATTTTAGCATAGCTTATCACCCGCAGACCGATGGACAAACCGAAATAGTCAACAAAATCTTAGAAGATATGTTGAGAGCTTGTGTGCTAGAGTATGGATCAAAATGGGAAGATTGTCTGCCTTTCATAGAATTCTCATATAACAACAGTTATCAAGCCAGGTTGGAAATGGCCCCATTTGAATTTCTGTATGGAAGAAAGTGTCGTACCCCCTTGAATTGGTCGCAAATAGGAGAGAGTTAGATTTTTGGACCTGACATCCTACGAGAAGTCGAAGAGAAGGTTCACAAAGTCCGTGAGCACCTCAAAACTACCCAATCCAGACAGAAGAGTTATGCTGACAAGTGACGTAGAGACCTGACTTTCAATGTCGAAGTTTTGTGTATCTCAAAGTGTCACCTTTGAAGGGAATGCAGCGTTTTCAACTGAAAGGAAAGTTAGCCCCCAGATATATTGGACCCTTCCAGATTTTGAATCGCCGAGGAGAAGTATCGTATCAACTGGAACTGCCAGAAGAGATGTCAGCCATCCATGATGTGTTCCATATCTCGTTACTTCGCAAATGCTTAGAAGTTCCAAAGAAGACCAAAGTGTTCAAGAACATCTGTCACCGAGCCATAGATATCAACAAGAATCTGACGTATCGGGAAATACCCATCCGTATATTGGAAGAAGCCTTCAGAACCACCAGGACCCGGAGTATCATGTTTATCAAGATCCAATGGAGCAACCATACCGAAGAAGAAGCTACGTGGGAGCGAGAAGATTACATTAGGACTGAGTTTCCAGATCTCTTTAGTTCCTAGTTTTTCTTAAATCTCGGGACGAGATTTTGTTTAAGGAGGGAAGGTTTGTAACATCCCAAAAACATTAATCAAGTTTATCAAGTTCTAATCACCCAAATTTAGGGTTAACAAAAACTTTTATTCCAAAAATCTATATGAATGCATGTGTGTTTTGCATTAGTGTAGAATTGAGTGAATTTGCCATGCTTGATTGCTACAAATGATGATAAATGGTTTAAAGATGAATGCTACATCATCTAGGCCGATTACAAACAAAATCCAAAGAAAAATAAATCAAATATGAATAAAAAGAACAAATGGTCATTTTGACCAAAGTTAACCACTAGGCCACTTTGAGTGTTCCTAGAAGAGAATTTCTAACAGAAACATTTCTACTTGTTTACACCCCTTGCTAGACCAAGTAAAAGTGAACCCAACCCCACTTTACAATCCTAGAGAAACTATTTTGAAATCTATTTAATGGACAGTTGAAATTTGAATCTAGTTCATATGGTAAGATCACCATTTTGCAAAAGCCAACTAAACCAATTCCCCTTGGCAAACCTAAGCAACCAGAGACTACCAAGCATAAGTTAAGATCACTCACCAAGTTTCATTAAAAAAATTCAAATTCAAATTCTTTCGGCCATTTCATCAAACACCTTGTAGACAAAAATCAAAACCTGCCTAACTATATTGTTTGGGGCATTGATCACCAGACCAAATCCCCCAATTCCACTCCCCTTGTCCCCCCCAGTGTCCAGCAGCACTAGACACGCTTCCCCTTAGCCGTTATGCACCAGTGCACCGCTGCCCGAAGCCACACTCGCCGGCCGACAGTGGACAGAGCGCTAGAGGCCACGCCGCCCTCTCCCACGACGTGCACCAGACACGCCACCTTCCACCGCCACCCCCTATCCAAGCCTCGACCATAGCCAAGCCCTGGATCACCCTAGCAACGCCGTACCTACTCTCTCTGCGCCGTGCCGAGAGCACGCCAGAGCGCCGCACCCGATTGACTGGCACAGACTGCGCCTCGCTCTCTCCGTGCACGCGCACACTCCCCATGATCACATCCACCTCCCAAACACCCCCGTTCGCCGTCGCGCGACCCGTAGCACCCGTGCACTGTCGCAAACACCGCCGCTGCCGTGCAGAGCATCGCATGCGCCAGACCAACCTAGACCGCCCCGTGCCTAGCCATTAAGCCAGGGACGACCGTCGGGGAACACCGCACCACCCCCTACCGTCAGTCGTGCCGCTAGCCGCCTGTATCATCGTCACCGATGAGCCCGACTTCGTCATGTTCGGTCCCCTCGCCGTTGTATAAATAGAGACCCCCTCCGCCTCCATTCTCCACACCAACACACTCCCCACTCCTCACTAATCCTCCCAAACCCTTCCCTGGAGCAAGGAGAGCTCTCCCTCGCCAGAATTTGGCCGGAGCCCGCCACTGTAGAAGGAGAAGGGTGTCGTCGATTGGAGCCACCCCAGGAGCTATCGTGACCATCGTTCGAACCGCGATAGTCGACCACATCGTTCGCCCCCATCACCGACCCTAGCTGGAGCCTAGGTGAGCCTCACCAGACCCCCACCGCCGCGTTAGGTTTAATTACTCACCGGAGCTGTTCGTCGGAGACGACGAATCACAACCATTGGATCGTCTATTAATCACATGGCCTAAATTTAATGATACCGTTTTGGTTAGTTTATGTCGCTGACTAGTGGACCCCGCTTGTCAGCAGCCCGTTGCACTGTGCTATGCAGATTGGGTCGGCCCGTTTAAGTTCCCACGTAGGCCTGGCAATTCAAATAAGGATTTTCCAATTTAGTTAAAACCAAATTCTATTAGTAGGTTCAAAAATCAATTCAAAGAGATTCACTAAACCAAATTGCATGATTCCAATTTTGTTAGAAATATATTTAAATTATCTATCCAAACCCGTTGGATTCAAATCAATTGGAATTAGAGATCACATATACTAAAAATAATAAGACAAAGACATTTCCAACTTCAAACATTTTTAAAAAATCAACCATAAATGCTTTTGAGTTGATTCCAACTCTCAAAAATCACATTTGATAAGATCTATCTGAATATGTCAAAATATTTAGGTTTGTATGCAGTGACATTGGACTAGTACAAAAATAATGCTAAATAGGAATTTCTAGTCACTTTAATTCTATTAAATGATAATCCTAAACTTTATAAAATATGACCCACACTTTAAATCACATTCCCGTGTATTAGAATATATGGTGATGACATGTGTCAACATGATCCCATATGTTAATTGGAGAATATTAAATCTTAATTATTTTCAATGAATAGAAATTACTTTTCTAAAATAAGATAAATAGGATTAAGTCTTTATTTCATGTGATGATTGTGATGATGCTAGATCATCAAGTGTGAGCCTTAGTGTGCTAAATATAATTAGTTAAGTATTGTTTAGTGATTGTTACCCCGTATTCATTTATAGATGATAGTACCGACCCGGGATCCGAGGAGGAGGAGTACTACCAAGAAGAAGAAGAAAACTTCAACCACTGCTCTACTCAAGGCAAGCCATCACTAATTGCAATATAACCTAAGCAAGATGCATTAGGCATGCTTTGGTTATACAACTTTGATTATACCCATCCTAAGTTTTACTTGCAAGCTTTATTCTTCTACTTTACCAAAGTTCTTTACTTTAGTTAGTGCTTTGTGAGTAATGGAAAATTAGGATAGATAGCATAAAGAATATAAAACTAGGCCTAACTAGTTATACTAAGATGTCATTCCATGGCATGAGATTGGAGATTAGCACCCCTCATCAGTGAACACTCTTAACTTTAGTGGCTAGTGCTAAGCATAAAAGTTGATCACTTTAGATGGGAATACTTGGTGAAAATGATTATGAAAACCTTGGAATGAGGATTCATTCTATTGAAATGTTTTTACATGTGTTGAGAAACACCAAAGGATTTGATGATGAAAATGTTGAGGCACGAGGCTTAGCCCTTTTATAAAAACTGATGGTTGGGTTCGGATCCGATACCATTCCAATTTTATCGTACAACCACAATACCCGAATTGGGTAGGGGTTAGCTGGAAGTTTATATGCCTTAGTATGGGTTCCCTCACGGAAGAGGTTTTAGCTGAGGCTACCTCGTGAGTGTGAATGTCCAGGATAGCAGATGGCCATTGCTGGGAGGCCAAGCTCATAGAGGAGGTGCCTATACTAGAGTGTGTAATTGGAAGGTTATGATTGATTATCCACATACTAAGTATGATGATTCAGGGTTATCCCTGACAGATGTATCGAATTTTGTGGTGAAAGTGTACCACCTCTGCAGAGTGTCAAACTAATCGAATAGCAGCGTCCGTGGTCATGGACAGTTGGAGTGGCCATACTGTTCTGTCATCGGATGTTTTCAAAATGACTTATGAACCGAACTATGACTTTTACTTGACCACAACAGGGTTGTGAACATGAAAACTAGGTTCCCACTTAAGTGATTTAGAACATTAACTTAGTTCTCTTTACTTTTAAACTCAGTTTTTGATAAATCTGGCTTTTTGCAAATAAACCTGGAGCTTAAGATTCCTACTAGAACTACCTTACTTGTTAGTGATAGTTTGAGAGTACTTAAAGAGTACTCATGGCTTTGTCCCTGGCTATTCCCGTGGCCACACTATGAGGAGGACAATCAGGATGATGGACAATAGGACGTCTACGACAACTAGGATCATCTCCCATCATCAGCATTGCCTGTGACCCGGAAGATGGAGCCCCTACTACGTTTTCTTTTCCGCTCCTTTAATTGTATTAAGACTGGATCATGAGATCCTTTATTTGTGTAAGACCTTATTATGGTTTGTAACGAATGATGTACTGTGATATCCAATCTGTTATGTCTCACAAAAATGGTATTCCTGGGATTGCGAAGTATGGCATAATAGGCATCTGGGATTAAAAATGAGGGTGTTGACAGGGAAGTTCACTCATATCTAGCACCCTGGGTTTAGATACTTTGCATTGTTTCTTATTAGGGGATTCCTGAAGGAGATATGCCATATAGGCAAATAATAAATAGGTTTATTATCTTATATCAATTAGTTCATAATAGTTTTTACCGTTCTATAACTGTATAAAGCATAAACATTAATACAAGTGTGGTATATAAACAAACCAAGTCCCTAGTAGCCTTTATGCAACTAGTTCATTGGGCAACCGATGATCAAGGTTTCTTGATAATGGAGCTTCTATGCTAGTTGAGACTAAAGTCATATCATTAGAGAATGATGTTATGGATATTACCCATACAAGTATTGTGACATGATCAAGTCACATGGTTTATCATTGTAATAGTTAGAAACTAAGTGAGCTTCTCCTTAGACCATGAGATCATATTTAATCACTATCACCCGCCGCTTCTTAGACTGCATCAACCATAACTTTCTATTAGGTTGATCATAAAGGTATATGTTGGGTATTCCAGAGAGACACGTTGATGCATATGCATCAAGATCAGGATCTGTTCACCCGCGTGGCGGGAAGATACATTAGGCCCACTTGCTGAGATGTTATCCAATAAGTTGCAAAAAGTGACTAGGTTATGGGGATGTGATATCATAGTAACGAGATAAGTAAACTTTTCAATAATGATATTAGGATGTTGATACCGATGGTCAAATCTCAGATAAGTCATGTATCAAAGAAACAAAAGGAATTGAACTCAGAGTTTATGTTTCAAACGACAATGCATCAAGGAATGCACATGGGTAATTATGGGCATCCCGGTCCCACTATTGATCATTTATATCAGAGAGTTCTCGATCATGTCTATCACATTCCCAAACCATAGGGTAACACACTTAAGGGTATTACGATGTTTTGAGATCATTATGGAATCGTTGGGATCATCGTTGCAAAGAAGAGAAAACCGGAAGTGTTTCAACTAAAGTCTGAAGTTGTTCAGAGTGATCAAGAAGGAGTTTATGATCATAAGGAAATGTTAAATATGTTTTTATATTAATTACTGGAATTAATAATAAAATAATATTTAAAATTAATTTTAATGCAACTTCCACTAATGTGCCAAATCCTCGGAGGGAAAAGGCCCAAAAGGGAGCCACCCATGGGCCAGCCGCCGCCTAAGGCACCCGTCGGCTGGCCTTGGGCCGCCATGCAGGATGGGCGGGTGGGGCCCACCTTGATGGATCCTCCTTCCTTGGCGAGAGCCTCCCCCTCCCTTCTCCTTTAGTCCCACACTAACAACTGGCAAGGTGGGGGTCCCTCCCCTCCTCCTATATATAGACGGAATAGGGAGAGGAAAATAAGTAAATTAGGAATTTCCTAAGTTATTTTTTCTTAGGGAATTTTTACCTCTATCTCTCCGTTGAATCTCGTGTGTGTGGTTCCAAGAATAACTGCATGCGTGGGAGATGAAACCACCCTAACACCATGTCGTGCTGCTGGAACCTAGTTCTAGAAGGTCTACTTCCGTATCTCGGCTAGATCAAGGAGAATGGGAGTCGTCGTCAGACACCGGACATGTGCAAAACCACGGAGGTGCTGCCACTTGTGGCACTAGAGCTGTCGTGGAAGTACTAGCAGGTGATGAGCGAGGAGAAACGAGATTCCAACTCCGGGATGCTTGCTTCAGTCCATAGATGGATCACTGAAGTTTGCATACCTTATCAGCATCCTTAGGATCGACAAAACCCTTAGGTTGTATCATATACAACTCTTCTTCAATATTACAATTGAGGAACATAGTTTTTACATCCATCTGCCATATTTCATAATCGAAATATGCAGCCATTGCTAACATAATCCTAACCGACTTAAGCATCGCTACGGGAGAGAATGTCTCATCGTAGTCAACTCCATGAATTTTTCGAAACCCCTTTGCGACAAGTCAAGCTTTATAGATGGTCACATTACAATCAGCATCAGTTTTTTTTTGAAATCCATTTATTCTCAATGGCCTTTCGATCGTGAGGTAAGTCCACCAAGGTCCAAACCTGGTTTTCGTACATGGATTTCATCTCGGATTTCATGGATTCTAGCCATTTGTTGGAATCTGGGCTCATCATCGCTTCTTCATACGTCGCAGGGTCATCTATTTCATCAATCATGAAATTCATAACAGGATTGCCGTACAGTTCAGGAGCTGCACATGTCCTACTTGACCTGCGAGGTTTGGTAGTGTCCTCTTTCGAAGTTTCATGATCAATATCATTAGCTCTCTCTTCATTAGGTGAAGTCAA
This sequence comes from Avena eriantha, assembly GCA_910589775.1. Lineage (NCBI taxonomy): Eukaryota > Viridiplantae > Streptophyta > Magnoliopsida > Poales > Poaceae > Avena > Avena eriantha. The sequence continues at coordinate 299,675,257 of OU342742.1, forward strand.
CTCCGAAACAACTTCCTGTGCTGCACTACTCGCCATTTCATGAAGAGAAGGTTCAATAACCTCTTCGAGTTCTACCTTCCGACTACTCACACCTTTCGTGAGAAACTCCTTCTCAAGAAAGGATCCATTCTGGGCAACAAAAACCTTGCCCTCGGATATGTGATAGAAGGTAGACCCAATCGTTTCCTTAGGGTATCCTATGAAGACACATTTTTCCGCTTTGGGTTCATGTTTATCCGGCTGAAGTTTCTTCACATAAACATCGCATCCCTAAACTTTAAGAAATGACATCTTAGGTTTGTCTCCAAACCATAATTCACATGGTGTCGTTTCAACGGATTTAGATGGTGCCCGATTTAAAGCAAATGCACCGGTTTCTAGTGCATAACCCCAAAATGATAATGGCAAGTTAGTAAGACATCATAGATCGAACCATATCCAATAAAGTACGATTAGGACGTTCCGACACACCATTACGTTGTGGTGTTCCGGCAGGCGTGAGTTGTGAAACTATTCCACAATTTTTCATATGTGTGCTAAACTCGTAACTAAGATACTCTCCTCCACGGTCGGACCGCAGAAATTTGATCTTTCTATGACGATGATTTTCCACTTCATTCTGAAATTCCTTGAACTTTTCAAAAGTTTCAGACTTATGTTTCATCAAATAGATATACCCGTATCTACTCAAATCATCCATGAAAGTAACAAAATAACGATATCCACCTCGCGCCAACACACTCATTGGTCCACACACATCAGTATGTATGATTTCCAATAAATCTATCGCCTGTTCCATTGAACCGGAAAACGGCGTTCTAGTCATCTTGCCCATAAGGCATGGCTCACATGTATCAAATGATTCAAAATCAAGTGATTCCAAAAGTCCATCAGTATGGAGTTCCTTCATGCGTTTAACGCCAATATGACCTAGACGGTAGTGCCACATATATGTAGATATATCATTATCAAGTTTAACCCTTTTAGCATCAACATAATGAATATGCATAATACTACTATCGAGATCCAATAGAAATAAACCATTCAACATAGGTGCAAGACCATAAAAGATATTATCCATATAAATCGAACAACCATTGGTTTTAGATTTAAAGAAATAACCACTTCGCATCAAACATGATCCGGATACAATGTTCATGCTCAGTGCAGACACAAAATAACAATAATTTAGATTTATCACTAATCCCGATGGCATATGGAGAGGCAGCGTTCCGACGGAGATCACATCAACTCTTGATCCATTGCCGACCCGCATCGTGACCTCATCCCTTGCTAGCTGTCGCTTGTTTCGTAGCCCCTGAATCGAGTTACATATATTAGCAACCGATCCCGTATCAAATACCCAGGTGCTACTGCGAGTACTAGTCAAGTACACATCAATAACATGTATATCACATATACCTTTGTTTGCCTTGCCGGCCTTCTTGTCCGCCAAATACTTGGGGCAGTTACGCTTCCAATGGCCAGTCCCCTTGCAATAGTAGAACTCGGTATCAGACTTAGGGCTAGCTCGGGGTTTCTTTTTAGGTGCGACATCAAATTTGCCGCCCTTCTTTCCCTTCTACTTGCCTTTCTTGTCCTTCTTGAAACCGGTAGTCTTATTGATCATCAACACTTGATGTTCTTTCCTAATCTCCACTCCTGAAGTCTTAAGCATTGGCCGAAGCTCAGGAAGAGACTTCTTCATGCCCTGCATGTTATAGTTCATCACGAAGCTATTATAGCTAGGTGACAGAGATTGGAGAACATGATGTATGCCTAAGTCAATGGGAATCATTATTCCCAAGGACACAAGCTTATCGGCGTACCCAGACATTTTGAGTACATGCTCACTGACGGAGTTGGTCTCGTCCATCATGCAGCTAAAGAACTTTTCAGAAACATTATAACTCTCTACGGCAGCATGGGTATCGAAAATCATTTTCAATTCTCCCATGGTATCAAAGGCATTGCCATTTTCGAAACGCTTTCGAAGTTCTGGTTCTAGCCCATACAGTATGCTGCAATGAACTAAGTTGTGGTCCTCCTGACGAGTTATATAGACATTCTTTTCCTCGTTAGGGGCATCAGGAGCTGGTGGGGGCCTAGCGGCGCCTCTAGCACATATTGCTTTTTGCAGTAGTGAGGAGAATCCTCAAATTCATAGCCTAGTTGGTGAAGTTGCTACCAATCGCAGCAAGTTTCTCAATCTCCATGAACACATTGAAATTAAAAGTAGGTGGTAACATCTACAACAGAATTTGTAAAGTTTATTTAGACTAAGTTTATGATAGATTGAGTTCAACTAATCCAAATTACAAATGAACTCCCACTCAAAAAACGACATCCCTCGTGTCTTTTTGGTGATTACATGAACCAAATCCACTACACCAAGTCCGATCATCACGTGAGTCGGTGTAGCTTCAAAGGCGAGCATCTATATAGGCATCATATCAACTATATGACTCATGCTTAACCTTTTGGTCCGTGTTCCGAGGCCATGTCTATACATGCTAGGCTCGTCAAGTAAGAACCTTAGTACCTGCGTGTATAAAACTGTCTTACACCCGTTGTATGAAAGCGCAGAGTCGAGTACACCCGATCATCACGTGATGTCTCGAAACATGATCCATAGAACGGTGCATACTTAAGGAAGAACACATTTTATCTTGATATCTAAATGAGGGATCATCTTACAATGCTACCAAAAGCGCCAAACTAGCAGTATAAGATGCTAACATCTAATGTGTAAAGTGCGATGATATGGTCCATGCATTTGTTATCTATCATTTGCATCATGGTTTGATCTCTATCATTCCTTTGTGTATAAGTCCAAGGTCTATGGAACTTACACGTTAAGTGTGTTGTAAGAGTATCTATCATACATCTACTTACAATAATACAATATCAAGACACTAGCCCAGCAATGATCTAAACTAGACGCCTCTAATTTATCAATTGCAAGTTTTACGTGGCTTAGGGATTTCGGAGATAGAACCGGTCTTACCTATGAACATGAACCACAATGAGGATAACCAAGTTATTAGAAACTCGTTGCAAATCAGATATTGACTATAGTAGGAGAGACAGACACCCGCTAGCCACTTATGCAAAACTGGTTGCATGTCAGTCGTGGAACCGGTCTCATGTACGATGACATGTAAGGTTGGTCCGGGCCGCTTCATCCCACTATGCCACCAATATCAAAATACATAGAATATGCAATACCATGATCATCATCGCCCACATATAAACATATGTGTACTACCCGTGCAAAGCACCTACACATAGATCAGGCTCTGATACCACAGTTGGGTTCACAGCATAGAAAACAAAAAAATTCCTACGATGAGAACTATACGACAAGATCTATCTAGTAGATACAGAGCAACGGGTGGATATACATCCATGGAGAACTTACCCTTGAAGACAACAAAGTTTTGTTAACGAGTTGGAACTCGTGGATGATGTAGTCGTACGCTTGCCGATCTCAAGATCATGTGGAAGTCCGAGCGCCACAAATCAGTAGCGCATCCGTCCTCGCACACACGTTCAAGCCACCAGACAACCTCCACCTCCTCGCTCTAGTGAATCAGCGGAAGCAGCAATTCCATACGCAAGGCCACCGGGAACATGTATCTCGCTAATCCGAGACCATGGGGGAATATCTAGAGGGGGAGAGAGATCCTTCACGAGGAGGTGTGCTTTGTGAGAGAGGAGAGGGGGCCTTTTATAGGAGAGGGGGGATCCTCCCCTCCCATGGCCGGTGGCCAAGGGGGGTGCCCCCACCTCTTCCCCATTCATATGGTGGAAGCTCCACTCACATCAATTCAAGATCCACCCAAAATTCCACTCACATGCATTAAATTTCCACCAAATTTAATGCAACTCTCAATTAATAAAACTCTTTTATTTATTTTATTCAGAATTTTGTTAATTACTTTAATTAACAAAAATTCACATAAAACCCCTTGCAACATTTCAATATCACATGTAGAATCACTTTCTGCAATTTCACTCAAAACGATTCCGGTTTCTATCGAAACAATTCCCGCGCTTTGCAATCCTTTCATCTGAAACATATGTGCTCCAAAATGGTGTCCAGAAACCCTTAAGTGTGTCACCCTACGCTTGGGGAATAATGCAGACATGATTGAGACTCCTCTCAGATCAATAATCAGAAGCTGGACCTGGAGATCCATACTGACTCCTGCACATTCAACGATGACTTCTATGATCGTGAGAACCTTTAACGCTAGTAATCTTAATCACTTTGTCTCATGATACAATACATGTCCGAGATTCGATCATCGGTATCAAAATACCTAGTTGATCTCGTTATCGACATGCACTCTTTTCTCATTCCCGTGACATAACATTCTAGTGATCACATCACTTGTTTGGAAGCTATCTTAATGTGATATCACCGAGAGGGCCCAGAGTATATCTATCCGTCATCGGGATTGAAAAATTCCACTCTTGATCCATTAGCCTCAACATAACACCTTCGTAGAACTTAACCCACCTTTATAGTCACCCTGTTACGGTGTGATGTTTGATGTTATCAAGATACTCTTCCGGTGTTAGCAATTAACATGATCTCACGGTCTCACGACTAAGATTACTTCGTATGATGTTATAGCAATGTAAACATAATGACTTTGATCGTAATGCTATACTTAGGATGAATGTTCATCACATCATTTCACAAATGTTGTGACCTCGTTATTAACAACATCCAATGTCCATGATTAGGAAACCTTGATCATCTTGTTAATCAACAAGCTAGTCTGGAAGAGAGGCATAACTAGGAACCCTTTTTGTTTATTAAGCACACATGTATTGACGTTTCCTTTTTCAATACAATTATAGCATGCAAAATAAACATCTATCATATACACGGAATACATAATAACAACTTTATTATTGCCTCTCAAAGCATATTTCCTTCACCTAGGTGGTGCCTATCATCTCAAGGACTTGAAAAGTGGAGTCTCATACTCCAACCCCTAGAATGTCACGCATATGCATCGATTCTATGCTTAGGATTTTTTACCTTTCAAAAAGGCTACTTAACCAAATCACGTAAATGCTACCTACCATTAATAAATATAAGCTTCCCTCTACTAATAGCCGATTCATTTCTTACTTTTACCACACCTAACACTCAGGGGATACGCTTCTCAGAGTAACCTTATATGCTATCAACTTCCTGCAATCGAACACCTCTTATGCGATAGCCTGAATAGATGGCTCTTCCTAAGCGTCGAATCCTTGATAAATCCAACATTGTTGTAGCCCAACTGACAGGTTGGCAAGGTACTGAGACTAAGGGCATCAGGCTAATTAAAGGTTCTAGCATACGGTGCATCGGTTCAAGTCAAACAACAATGAAAAATTAATTACAACAAGCCGAAAGGCAAATATTATTTACAAAGTAAAAATACTTCACATATCTACGTCTTGTGCAGGTTACAAGGATGGCACCTAATGAGGTTGTCACCGAGTCTGTCGACGCTAGAGAACTATGTTGGTCTAGATCTCGAACTAATGGATGATGCTCATGGTTGGACACCCAACAGCTCGAAAGCGTGGCTTCATATCCCGGTTAACACCACATGGTGTTGGATGGAGTCCTCTTCCAAAAATAGCCAAGTCTAGATGGGGATGGTGAATCCAAACATATGAAAGCGCTGCCTTGGCCCCCGTAATAAGTTGGGCACGATGCACTCTTTGACACCCTCCATGTTGTGAAACCTCCGCATCAAAGATAAGAGACTAAAAGGCCCAGGGTCCAATGGATACATCACATTATACACCATTGCCAAGGTTGCATGAGAGCTCTTGAAGAACTTAGTGACTTTCTCAATCCGAACCTAGAGTACGACTATGACAATACCTCGGCTCCTATCTGACCAGAAGGATGATCCAACCTCTAAATCAATCTGGTCCAATGAATTGAGTTGAATGTCGAAACATGTTTTCTCCTCTTGAGGATCCTGTCTGAAAACTACACAAGTAAGAAAATAGATCAAGCACATGGCAAGATTAACCCTCAAGACTCGAGATCTTCATGGGTGCTTACATAGTAAATCATCGTTGGCCTTTGCCGCTTCATCAAGAAGATACTTTTCGGGCTCAGCTACTTTTTTAGCCTCTGATTTCCATACATCATCTAGTCTCTTCATGTTCTTGTAGAGATTCTCTAGTTCCTTCAGCGATCACGAAGGCGGGAAAGCATCAACAGCTCAGGCACCCTTCTTGTCAACTTCTCCCGAACTAGAGTACTCTTAGCAACCGAAGCATTCAGTGGGCCAGCATCTACATCCAATGGAATAAAGGGAGCAACACGTAAGCGAATCATACAGAAAATTCTTCCTGAGAAGATGACACCCTCTTCAGGAGTCATATGCTTGGGGGATGTGTGCAAAAGCAAAGACATTGGCAATTCAAGAAAAAGTAGAAGCTAATATTAAGTCAAGGTCACTATCACCATAGGAAAATACAAAGCAAGTTCATTACAAAAGTATCAACAACCAAAGCTACTAAACTAGCCTACACTATGTTCTCGGATGGCCTATGGGATTCATTTGGCTAATTCTCGGCCCGACATTTCTCATCATGATATTTCTCTATAAGAGCTATTAGTTGCCTAGCATACTTCTTGGGTTTCTTAGCAAAGCGGCGGAGTTCTACCTCTTGATCGCCAGGTGTTGTCAGAATGGAGGAGGAGGCCTTCTCGAAGTTTCCCTTAATGCCATGAGCCAACATCATCGTGAATACCAACACGGCTTGAAACACCGATTGGACGTGGTTGTAGTCCTTCTGTGGGTCCTCCATGGTGTGGAAGCCATCTACGAGTTCCTTGATGTCCTGAATATCCTCAGCCTTCAGGAACACAACCTTGTGGAATCGCCCTAGCACCTCTTTGGCCTTCACCAACAAATCTTGTAGGTGGCCAATTCGGTCCTCGACTGCTGCAACAGTGTCAGTCAAGGAGTCGACATGGGTCTCCAAAGGGATCATGTAACATCCCAATTTCAGCAACCCTGATTAGTTGTCCAAAATGCAAAAATCAGGCGGAACAAAAACTTTTTCTTGTTTAATGATGCAGTGCTTGCTTGTTGTTTGTCTGTGCTTATGCATCTGATGTATAGCATATGATATACTCCTTACCTCAACACTAGTTGACAAAAGATATTTAACAAAACTGTCCTGGCTCATAATTCTCTAATGTTTTGGCATTTCAAAACCTAAGCCAAGATGCCTTCATAACCCTAACCACTTCAGTAGCTTCTATTGACAAAAATATGGGAAATCTATAAGAGATAATCTCCTTATGTTTTCAAGACAGAACCTTCAACTACTCTTACCTCTAGCTTTTCCAAAACCATTTATAAAGCTTTTAAATTCTACTCTTGGTAGAAATACCAAGAACTCTCACCTTATTCAACTCCAACATTTCAAAATACCCACCTCTACCTCAAGCTAGGCTTAATGGTATCCCTAGTAGTAGATTTGTTCTGCTTGTAAGATGAATTGCCTTGATCCACTGTTTGATTTGTTTGCTTAGGAACTAGAGTGATCTAACCTAGGAGTTCATCCCCTAGAGTATAACAAGAACAAGATTGAAAACCCTAAGCAAGCTTCGAAATTTGGATCTAATCTCTAGCTACTAAGGTGACAATATAAACCCTTAACCAAATCAGTTTCAGAAGTAATTCTTCTAAAAGCTTCCAAGTCAATGAATACCCAATACAAGCATGGATCCTTTATACTCAATCAACACTTCAACATCATCCACTTGATGATGATTTGGAACCTTGCAACCAATCAAAAACATGAACTCTTGTATTCTAGTCAAAACCACCAAATCTGTCAAATTTGGCTAAGTCTGGAAAAAGGTTGTCAATATCTCATATTTGGGTCTCCATCATTCCCACCCATAGTGCATTATTGGAAATTCACTTGAACATTATTGTAGACCATCTTAAGAATTACCAAGGCCCACTTTTTACCTTTCTAGATCATCTTTTAACCCACTTGTTCTTGATGGTTTTGCAGGCAAGAAAATAACAATTCCTGCAAATCTTATCAACTAGCCTACTTTGGAAGAAGCTCACATATCCATACTATCTTCTTTTGACCAACTCTTTGCATGAATGTAATATAATAATGAACGTCTATCAAATACTACTTCACTTGTTTCAAATGGATCCTTGTGCTTCAAAAACCCACAAGGTCTTGAAGGCTATTTGATAATCTGCTTTCGTACCCTTATTTTATTCAAAGTTTGAAATCAATTCCTAGAGCACTCAAGCATGATCAAGCTCAACTTATTGTACCATGGTGATCTACTAAACGTGTTCTATCCATCAATATATCCCATGCCCCAAGGGGAGAATTGAGCTCCAAGATCCAACCATGTTTTGAAAGTATAAAAATAATAATGCCTAAGATCCTATTTCTCTTGCTTTTCTTCCAAATCAAATTGTATTTTAAATACAAAATGCTGAAAATGGTAGATAAAACATGTGGACATAATCTACCTTGGATATGAAAATTTACCAAATGATTTCCATGATTATTTTGACCCCAAAAGTAATTAATTATCTTATTAGGCAAAAACTCCAATACTCCCTCTATAAAGGCAAGTTTGTTTTTCTCCAAATCACATCGCCAAATTTGAGCTCTTTTGCTGCCTATATATCATACCCTATCTCCCCACTTCAATAATAATTATTTTTAAAGAGTTTTAGTAATTATTTTTGCCGATTTTCTTAAATGGCAAAAATGAGAAAATAATTACTTCAAATACTTTTCTGCCCCAATAAATTCCAGGAAAATTCTCCAAAGTGTAGCTTGGTATTTATGACCATCTCACATCAGAAACCAACCTTGTCCAATGCAAAAAATATAAAATTATCCTCTGAAAAGCATTTCAGCACTATTTGATTAAATGATATTAAGAGGACATTAAATTCTTGAAAAAACCTAAAACATTTCCTAGAGAGGTGCTGTGACATCTTCTAACTACTAGTACCCTGGTTACACCAAGCCAATTTTAAATTCTTAGACATGCCTCACAATCACCTATTTAGCCAATATTTGAAATATTGCAAACTCCAAATTTTAAACCAGCCAAGTCTCCACCATTTTGGTCCAACAAGCTTGCACAACACACCACTCACCCCTCTGGTCGCAACTACTATAGAGGTACTGTAGTAGCTCCCCTCCCCTTTTTCTTTCAACTTGGAGTGAGAGAGAGAGAGAGACAAATGCTTGTCTCTTTTAAAAATCCCTAGCTGCTGCTACACACTACTTATCTGTCCCTGCTCGACTCAGAGCTACCTCACACTCCCTCCACCGCCCTTGCTGCCCTATCACTGGCCACCACCTCTCCTCCAAACTATTCCATGCACCAAGCTCACCATTGACCTCTCCCCTTCCGTTTAAATGGACCAGAGGCACCACACTCGACCCTGGCCCTCCATTTCACCCCCAAAACTCCCCTCTGCTCCCCACCGCTCTCCTACCGAGCCCCTTCCTTTGTTTTCCCTGGGAGAAGGAGAGATCCTACTCCTCGGTCATGGTCGAGTTCTCAGCCATACAGTCTCCCTCCCGCCTCTCTACTCCTGCATGTCATCGAGCTGCAGCCCCCGTACCCTCCAGCCTCTAATCACATTCCTCTCTTTGACATGTAGATACCTCGAGGTCTCCTTCGGGGAGCCTTGCTCGGAGGCTTTCGGTCATCACCCCGCGAGCCAACTCAAGTCGCCAGAAAGCCCCGAGTCACCCACCGCTCGATTTATCACAACCGCCATACCCACCCTGTAACATCCCCGTTGACCTGCAATGCACTAGATAAGACCTCCGGCGAGCACCAAAGTTCATCTCGCTGTCGCAGATGTGTGTGATGCTTTACCTCTACAAACCCCGCCTTGCCGCACATCGATGGGGTCGCCATGGAATACCGCGTCGATCTATGGCCTCCTAGTAGCCGGAGATCCTCCCTCGGCAAGCCCCTATGCCTCCCTATCCTCCGTTAAGGTTTCTTCCCGCATCGGTAGGCGGGAGGTGGACGACGTGTCGTGGACGTCGATTCGTTTCTGATCCGATGTATGGCATTCACGCATACCTCTTCGGGCCCAAAGCCACTAACCGCTAGGCCCTGTCCTGGCGTTTGAAGTCGACCACCCGCGCGCAGTGCCGCTAGGGTGGGCCGACGATGCTCTGCTTAGCCCAGTCCGCCTAGGTCTGGCCTGCTCTCCCTTTTTCTTTTATCCTTTTACTTCTAGATCTACATATATGCCATTTGGTTTAAATCCAAATAAAAATGGTAAAACCACATTTGGTCCAGATCTAAATTTCTAATTATTGCCACGTGTTTTGTTAAACATGCAGATACAGCCTTGTTCCCAAATTAATTTTTGTTATTCTCTGAGAATTAACCGACTAAATAGTATCCTATGTACAAATTAAATTCCCTAGTAAGTTTTATATTTCCAAATTGGGTAAAACAAACTTCTTATGGTAGGTATATAATATACCCATCTCATGGCATTCGTCTCAGTCCAAGTGGAGCTCTAGTATTCCTTTAACAAAAATAACAAAAACAATTAATATTTTACTTCAGGAATTTCTCTAGGCCAAACCAAAAATGGTTTTAACTTGAATCCAACTCTCAGTACACTTGCACTAACTTTTATAACCAAACCTAGGTGACCAATAATTATTTAGCCTAGGTTGAATTTTTAATGAACTAAATAGTTATGTATGTGGTTTTATCACTAAATAAATCATTTCAGAAGCTTAGCAACTCCAAAAATAGTGACTCCAATTTATACTAGAAGGTATTTGTAATACCTATCAACTTTACTTGGTCTCATATCATTTGTACTAGTATAATAAATTTGATTAGAAAGACAAATATACTACATAACCGTGTTTGAGAATTTCCTGAGGGCATTCTCGTAATTGTTTTGAAGTTATTCCAACTCCCAGCGAATCAGCCCTTAAGGTCCTACTTAAACCTAAGAGGAAATAAGTTTTGGAACTATAGAACTTTTCTGGTAAATTTTTCACCTAAACTAGAGGTCATTTCACTAGAAAAATCATAACTAAATATAGAAAATCAATACAATTATGAAACCACTTTTGTTGGACTTGTTATTCCAATACCTATCTGATGATATCATTTTTGCACATTGATATCATACAGGTCTAACCCTTAATTCCAAACCCCCTTTATTAAGTGGTTTTGGCAAATAAAGCCTAAAGGAAATTCCAAGAAGGCAATTTAAGTAATTCCAAATGCTATGATCTCAATCTAGAAATACCTACTGAATTGAATCATGTGTTGTATGTTTGTTTGCTATATTGAAAATATTCTTGTATGCCTTGTGTTGATTGTGTCTCTGTTTGCTTGCATGAATCCTCCTTGACGACGATAGTTGCGATTATATCAGAGACAGAAGAAGATGGTTATTTAAATTGGTTATTATGGTATTCTGAGAAGAAGTCCAGGGACATATATCGCTATTTTTCTAACCCCAGGCAAGCCACTGTATTTCTCATAAGCCTCATCCTACTATTTTACTTATGCATGTTTTATCTACTGTTTATGTAAACTGCATAGTTTTATATTATGAATATCTATATCGAGTAGTGGCTTTGCTCCTCCAAACCATTACACATGTGTACTACTAAGTGCAATCCCATTGACGTCACCTATTTGTCCCTAGAATTGTAGATGGTGTATAACACCATAACCTCTTGGAGACCCTATTTTAGCCGAAGCAAAGCTATAGGATGGGAAGACCCGGGAAACGTTTTACAAAGAGTTTTATGATAAAACCTTGGTGAGGTTTGAGCTACCAAGAGAAGTTTGAGCAAGAATTTTTTTTTCGTTTTACGAAAGATGCTGAAAGAAAGATGGAGGAAAAATGTTTACAAAAACGCACCCGGTTCTTTGCAGGTTTAGCTATAACAACTTAATCCGTGCAACCATGCTATTATGGAATGGGATAGGGATGGACTTGAAGTTTGCTACTCTGGTGTGGGAATTCTCATAACTGCTTTTAAGGGATCATCTCCTTCAAATTCTGGGCTTGCCTTTACAAAAAAGGGTCAACTGTTAGACAGTCACCTGGAGGAAGCAGGATCACCCATGCGAGTGACCGGGCGATACTATAAGCCCTTCATTGAAAGTGCCCCCTCCAGGTTTAAGTGGGGTGCTCTGGTTGGTCCGTCGATCTAGACGTCTCGGTCTTGAGGGGAACAACTCATAGGGTAGGGCCTATGCTAGAGTGGCATCTAGAGAGTCTTGATCGGTTACTCGACCCACGATCGGTGTAGATCAGGGATGGGTACCCGGATGGTGTGGGTAAAGTGTACAACCTGTGCAGTGTAAATCTATCTGAATAGCCATGTCCGCGGTTATGGATGGGTTGTAGAAACTAATGCAGAGTGATGCTGGTTTTGATTTCAAAAAGGAATTCGGAAAAGCAAAGGCTTTGGAAATGATTTGACCATGGGATGGTCGGAAAGGAAGGAAAGGAGTTTGGTCATGAGATGACCGGAAGGAAGAAACAAATGGGTGCCCCAATCCTTGTGATTTCCAAAACTTTTCAAAAAGGTTTCCAAAAAGGATTTACAAAAGTTTTCAACAAATATATGTAGATGATACATCTACAAGAGAAACTATTTGAGAAAAGAACCTCTCTTGGAGCCCTCCTACTACCACAGCCATATTGCATATCCTCTTGTTATTATTATTCTCTTAAGGTGGTTTGTGAGTACATTCAAGGTACTCACTAGCATTGTCCCTGGCTATTAACTTGGTCAGATATCGAGAAGAAGGTGAAGTTGATGGCTATGCGAGCTAGGACGTTCTCCCAGTCAGTTGCGTGTAGGTTAAGGCATGGCTCCGGCTCTACGCTTCGATAAAGTTCCGCTGATGATGATGCACGTAGCCATAATGGCAACTGAGGTATTACTTGTATCCTCTTAAGTAATGGATGTTTACTGTGATACTTGTCGGTTATGTGCCACGACTAACTGATCATGGGATCGTGGTGTATGCATAACAAGGATTCTCGGAGGATTAATCTTGGGGCCCCACAGACTTGGTTAGCATGGTCATTGGACAGGAAAACTATTTTGGAAACACCGGTTTTCAAAAACTATTTTCTCAAAAGCTTTTCGAAAAGATTCTACATCTTATCCTCTTCTAATCTAAATTATTTAGTAAATGGTTTATTCTATCTCTCGACCAAGTTTCAAACATACTGATTTCAAATAAATAGGACCTAGAACCCGGTGAAGACATTGATTACGAGATGATGAAAAGCAACTATCAGCAAACACCAGGAGACTACAAGACCGCCCTCCCAATGGAATCCTCATAACTAGAGGAATGAAGTAATACACTATCGAGAAGCGCCCAATGACTCGGCGAAGGCTTCATTCGCAATATAGTGACCCAGATCTCAATACCATGATCTCTAGGATCCATAGTCCTATATAGCGAGTAGTTAACTCCTTGGTCCCCCTAGTTGGCCGTGTTTGCTTGCCTAAGTGCATATGGTGTTGCTTGATGCGTGCTATTTGCGTAGAACATTGCGATCCCCTCACTATGTTCACCTTGTATGTATGTTCTAGCTTGATTGACCGCAATCAAATGTGTTCTGAGGATCGATTACTACACCCAGTAACTCAGACACCCCCATGTTAGTTGTCGCTAACGAGAACCCATACTAACCTTGGGAGTGATGAGAGGAAAATCATCGCAAGAACCAAGAGTAGGACATCGTCAAGATAGAGCAACTCGAAGGCTTCACCTCAGCAGGATGGCATACTTCGTTAAAATCACTTCTCAAGACTCGTCATCGACACTACACGCCATCATTCATCGGCCGATGATAAACATAGTCCCATTGATGCCAGAAGTCTACCACTGAAGGATCCCTACCATCCACAAGAAACAACAAGACTCGCTAACTATGAACCGAAGTGAATACTTGACTCCACTAACCTTCGATATTAGGACTTCTGACAGCCCCTAAAAGACTAACTATTCTAGTCGACCTTACCCAAACCGATGGGGAGTTCCTCACAAGAAGGCCAAAATAATCCCAATATCTTAAAGATAAGGATGCCTGAAGACAACGAGTCTACCCTTCCATCAAGCAGAAGCAACATCAATATTTCAAGTGAAGCTAACTTCTCCGAGGTTGGATGCCTCTAACCTGACCGAAGACTAGCAAGAAGAGCCGTTAACCGCTAACTTGTCCCAAGCTAACTCCTTAAAACTTCGTTAGGTAACCACCCTCTATGAGTTTTTGTAATAGGGCATCGCTCGAAGACCTCAACTCAATACACATAGATAATACAGCCTTCTTCAGCATTCACCCAGCACTCCAAAGCAAAAGATCTACACCCTTCTCGGGGAACCTTAGTGAATCTCTAAGATTGAAAGACTGTGTATTTCCACACAATTCCAGATGACCGCCGCCTGGAAGATATTTCAGGAAGATTTCCAATCCGAAGCCCTTCTCGAAGCATCAACTCACAAGTCCTCATCTAGGGAAAACTACAGAAAATAGAACCCGCAACAACACCAAAGGTCTACTCAATCTTCCAGTAACAAAGAAGCCCCGAATTCAGAAAACTAGAATAACAGAAGTCGACAAGACTACGGAAGCCGAGAAAACTATCGTCCCAAGGGTTCGAAGAAGACTACAGAGTCAATGTCTATGAAGATTCCACGAAGGTCCTCCTCGGCTATTTCAGTTGAAGACCCACCTAAAGGATAACTGGATCACTAATCCCCTCAGTCTAACCCATTTAGAGGACCTGCGACTTCAATAGTTTCGAATAGGCTAAGAATGAATAAAGTAGTATATGAGCCTCGTAGGACCTAATTGGAAGACGTCATCTGAAGATTTCAACTACAGCCGGAAGATTGGCGATAGTCTTCAAACATGATCTGGCGATTCCAAGAAGGAAGGATTGCGTTAACTCCGAGCCACCCTAGTTTAACCCTAAGGGGGAAAGACTGCGTCTTTCCCACAAAATAGCATAACCCTCCGCCAGAAACAACCTCATGAGTTTAGCCCTAAGTCGTTAAATAGGATACGATAAGCCCTAAGGAAAACACCATGGATCCTTACCAAAAAGAACATCAAGCTGTAAACTCTACCCTTCGCCATGTTTCATCTAGAAATAGCTCGCCCAGCCTAGGCTCTCGATACACCGAGTCCGAAAGAAAGAGAAGCTCATTCACCGCAATCTGGACTGGAGCATGCTCAACACTCGTGCATCCAAGATGATTGAAGTTCAACTAACCACCCCAGTGACCCTGTTCAAAGATGAAATCCGTAAGTTAGTACGCGTGAAACATATAACACTAAACCTTGACTCTAAATACCCTAACCTTACTCCCCCGAATCTCGAGACGAGATTCTTTTAAGGGGGAAAGGTCTGTAACATCCCAATTTCAGCAACCCTGATTAGTTTTCCAGAATGGAAAAATCAAGGGGAACAAATACTTTTACTTGTTTAATGATGCAGTGGTTGCTTGTTGTTTGTCTCTGCTTATGCATCTCATGTATAGAATATGATATACTCCTTACCTCAACACTAGTTGACAAAAGCTATATAACAAAACTGTCCTGGCTCATTTTACATATTCTCAAATGTTCTGGCATTTAAAAACCTGAGCCAAGATGCCTTCGTAACCCTAACCACTTTAGTAGCTTATATTGACAAAATTATGGAGATCTATAAGAGATAATCTCCTTATGTTTTCAAGATAGAACCTTCTACTACTCTTACCTCTAGCTTTTCCAAAACCTTTTATAAAGATTTTGAATTCTACTATTGGTAGAAATACCAAGAACTCTCACCTTATTCAACTCCAACATTTCAAAATAGCCACCTCTACCTTACCCTAGGCTTGATGGTATCCCTAGTAGTAGATTTGGTCTGCTTGTAAGATGAATTTCCTTGATCTGCTGATTGATTTGTTTGCTTAGGAACTAGAGTGAGCTAACCTAGGAGCTCTAGAGTACAACAAGAAAAATATTGCAAACCCTAAGCAAGCTTCCAAAGTTGGATCTAATCTCTAGCCACTAAGGTGACAATATAAACTCATAACTAGATCAGTTCCAGAACTAATGCTTTTAAAAGCTTCCAAGTCAATGAAGACCCATATCAAGTCTGGATCCTTTCTACTCAATCAACACTTCAACATCATCCAATTTATGATGATTTGGAACCTTGCAACCAATCAACAACATCAACTTTTGTATTCTAGGCAAAACCACGAAATCTGCCAAATTTGGCTAAGTCTGGAAAAAGGTTGTCAATATCTCATATTTGGGACTCCATCATTCCCAACCATAGTGAATTCTTGGAAATGCACTTGAACCATATTGTAGACCGTCTTAAGGACTAACAAGTCCCACTCTTTACCTTGGCTAGATCATCTTTTAACCCACTTGTTCTTGATGGTTTTGCAGGCAAGAAAATAACAATTCCTGCAAATCTTATCAACTAGCCTACTTTGGAAGAAGCTCACATCTCCATACTATCTTATTTTGACCTACTCTTTGAATTATTGTAATCTACTCATGAAGTTCTATAAAATACTACTTAACTTGTTTCAAATGGATCCTTGTGCTTCAAAAACCCACAAGGTTTTGAAGGTTATTTGATAATCTGCTTTGGCACCCTTATTTTATTCAAAGTTTGAAATCAATTCCTAGAGCACTCACGCATGATCATGATCAACTTATTGTAACATGGTGATCTACTCAACTTGGTCTATCCATCCATATAGCCCATGACCCAAGGCGAGAATTGAGCTCCAAGATTCAATCATGTTTTGAAGGTATAAAAATAATATGTCTAAGATCCTATATCTCTTGCTTTTCTTCCAAATCAAGTTGTATTCGCAATACCCAATGCTGAAAATGGTATATAAAACATGTGGACATAATCTACCTTGGACATGAAAATTTACCAAATGATTTCCATAATTATTTTGACCCCAAAAGTAATTAATACTCTTATTAGTCAAAAACTCTAATACTTCCTCTATAAAGGCAAGTTTGTTTTTCTCCAAATCACATCCCCAAATCAGAGCTATTTTGATGCCTATATATCATACCCTATATCCCCACTTCAAAAATAAATATTTTTGAAGAGTTTAGTAATTATTTTTGCCAATTTTGTTAAATGGAAGAAATGAAATATAATTACTTTAAATACTTTTCTGCCCCAATAAATTCCAGGAACATTATCTGAGCGGTGCTGGTTTTGATTTCAAAAAGGACTTCGGAAAAGCAAAGGCTTTGGAAATGATTTGACCATGGGATGGTCGAAAAGGAAGGAAAGGAGTTTGGTCATGAGATGACCGGAAGGAAGAAACAAATGGGTGTCCCTAATCCTAGTGATTTCCAAAACTTTTCAAAAAGGTTTCCAAAAAGGTTTTACAAAAAATTTCAACAAAGATATGTAGATGCTACATCTACAAGAGAAACTATTTGAGAAAAGAACCTCTCTTGGAGCCCTCCTACTACCACATACATATTGCATATCCTCTTGTTATTATTATTCTCTTAAGGTGGTTTGTGTGTACATTCAAAGTATTCACTGGCACTGTCCCTAGCTATTAACTTGGTTAGATATCGAGAATAAGGTGAAGTTAATGGCTATGCGAGCTAAGACATTCTCCCAGTCAGTTGCCTGTAGGTTAAGGCATGGCTCTGGATCTACGCTTCGATAAAGTTCCGCTAACAATGATGCATGTAGCCATAATGGCAGCTGAGGTATGACTTGTATCCGCTTACATAATGGATGTTTACTTTGATACTTGTCAGTTATGTGCCACGACTAACTGATCATGGGATCGTGGTGTATGCATAACAGGGATTCTCGTAGGATTAATCCGGGGGCCCCACAAATTCCGATAGCATCTGCAAGAAAAGGCAGAGTACTTAGTTTGAAAGGAAAAAACATTAGCAAATACTCACTCGATAGTGCTTGGTCTGTGGCAAGCAACTGGCCGCTCAGGGCATTCTCCCGTTCAGTGGCTTTGGTCAGGAGTTCCTCCTCGTGTCGATATGCTTCAGTCTTAGCCTTGTCAAGCGCTCTTGGCCTCTTTTTCAATGGCCCCAAACTTCTTCTCAAGCTCCTCAACACTATACAAGGTGTTTTCCTTCTCAATTGCATCAGTAGATCAACATTAAGATAAAAAGTATGAAGTTATAAAGATCAGGAGATGCATGAAGAAAGTTACGATGCAATTGGTCGCCCTTGGACTCAACCTGGATATAATGTCAGCCTATCTCCATCGTTGAGTGCATGATCGACTGTGTGACTTAACATTTGAGTTAGTCAAAACCCGGTTACAACTTAGCCTATGCTTAGATGCGAGCAGCTAAACATAGCCTCGAGGGATACTCGAGTGATGATACACAATCAACATAATGAAAAAGGTTCATAAGTACTTACATGCTCATCAGTGGAAGTCGATAGCTTCTCAGGCGTTATTCATGTGGCAACCCTCTTGCGCTTGTATAGCTAGGAGGAGCTAGAGGCACTCGCATCACCTTGGGGACCAACGGACTTCGTGGATCCCTCGGCCAATTCTAGCACCACGGTCTTCAATTCCACAACTCCTTCCTCCATGTTTTCCAAGGAAGATTCTATAGTTGTCGAGTCCCTTGAAAGATATAAGCTACTTAGCTATGCAAATAAAGCCAACAAGCTTCCCAACATAATAGACAGAAAGTAGAACTCACGAGGTGATGTGAAAGTTAAAAGGGACACCCGTGGCTTCTCTGTTGTTGGTGCTAGAGGAGTAGATCTAATCTCACTACATTGCTTGGCTCCTTGAGTGGACCCTTGGGATGAAGCATAGTCGAGGAATCATTGGAGTCATCCTTGTCGGCACCTTCAGGAGACCGATATTGCTTGTAGGTGGCGTCGTCGCCCACCTCGTCCTCTGACTCGGTGGGAGGAATTGTAGAGTGTGATGCCTCCGCATCTTCATATATTGGCGCATCATACTCTTTCGGTAGCGGAGGGAGGCACACGGCATGCTTATGACCCTATCATCAAAGAAGAAATAAAAGATTTTGATCGGTTTGCAACATAGAAACAAAAAAAATTCCTACGATAAGAACATAAATTGCACCAAGATCTAATTTAGTAGATGCTAGTAATGAGTAAGAGGGTAACCAGAATAACTTACCCTCGAATACTGAAAGTTTTTTAAGAAAACTGATTTTGTTGGTGATGTAGTCGTTCAATTACCGATCTCAAGGTCGAGCTGAAGAACATTGCAACCCAGCCGTGTATCCATCCTCGGGAACACGTCTAGCTCTGTACAACCTCCACGCCTCCACTCTAGCAGAGCAGTGGAAGGAGTGGATGAATCTACCACATAGAATCCAATAGAACATGTACTTCGCTAATCTGAAGCCATGGGGAAATGCTAGAGGGAGAAGAGAACCTTCACGTGGAGGTGGTGCAAATGGAGAGGAGGAGGCCTCATTTTATAGGGGAGGGGGCTGCCCCAAGGGGCATGGCCGCTGGCCATGGGGTGTTCCCCCACCTCTCCCTCATTCATGTGGGTGGACTGTCCACTCACATAAAACCCTCTTCCACTCACATGCATTAATTACCCACTAATTTGATGATTTTTCTCTTTAAATAAAACTCTTTTATTTATTTTATTCAAAATTTGGTTAATTACTTTAATTAAAAAACATTTTCATAAAACCCCTTGCATTGTTTCTTTATCACATCTAAAACCATTTTTAGCAATTTGACCTGAAACATTCCCGGTGATTATCGAAACAATTTTAGCTCTAAAATTTTTATTCTCGGATATGTTTTATCTATAACTTAGTGTCAGAGTACCTTAAGTGTGTCACCCTACGGTTTGAGAATAGTGCAGACATGATAGAGACACTTCTCATATCAATAATCAGCAGCAGGACCAGGAGATCCATACATACTCATGCACATTCAACAATAACTCTTGTGATCATGTGAACCATCAACGTCGTACCCAATTAATTTTGTCTCATAATATGTTACTTGTACGAGATCTGATCACAGTCTACTTCAATCTCGTTCCCGACAAGTACTCTTTACTCGTTATGTGATACACCATCCCTTTGGTCTAGTCATGTGCTTGCAAGCAATGTTGATGTGATATCAGCGAGAGGGCCTAGAGTATATCTCTCCATCATTAGGATGGACAAATCCCACTATTGATACATGAGCCTCTACATAACACTTTCAAAATACCTGGATCTACCTTTATAGTCATCCTGTTATGGTGTGACGTTCGATGTTATCAAAGCACTCTTCCGGTGTTAGTGATTGACATGATTGCATGGTCTAAGGACTAGGGATACTTCGTATGTGTTTGATGTAGCAATGTAAACTTAATGACTAGATCGTATTTCTATATCTACATTGGGTTTATGTTCATCATATCATTCTTCTAATGGTATGATCATGTTATTAACAACATCCAATATTCATGATCAGGAAACCTTGATCATCTGTTAATCAATGAGCTAGTTAAATGAGAGGCATAACTAGGAACTCTAGTTTGTCTATTAAACACACATGTATTAATGTTTCCAATTGATACAATTATAGCATGAGAAATAAACATTTATCATAAACATGTAATTAGATAATAACCATTTTATTATGGCCTCTCAAGCATATTCCCTTTAGATTTCAACTATAGAAGTACAATTGAGAAGAAACAAATACAACGAATGTGTCAGCTCTAACCTTGGGAAGCTTCTTGCTTGCTTCATAAGGTACCACTCCAGAAGATCCTCCTCGCTGATTAGGGTGGTGAGGCCCTTTATTTTATTTCAAGTTAAGCCTTTAACTAATTATCCACCTAGGTGTGTGTGAAGTCTGAAGTGCCGGTGTACTTCAACATAGGGTAGAACCACTTCATCCTACAACCCTTGACGGTGTCGATGATCTTGAAGGAGAAGTATTCAATTTCTCCTCGGATGGAGATGCTGAAGCCGCCAACAACATAGGGTCCTTAGGATCTAGACTTCCTCTTCATGAAGTACAAACTCTTCCAAAGACCCCAATGGGGATCGATGCCTAGAAAGCACTCACACAACATGATAAAACACGGGATGTACAAAATAGAGTTGGGCATCAACAGATGAAGCTGCACGCCATAAACAAAGGGGATCCCACGAAGGCATTCATGGGTAGGAAGATAACACGCGAAGGCTCTAGGAAATGAACATAAACCTCCATCCAGGTTCGGGATAGGGGAATACCTCATATCGGGGGAGGCGGACCATGTCATCGGTGGGCATCAGCCTAACCATTTTCAGAGGGCGGAGGTCCTTGGTGATGCAGGTCAACCTTTGCTAATCACCGTAGGTGTTCCTCTTCCTGGCGATTTTAGCAGCTTTCTTTGTGGCACCGGTGCCGGAAGTAGATCCTGAAATATTATTTGGCTTCCCTATGGCCACGTGCAGGAAATTGCACGAAAATACTTAGAAAAATTGAGTGCCACGAATTCACTAGCTATGGTGGAGAGCATAAGGAAGAAGACATAGGCGGTAAGAATGAGGGGAGAAGATCCCACTATTCCTTTTCTTATAAACAAGACTTCTCTCTGTGCCCCTGGGGCATAGCTATTATGCAGGACATATGATGGGATAAGTGCAGGTAGGCTAGGCGTAAGAATGAAAAGGGACGTTACAATACTAACTGGACTTCTCTCTGCGTCCCCGAGGCGCGGTCGGTATGTAGAATGCTTTATGATATGATCACGCTACATCTACATACGAGAGAAAATATCTGGTATCGGAACACTAAGTAATAGCGTGTTGTTCTTAAATCATGAGTCTTGCTACGACTACAAACTGGTCTCGCTATACTAAATCTTTTTAGAGTCTTCCGAAGCACGTAGTGTATGGTTGAGTCGGTGCCAATTCTGTGCATCGCAATGTTGTTGTATGTGAGTTGTTGCAATTATGTGCATCGCAATGTTGTTGTATGTGCGTCGTTGTTTACCGTGAATAATTTTTTATAGTGCTGTTTTTTCATCTCGGCCGACATCGTAGCCACCATAGGTGCGACAATAAAGGATAACTTTTTCTCCTCGGTGCATTCTAAGACTGTCCGCCATGCATTTCGAGGTCCACGATGCATGTTCGCGATGAAGGTAAAATTTTCACATCCCAAAATCGTACAGGCTTATGTGGTTCTAGTTGTAGTACATGTGCGTATGTAACATAAATATGCAAGACGTCAAGTATAAATGCCAAGACACAAACTCCGTAGAAACGTCAGAACTCAGCGGATGTT
The DNA here is from genome assembly GCA_910589775.1 of Avena eriantha. Classification (NCBI taxonomy): domain Eukaryota; kingdom Viridiplantae; phylum Streptophyta; class Magnoliopsida; order Poales; family Poaceae; genus Avena; species Avena eriantha. The sequence continues at coordinate 299,697,640 of OU342742.1, forward strand.
CGTGTAGTAAACGTACATAGAACACGCATATTCGGCTTTCGTGTAAGACCAAACTTCGAGGCGAAAAGTCTAAACATTAATACAGAAATGCCATACAAATGTAAGAACCATAAAATACACATAGTGTAAAGTAGTAGACAAACTATTTCATTCATAATATATATATTACAATAGACGTTTACGTGGTAAACATACATAGAACACATACACATGGCTTATTTGTATAAGTCACAGTATATATTCGCAAGCTAGACTAATATTTTGAACTACAAATAGCAGAAAATACGCAAGAAAACAGGTACAATATTGACAACTTGAACAACATTCGCGTGGCATGGATGCAATAACCGCCGTTCTGCCATCGACTGCAACAAGAAGTTGCAGAAAGAACCTCCTCGGAAACGCACAGTTGGCATTCACCTTGGACGCTTCAGATGGATCAACCGTGGCATCGGGAAATTCTATAAACGGTGACGAATATGGTTGCCATTTGCGCCACCAGGAAGCTATGACGTTCGATCGCGTTTACTCGTCATTTATGTTTGCAAGATTTTGCTCGTCACTTATGTTTGTGAGAATGGTACGCATAGAATTTTGTGAATGGTGGCCAAGCTGGCTGTCATTCGTGCCACCAGGGAGCTATCACGTTCTATAATGTTTTCTCGCATATATGTTTGCTCATTACTTATATTTGCGAGAGTGGTACATATTTTTCACGTTCGATCACGTTTTCTCATCATTAATGATCATGAGAGCATTTAATATGTGTTTTACTCTTGATACATACAAACACGTAATAAGCAGAAAATCATACGAAAATAGCAAGGCAAACAAACGCGGGAAAACTTTGAGTTAAAAAAACGAACAAAGAAAAGAGCATAGGAAAATACATAAAAAGAAACCGGAAGCAAGGATGCTAGTGCAAAAAAAAATCGAGAAGTAAAGAGAAAAAGAAAGAAACAGAACATACAAAATGAAAGAGGAAGGAAAACACGAAGCAAAAAAAAAAGTAAACACAAAAGCATGAACATTGAGAAAATGAAATAAAAGTTAAAAAAAAAAAGAGAAAGAAACATCGGTAGGGGCGCGAGAGTGCTCACCATGCACCTAAACATGAAAACATCGTTGTCGCACATTGTCATGCCGAGAGCCACCGACAGACTAGAAAAGATCACTGTCCGGATGGATAGGCATCGACACGGGAGCAGACGTAGAGTTGTCGGACGTACGAAGAGAATCGAACACGCTTAGCGCATCCTTACCACCTACACGCCGATATACCTAATCTACCAAAATACCAAATCTGAGTAGCTATTCTATCTTCGCAAAAAACATCGATAAGGTTTAGCTCGCGACACCGTGTTTGCCTAAACCCTATAGCTAACCTATTGGTGCGTTTTACGTTGGCAAGCTCTTGCTTTTAGCGTAGCTCCGCCTAAAATCAACCATGCCTCCACCCAAAACTTGTCGGATACGGCTATGTCATTGTTCGGGTGGTCGAGCCTGACTACCTAAAGGAGGGTGTGCCGTTGAAGCTAAGTCGCGGTGAGGAACAAGAAAAATGAAAACTATGCGAGAAGTAACAAAGAGGGGACATTTTATAGCTACACGGACGAGACATGGACCATGTCCTGCATTCTACGAAACAGAGATGGCCTCCTCGGCACAAGAGGGACCCACCATACTATATCGCTACGAGAACGTACGCCATCCTATATAGTCTACTCATCCACGTCAGATCTCAGCCGCGAGAAACTACGGACGTGTACATCACATGTTTCCAACTCGTCCGTCCGACCGTAGAAACGTTAAGGGCGACACTCCATGCCGCTACGTCGCCAACGTCCACGTAAAACCACGTATGTCTATAACCTATGCACCCAGCTCGGCTATGTCTATAGCCTACGGTGCCAGATCGGTTGTCCATCACGAAACTACACACCCGGAAACGGTCCATGGTGCCACACTATCAACATACATATATGTGTATATCCTACGGTCGAAGGTCACTATTCGCCGGCAGCGAAAACCCATGGACTTCTATGACCTACGTTGCGAAGACAGCTCTCCGCCACCAGAAACCGATCATGTCCATGTCTTCTGACGGGCCACGTCGGCTCTCGGCAGGTTCCCGCAACCTAGATGGTGCGGAGCGTTGTCACGACGGGAACACTTTTCACCGTGTGCGTTAGAACCTGCCTACCCTGGTGGTGGGGCCATGTCGTGGGCGTGGCCTACCATCCAGCGACGCGGGGTACGACAGTGCACGGTACACCCATCCATGGTATGGAAGATCTTGCCCTGGGCCGCAATGGGACGCGCCTCGCAGGATAGCAGGGCTCTATTGCGACGTTGACGCATGTCATCCTCGGCATCCATCCCACGACAGAAAAGAATCGGGACGACATGGATAGCAGATTGAGCCGAAAAAATCTAGAGCTATTATTTACTCTAGTAGTCACTCACTTGGTAGTCACTTCCGTAAAAGATGGAACATTAACTTGATACATTAGAAGATAAAACATTAATACGACAGACGAACAGGTGAGAAACCTATGTAGTATGCCAAAATTTATAACTACAACATCCAAGAAACAGCGTAGCAATGGTCGAACAGCACGCGAAGCCGAAGGAAAATACGAAGCAACGGTCCTAATCCTTGTCCACGTCCATCTCCTCGCGGGTGATGCCTTCCTACTTTGAGTCATCCAGGGGCACCTCCTCCAGGACGCACGCGGCCTCCTCTCTAGAGTCGTAGTCATCCGGCCAGTAGTCCTCCCAGAATTGTCGATGGGAGGATACTCCTCCTCGTCCTTGTCAAAGAGAGGGTTGTCACAATATACCCCTACGACGATAGCGAGGGGGCAGGTCTCCGGAGTGGAATCATTGTCATCTTCGCCGTCCGAAGCCTTGTCCTCCTCTTCTTCGTCCAAAGAACAGTCGACGAAATTGTTGGTGACATACTTGACGAACTAAGCCTAGTACTCTATGTGATTGGGCTACTGTCCCCATGGTAGCTTCGTCGGGGCGATGTTGAGTTGCCCGAAGGCCTAGAGGACAGAGTCATCGAGGGTAGTGTTTGAGTAGGAAGGGCCCATAGTGTAGATGAGAAGTAGACAAGAAGAAGCACATGAAAAGAGTCTAGTGTGAAGCCAAAGTATAATAAAAGCAATGAGTAATGAAGGCCGCAATGCTGGGTCCACCGCTAGTGCTGAGTTATTACTGGCGTGAAAGGAGAGAACAGGAGCAGTGTACGGCTGAGGAAATAAGTCAAAATCCCAAGCTCGTGCTAGTAGCCAGTTAGAACATGTTCCATCATAGGGTACAAAACCACACGCTAGGCATTCATGCGCCTCGACTCTACATCGTCTGGTAGATAGTCAGAATGGGTTCAATGCATTAAAAGGATTTGCATTAACAACCAAAACGATCCGTGACACAACATGCTGATTATTTTAGGTGCGACACAAAAAGGGAGAAAAGGACGTAGCTTTACGTGAGAGAGTCTATCGTGTAGAGCTAGAGTAATTATGAACCAGCAAACAAAGCGACATGCACATCAGCATTTTTCACATTACAGAAGAAACATCATAAGTTAGATATGGAAAGACATCGAAGAAGCAACATTAGAAATTAGATTTGGAAAGCAGAGGTATTTGGAGTGATGCGATGCAGGGTAGGTAGCTCGAGTTAAACAACTGCAAGTCATAAAAACATGTCGTTAGCTTCCTTCTTTCTCTCCTCTATGATTTGGACCAGAATAGCGGTTACACAAAAAAATGTTTTTTAAATTTCTTCATGATTACATCTAACACGTCCGTACACACGCCGAGTAATACTGACCAAGCAAGACATGAATGTTTAACGATGGGCGAATGGTAAAAAGATAAAGCCAAAAGCATTACACTAGAAAGGTAGATCAAGTTAGAACAACAAAGAGAAGTTTACACAACAACTACATGTTGGCATGGGTGTTTCTTTCCTATATGATTTGGACTTGAACAGTTGTTCATATTTAACTTACTTTTTATATTTTCTAAGCCATCTTTATTCTTTAAACGGTGTGTGTTGGAAGTAGGGTTGCACAAAAATGAAACTGGAGTATGGTGTTCTAGCTATAGTTCTATTCAGAATTTCTATTTTACAGATCTTTTAGTGGTGGCTCGCCTCGATTCCTCTTCATATCTTTATTCTAATCAGTTTCACCAAGTATAGATATATCGTGGTCTGATCAAAAAGACGTGCTCTTTCGCATGTTTTTTCTTCCAACCATGTTTGCATGCACACTTCTTTTAGCCATAGGTCTTGCGTTAAATGCTAGGTATTTCTATTTTGTACCCTCGGTTCATTAGTTATACTCAGTTTTTCCCAACTGCTTAGTTTTTCCTCACTTTTGCCCATATTATTGTACAAAATTCTCACATGGTCTTAAACTCGCCGTCCGTCAGCCTTGCCGTTACGTGCCGACAAGTCGGGCCTCGTTCAGTCGGGTCTTGTGGTGGACCCTCGCCGTTATGCGCTGAAAAGTAGGGCCATGTTCTATCAGGTCCCGTAGTGTACCCTTGTCGTTAGATGCTGACAAGTGGGGACACGTTCAGTCGGTTCCTGTAGTGGATACCTCTCTCAACTTATCCAGATCAGCATCGGACCCACAACTTATCCATGTGAGCGCCGGACCCACAGCTTATCCACGTGAGCGTTGGACCCACAACTTACCCAGGTTGGCGTTGCAAGATGGGACCCCGAGGCAGCCCCGCGCCCACGCGCTTTGTCTAGCTTCATTTTAATATAGTGAAATGTAATGCATATACGAAAATTGTACACCTTTGAACTCTTTTAAATCGCACTTAGGACATGATAATGTTGTGCTAATAAAATCCTGATCATTTATCATTTCCATGGAGTGAAATACAATGCATAAACTTGCGTATAGGAAAATTATACACCTTTGAACTCTTTGAAATCGCACTTAATATGTGATAATGTCGTGCTAAGAAAATCTTGAGAGATTATCATTTTCATAGAGTGGAATGTAATGCACAAACTTGCATATGTGAAAATTATAAACCTTTGAACACTTTTAAATCGCACTTAATACGTGATAATGATGTTCTAACAAAATTTTGAGAGATTATTATTTTCTCCCCCATTTTCATAGAGTGGAATGTAATGCATAAACTTGCATATACGAAGTTTATACACCTTTGAAATCTTTGAAATCGCAGTTAATAAGTGATAATGTTGTGCCAAGAAAATCTTGAGAGATTATTATTTTCATAGAGTGGAATGTAATGCATAAATTTGCATATAAAAAAATTATACACCTTTGAACTCTTTGAAATCACACTTAATACGTGATAATGTTGTGCTAAGAAAATCTTGAGAGATTGTCATTTTCATATAGTGGAATGTAATGCATAAATTGGCATATATAAAAATAATACACGTTTGGACTCTTTTAAATCGCACTTAGGTCATGATAATGTTGTGCTAATAAAACCTGATCATTTATCATTTCCATGGAGTTAAATATAATGCGTAAACTTGCGTATACGAAAATCTTAAACCTTTGAATACTGTGAAATCGCACTTAATAACGAGATAATAATGTGCTAGCAAAATTTTAAGAGATTATCATTTTCTCCCCCCATTTTCATAGAGTGGAATGTAATGCATAAACTTGCATATAAAAAAATTATACACATTGGACTCTTTGAAATCGCACTTAATACGTGAGAATATTATGCTAAGAAAATCTTGAGAGATTATCATTTTCATTGAGTGGAATGTAATGCACAAATTATACACCTTTGAACATGTTCCCTTCAAATTATATTCAAGTTCATTTGTTTATGGATTTAAAGTACCGGTGGCAAACTCGTTATTTTGCATGGATAGAGTGGTGCCCCCGACAGATATAGGGGTTATCCTGCCCGCTAGATCATAGAGGATCAACGGTTGATGGGCATGATCCGCGTGACAATTGTCTCAACCAATCAGAGCGTAGCAGCGAAGATGAGCACATGTGCGATAGATTGATACTAAGAGAGGGGAAAACTGAGTAGCACTTAAGAACTAAGGGCAAAACTAAGTAGAACTTAAAAACCAAGGGCAAGAGTAACAAAGGGATTCAAATAGAAAATAGAAAAAGATTTAAAAATGGAAAATGCGCCTTTTATACAATAAAATACATCTTGGCATACATCAAACTAGTTTTAATTCAAATATACACCAGTTTGACAATTATTGCCTCATTCAGATAAACTATGTTTTGGGGAGGGATGTTTTGGGAAGAGGCGTGAGTAGAAAGCCATGAACCTTCATAGATAGTATATTATTTGAGAAGTGGTGATTTATGTTAAAACTTGGTTTATATACATTTCTTATAGTGGCAGGTCACATAATAAGACTCCCTGGGTAGATACCACTATGTTTTGCTCTTTTTTAATTTGTTGTGCATAAAATGTCAATTAGCTAGCTAAAATCTATTCGTTGACTCTCTATTGACCAGCCACCGGAGGGTAAAACTAAGTATATTACATTGCAGTGTTAGTACTGGAGGGAAAAACTGAGTACAACCAAACTGCTAGTGTTACACTCTAGGGACTGAGCACAACTAAGTCACTAGGGTTAGACACGAGGTAAAAACGTGACTCACGGTACACGTCTGTGGTGCACGGGGTGGTAGCGAACACGTGTGATCATGCACCGTGCAGTAGCATAAACGTTTACGCGGTGCACGGTGGTGCAACGAAATTTTGCTTCCCTTCTCCTTATCATTTCCATGGAGAAGTGCGCCAAGGCCAAGGTAGGGGGATGTTCGCCTTTTCCGAGGTATAGGGCACTCCCAAGCCCTCGAGCACCTCCAAGAGCGCGATCAAGGACCCCAAGCGGAAGCCTACCGCCGTCCTTGTAGCCAAACCCGAGCAGAACAGCCCTCGCGAAGGTTGCGGCGAGAGGGAGCACGATGACCACTCGTACTGCATTTTCCACAAGAAGCATGGGCATCCCACATACGATTGTTACAAGCTCAAGAAGCTTCGCGACCAGCGCAATATCCAGAGTAAAGGTATACGGGAAGGTGATCGCAGGAGCAACCACGGTGGCAATCAAGGCGGGGGCAGTGGGACAACAACCACGGCGGCCAAGGTGCACCCCACACGGGGCATCAAGCCAACACAACATAGCAGCTTGCCCGTGCACTCGAGAAGTTCGAAGGGAGCATCGAGGGATATCAGGAGCTGAGGGGCACCATAGCCTGCATCCTCGGTGGCTCCCAGGCCCCAGCGTCAAACATGCACTTCAAGCAGCTCACCCGTGAGGTCGCCGCCGCTCGGCCCGGGGCCCTATCCTCGAAGCTCAAGTGGTTGCAGTGCCCCATCACTTTCGACACGGAGGACCACCCTGTCCCTACCAAGGCTATGGGATCTCTACCCATGATCTGTACGCCCACCATAAACAACACCGCAATCGCCAAGACACTCATCGACGGTGGTGCCAAACTAAATGTGATCTCCACCGAGACGTTCGCCAAGTTGCAGGTGCCGTACGACCGGCTAATGCAGACCTTGGCTTTCTCTGGCGTTACAAATGGCACTACCATACCCATCAGGCAGTTGCACCTCTCTGTCACGTTCGGGTCTCGTGATAACTACCAAACAGAGCTCATCGACTTTGATGTGGTGCACATCAGCCTCTCCTATAACATTATCTTGGGCTACCCCGCCCTCGCCAAGTTCATGGCAGCCGCTCACCACACATACAACATCGTCAAGATGTCAGGAGGAAATGGCAAGGTCATCACCATTCGGTGCGACGAAAAGGAAGCTTTACACTCTCTCGAGCACGCCTACAAAACAACGGCCACCGCCTACCCGGAGGACGTGGACGCTCTTGATTATGTTGGGGATACCACGAGGAAGAAGCAGATGGTTGAAGTCTACGCACAGTCGTTGGGCCTCCAAGTGCAGAGATTTGTAGAAAAGCAGCAAGTTTCCCTTAAGTGGATTACCCAAGGTTTATCGAACTCAGGGAGGAAGTGGTCAAAGGTATCCCTCTTAAGCAACCCTGCAATCAAGATACAAGAAGTCTCTTGTGTCCCCAACACACCCAATACACTTGTCAGGTGTATAGGTGCACTAGTTCGGCAAAGATATAGTGAAATACAAGTTGTATGGATATAAGAGAACGGTGCCAGAAAAGATCTTGATGGGAGAAAAAGACAAAAGGCAAAAAGATGGAAGCAAGCAAACATGTAACATATCTAGTTGCAAACGGTGTTTCAATGTTTAGAAACAAGGCCTAGGGGTCATAATTTCTCTAGTGAACGCTCTTATATAAATATCTTCTCTTCATGATACTACTCTGAACTACTCTCCGGTTGGACACTCTAATCCATGGTAGGGCTATAACAGGACTCCTCAAAGTTCACTTTCCTCATCTAGGTAACCCCTTACTATCATCTTGAACGCTAGATGGTTCCAACAAACACCACAATTTCATAGAGACATCAAACTCCAAATATAACTCATAACAAGTATTTGTAATCTCTAGCCTAAGTGCCACCATGGTGTGCACGCTATCACTTTCACACACGGGGGGAGAGCCAGAGATCTATTAAAGCACTTGAGTACCAAGGTAGATCTACTTGATTACAAAGCTAATGATTACAATATGATCATGCATAGAGAGAGATGAACACATAGCTACCGGTAGAACCCTTAGCCTCGAGAAAGAACTACTCACACATCATCATGGGAATCAGCAACGACGATGGAGATGGTGGTGGAGATCGATGGAGATGGCTCCGGGGGCAATTCCCCATCCCGGTAGGGTGCCGGAATAGAGACTTTCTATCCCCAAATCTCCCCTTCGGTGGCGGCGGCGCTGCAAAACTTTTCGTGGCTTTGGCTAGATGATTTAGGGTTTTCTCATTAGGAGGTTTCTTATAGGCGAAGGGGCGATGTCAGAGGGTGCACCAGGGGCCCACACCACCTGGTGGCGCGGCCAGGGGGACCCGCGCCACCACATGGTGTGGCCAGCCCCGGGCCCCTCTCCGTCTCGTCTTCTGGCTCCGTGAGTCTTCCGGTAAAATATCGACTTTGGCTTTTGTCCGGTCCAATTCCGAGAATATTCATTTTTTGGCTTTTTTGGGACCAAAACAGAAGAAAACAGGCAACTTGCACTGTGGCATCTTGTTAATTGGTTAGATTCAGAAAATGTGTAAAAGTACTCCAAAGTGTGGACAAAACATAAGAAAGTAGATATAAAACAAGCATGGAACATCAAAAATTATAGATACATTTGCAACGTATTAATATCCCCAAGCTTAACTCCTGCTCGTCCTCGAGTAGGTAAGTGATAAAAAAGAATAATTTTTTAGGTGACATGCACCATCATAATATTGATCAAAGTATTTGTATAACATTGATAGTTGGGATCATAGTACTTTACCATAGCATGAAAGATATGGTTCTAACAATAAGACATAGCAACTATGTTATAACATGAAAAGGTACAAACAAAGGATTCATGAATAACAATGCTTTGCAAGATGTTTGTTTGTTTCACATATAAAAAAAATAATTAGAATGGTATTCAGCTTGTCCCTCATAGTGTAGCAAAATATAAATCCATATGACACCTTCAAAGTTCATAAGGGTGACTAGATACAAGTAGTTTAAGAACAAGAAATATCAAAGTTATGAATCAATCAACAAGTTTTGGGACAATGCACATTAAACTAAGAATGGCCACTATGCTCTCTCTCAATAGGTGCATAAAGATAGAAGATGGAGACTCAACATAAAGGTAAAAGAAAGGCCTTCATAGAAGGAAGAGGGATTCAAGTCTCATAAAGCGCTTCCAAAAATTATGGTACTTATTATCTTTCAGCTCTCATTGCCCCTATCATAAGCATCTTGAAGTGATTAAGGTTAAAGTGAACAAACTATGGAGTATTTGCTTGACAAAGTATAAGTTGGCAATCTCATGTCCCTTGAATACGAGGGCCGCTCCTCATGCTACTCAAGTTTAGTTACCGGTAAGTTCTTGTCATAGTAAGTACATGTGTATCATAGAGAACCGCCAACGGTGTACCCCTTGACCGATGATACGGAAGAATCCCCATATCAAAATGACAAGGCAAATAGATAATAAGCATCTCAACATCTTCTTATTTACCATGGGAAAATGGTGCTTTTTTCTCTCTTTCCTCTTTTCTCATCTTTTTTTCTTTTTTCTCAATCTCTATCTCTTTTTTATAAGAAGAATGCTTTATAGATTGCTCATTATGGTTATGCTGAAGGTTTCCACCATGATTAGGCATGGATTAGACCAGCCGCCCAGGAGTTTCTCTAACACACATAGATAACTCCATGGACTTACAAGCTCCCCTTTCATTTCACACTAACGACATCCATAAACAAAAGAGCATGATATCAACTGGGTACAATGTACAAGTGCAATGTTGAAAGCGCTCCCCATGACAACATGGTTCTTCTAATCCCCAACGTATAAGTGCAAGCATATACAATATAGATGACACAATGGTTCAAGTTTATTAGGGGCAAGAAAAGTAAAGTGTGCCATCAAGTTTGTGAGAGCTTTAATCACTAATTTTCACATAACACGTTTAATTCGGAAGGTAGATATTAACATGAATATACTTGGAATAGCAAATGCTAATAGGTAGGTATGGTGGATTATTTGGAATAACTTGGTTTTTTTAGAGTTGAATGCATGAGTGGAACTCATACTTGGTATGGAGGCTAGCAAAAGACTGTGACAAACCAACTAAGATAGCAATAATGGCCATAATCATGTAAAGCGACAAAACATTATTAATTAAAGCATAAAGTAATATTACAAGTCAAAAACTAAATGATCATAGAGGTTATGGTGACTTGTTATAGTCTTAACATGGTGTGAGCATGCGCCAAGTTGACCCAAATAAACCATCAAAGGAGAATACCACAATATTATGCTTTTATATGCTAAAACAACGCATGATTCTTTCACGGCACATTAAGCAATCTCGATTGTTTATAGCATGTCACGCTACACCAATAATCACTAAGCATAAAGCCAAAACAATATCAAGCATGACATGATAAAGCCTAGGCCACAGTCAAAAACAAGCTTCTTTTATACCACTTAATCATGAACTTTCCTACTCTTTTCCAACACCAATCAAAAACTAAAGCTAAACGCAGTGCTAGCAAAGGAGAACACTCATAGAACAATAAGAGTGAAAACTAGAGTGTTCTAGGCAATGAATAACGGGGTGTGTCTCTCTCCAAAAGAAGTGTGTTGGGATCCAACCAACTTATTGCAGCAAACTAATCAAACAAAAACTAAAAACTAAACGAAGATGCTCCAAGAACAACACAATTATGCATGAAACAATAAAAATGAAGTATTTGGAAGAAACCTGAAATTTTATTAATGAAGAAGGGGATGCCTTGGGCATCCCCAAGCTTTGACGCTTGTACGTCATGAATATTTCTTGGGGTGACACGGGGTGGCATCCCCATACTTGAGCTTTTTTCCATTCTTCATCTCATTACATCATTCTTTCCCTACACCTGAAAATTTGCTTCGTACAAAACTTCACACAATCTTCATTAGCAAGATTAGTGCATTCAAAAGGTAATAAACCTTTGGGGTTTAGTTTTTAAAACAGCAAAACTTTCATTAAACATACAATATACTGTAGTAATTCCCTCAAAAAGCTCAATTCATCAAAAAGAACCCAAAAATAAATCGATAAAGAGGCAAATGCAAATAATGGCAGAAATCTGTCAAAACAGACCAGCAGGTGAAAACCAATTTTTGCGAAGACCTTCTGTTGCTCAAATCGAAATGTGCTGAACTAACGAAATTTAGATAACAACCTAGAGGATTTATTCAGAAAATTATAGATCAATCCGACATACCGAGATTTTTCAAGAATTGTTATAGTGAAGCACAAAAATCTGTTTCGGGACAGCACTTCCCCAAATCTTACTCCCCTCTCCTTAGAGGTTATTCTTCGCACAAAAATCAAATAAAAAAGTATAAGAAGAGGTTATTACAAAAGTAATAACTTCCAAGACTCAAGAAAACTATTGGTTTATCTTCCAAAAAGTACTTTTCTTTAACGCCTTTAAGTTAGGCATGATAGTTTGAGAAGATGTTCACATACGAAATATGAATTGAAGTAAAAAAGAGCATCAGGAAGCAAATTCAAAGAACATTTAAGTCTAACGTACTTCCTATGCATAGGAATCTTGTAAAGAAACAAGTCATGAAAGCACAAAGAAACAAACATAGTACAGCAAAAAAAATAAAAGTTCAAGACTTTCAACATAAAGAAGGGAACTTAATATTGTTGATATACATAAAACCATGTTTTTCTCTCTCATAATAGATTTTAGTAGCATCATGAATAAAATTAAAAATATAACTATCACATAAAATATTCTTATCATGAGCCACATGCATAAAAGAATTAATACTCCCTACATAAACATAGTCATTCGTATTAATTATAGTGAGAGCAAATTCAACAAAATAGCTATCATTATTATTCTCATCACCATAATCATCAAATATAGGAGGTATATTGTAATCATAATGAATTTTCTCCTCAATAGTAGGTGGACAAAAAATATCATATTCATCATTGTAATCATCATATATTGGAGGTATAGTGGATACCTCTCCTCAATAGTAGACCAGACATACACGTATCGTCCAACCGAAATTGTTGCCAACCATATGACCCCATCCAACAGATGACCTCTCCTCCCAGAAAACACAAGTGACCCTCCTCTCTCCAGATGAGATCCACCCCATCTATTGACCCCGCAACCATCCTCCCTCCATTGGATACTTGTAAATACATTGTAATATTCTTATTGTAATAAACAAAAGTATGATTTCATTTCATTTTTTGTTTTTAAATTATTTTTCCTTTTAGATTGTATTCTGTAAATTTGGATAATTTTTTTCCATATGCATTACTAGTGGGGCACCCGTTTTGCTATTAGTGGCACACTATATAGGTGGTGCACCTATATGGTTCCCTACTAGTATATCTTCACTAATATATAAACAATAAATAATATAATAAATATATAAATACACGGAGCGGCATATCCAAACAATCTGAACCCTCTAATTATCTAGATCTTCTAGACTAATATCTAGATCTAGACTAATACTCCCTCTGTTCAGAAATAACTAACCCAGATTTGTCTAAATTTGAATATATCTATACACTAAAATGCGGTTAGATATATTCGAATCTAGATAAACCTAATTCAGTTATTTCTGAACGGAGGAACAATGAAAAGAGCTAGAGCAGCAGATCTAGGTCATCCCGTCCCTCTAACCATCTCATCCAACGGTTTCGATTAGAACTCACGCATCTCTGCGGCACCGCCACAAGAGCCCTGCCCTGTTGCAACTCCGCCTCCATCCACCACGTGTGGGGATGCTGACCTAGATCCGCGATGTTCCTTGCCTCCGGCCTCTCCTCGCTCCAGCCCCGCCTCTCTAACGCCGCTCCCTCCACCTCTGGAGGCGACGGCTAGGACGGCGTCGAAGATAAGGACTTCCACTGCTTTTGCTGCACACTCCAGGACGTGCGCCAGCGCCCTCACCTTCATAACCAGGTAGAATTGGATGGCTTTGATGTAGTGGTAGCCTCCCCACCATTCTGCTTCCCGGTCGAATTTTTGTATCCGATTAGGCGAGGTCGGTGTCTACGGTTCAGGCAAGAATTTAAGTTTGACATGCTAGGATCATTAGTACTTGTTGCTGGATCAAATTTTTTGATATGAGCCATTCCATTATAAAATCGCCATGAGAATTCACGGACCTACATGTGAATGTGTGTTGCCGTAGTGTGATAAATTAAAATAATGGATTTTGATTCTGTTTCAAATGGCCAGGTCGGTGTGGACGTACCTCACAGCCTTGTCGATGAGGGGATAAAAGACAAGATCAAGAGTATGCCGGTTTAGTTTCATCCGGTCACACTTAAGGGATCAGACCCCAAATCGCAGTGCATATGGACGCTAGGCCTTTAACCGTCTGAGTACTCGCTTTAAGGTTTGTCACATGATCCCTTCAGTGTGATGTGAAAGTCTGAGGGAATTCCACCACTTATCTGTGTCATATACTGAATTATAAGCAAGTTTTGTGTAGGCTCTGAACTTATTCCTGATAAATTACCGGAGAGGAAAGAGGCATGGATTCCAACTGATTTATGCAATTGAGGTACACATACAATGAATACACTTCTTCAAGATTGATGTGTACTGCAGTTTATATGTACAATATTTCAGAAGTTGGTTGTAGCATACTCAACTGAAGTTGGTTTGTCAAAGGATACATCTACCGCTTTGATGAAGAAGGTAGTGTTTTTATTCTTCACGCTCATTATAGTACTTTCGGAACAGCATGTTCTTTAAATAATATGCTAGGTCTCAACTTTATTATTTAATCTGTCCCAAATAATACGCCAATCCACTCCAAATAGCCATTGGAAGTCAAATATTCAGATTACCAGTTTAATATGATATAATTTTGCTTTATAGGGACTTATCAGCAGATCTTTTGTTTTTCGCCGCGACATGGGTGAATACTTTTGTCAGAAACAAAATCAAGGATGATGGTGCTCGTGGTAGCAAGCTCTTCAAGGTGGAGATGTCTCCAAATTAGTTGTGCTTCGTTGCATCTCAACAAGATATAACTAGTAGTTTCATTTGTAGGACAGATCTCATACCCGGCATATGAAGTAGTAGTCCGCCGTTTCCTAATCATATTATGACGAGTATATTCAGTCTATCTCGGAAAGCTAGCCACAAGAAAACTGACTGTTTCTGAGGAATAACATAATTCCACACATAGCCAAAGGGTGTCCATTCATTCCCATTGGAAGTAATTAAGCGGTAAAAGTAGGTTGTTGTTGCATTTTTGGCGAGGGATGCAGAATTGCAGTCCGGTTCATTTACTTCCAGTTTCTTTTCATGCTCATAGTTGTTGGTTGACATGAACAATTTATCTTGAAAGGGTATCTTCCTGACGTGTTCATCTTCGACACATTGATTGATGGATACATCAAGAGGTTGAAGTTGGACAGTGGTCTTCAGCTTCTCGAAAGGAGGTGGACTGTGCTCTTCAGTTTGACAAAGACTGGTTGAATCTCAGGAGCTGCTATCGGAATTTACTTGCTGGAATGATTCGTACATGCTAGATAAATGTCCTGGAAGGAATTTGGATCGGAGGGAGTATCTTAAATAGTATCCTTCTAAAACTGTATGTCCCTGTGGTAAGTGTGGACAAAGATATGGTGATGTACATTGAGGACATTGGTGGTCTTGATGATCTTAAAAAAGATGAGAAAAATGATTGTAGATGTAGAGAAATGAATTTCTAGCAGGATAAATATGACCAAACATTCCTTTTAGAACTTTTTGTTTCAATATATTGTACTGAGTACAATTATTTTATGGAAAATCTTTTTAACAAAAATAATGATTGGGAACTTGTTATTTGTATGTATTACAGCAACATTACACTTGCATTGCATGTTCCCAATTACTAGTGTTATAAGTGGCGCACCTAAATGGTGCCCCACTACTATTTGAAGTAGTGTAATACTAGTGGCGCCTCGCTAGTGAGGCTCCCCTAGTGTGTCACTACTGATTAAAAACGGTCCCTCACTACTAGGGTATTACCTAGTTGTGTTTGTTGAAATAGTTCTTTCTCTAGGAAGCATTTGTATTGTCGCAATAGCTTTTCACCGCACCACGTTTGGAGAGTTGTTGCCATAAATTAATGCCATAAACATAGGGTTTGTGGTGAAAGAGGTGTATCCACGAAAACAAGAGTTGTTGCTATAAGATTTGGGTCTATTGAAACAACTGGCTATTGCGACAGAAGGGCATGCACCACGAAACAAGTGATGTTGGAATAGGCTATCGCCACAAAAAGCCAATCGCCATGGTTTTGATGGCTGTTGCATTAAGATATATACCCAAAAACCAAATTGTGGCATTAAACACGTGTTGCCATGAGAAAAAAATGTGGCAACTTGTCACATGGCCATTGCAATAACACGATTTCTTGCCACCATTTGGTTTTCGTGGCAATAACCTATTACCATGCGTCCTATTGCAACGCTTGGCAACTAAACTCATGTCATGGCAATAGGTACCTATAGACACAATGCGGCACTTATTGGAACGAATCTTATTGTTGCAATAGACCCGAATCCTTGTAGTGTTTCTTGGAGTTAGCACCAAAGGTTCTTCTAACCATAGACCCTAGATATACCTCTCAAGAGTGTAAACCAGAAGGCTACTCAACTAACTTAGTTAATCCTTCTAACCCAAAGGATCACACCCATAGTCGAAGACTCAACCAAGATGACCATGAAGACGAGAAGCCAGATAAACGCATGTAGCCTTTGCAAAGAAGAAGGACATCCAGCCAGCAATTTCCTAGGGAACTGCCTAAACTGCAGAACCATCCACCCTTTGAAGGACTGTCCAACCTAATTTGTGATGTGATACCTATGTGAGAGTCATGACCATGTCCTTGCCAGCTGCCCCTTATACATCCTGGTTGAATATTTTAAACAACTCCCGCACGAACAAGCTGAGACACTAAGGAGAATAGCGTGCAAAAGACAAGGTACCTGTTTCACCTGCGACCAATCGGGTCACTTCTTTCGAGAGTGTCCCCAATAGAGAAGAGACAACCTTACTTAGAGGATTGACTGAGATACCTCAACCCTCCCAAAGAAGACCAAGCAACAATCTTCCCTTGTCCCCGTAGAGGTCAAGAAGCGTCAAGGCATCCTCCCAGTCAAGGCCAAGATGCGCCTGAGCAAGGAGCCTAATGCCCCTAAAAGAAGCTATTTCATGCGACTGTGCCAAGAACTTCCTAAAGATACAACTTCCAAGGCCGTGTCAGAAGAAGAAGGATAAGGATCTCAAGGCCCTTCCAAAACTCGTCAATGGAAAATCGACATCAACTTCAACTTGTCATCCCACCTCAAGAAGGAAGGACCATGAAGCTCCCATAGAATCACCCTAAGGGGGAAAGACCGCATCTTTCCCACTATAATAAAGCAAACCCTCACCTAAGGACATCTGCTAGAGCGCAGAAAATTCTAGCTACCCCCCACAGAGGAGAAAAATATAACATTTGCAAATCAAGTTATAAGTCAACTCAACTCTATGCAAGAACTCAACTTCTCTTCTAGTATCTCTAGGTGCAACGCTC
The DNA here is from genome assembly GCA_910589775.1 of Avena eriantha. Lineage (NCBI taxonomy): Eukaryota > Viridiplantae > Streptophyta > Magnoliopsida > Poales > Poaceae > Avena > Avena eriantha. Next base: position 299,714,920 of record OU342742.1, read on the forward strand.
CCGACAATGTCAAGACGTCCGTAGATGATAGAAAACCCTGACTGGTTGCCATATGCGAAATACAAACTGAGACAAGGTAGCCTCCCCCACTCTGACTATAGACCGGGTAAGACACACACCTGTTAACAAGAAAGGACAAAATTGGTAACCCGGCTACACCATAGACCAAACACGAACGCTGACCTAGTAATGGACCTGGTAGATGGGGTCAACTGTAAAGACTGATTGCTAGCCTGACCCCATGATGGCAACCGAAATGATACTCCTCAACTACTTTTGGAGTCTATTCAATCCTCCTTGATGCTATCTCCTAGCAAAGAAGAAGCTGACGATATGACACTTCGAAGCAAAAGACATCGAAGGCAAGACTACAGTTCATACACCCCCTAGACTTCCCTAGCCTAACTCTCTCGAATCTCGGGATGTGATTCTTTTAAGGGGGAAAGGTCTGTAACACCCCATTTCTAGCTATTGTGATTAGTTGCCCAGAAGCCAAAAATCAGGGGGAACAAAAACTTTTTCTTTCGGATGGTGTGATAGTTGTTTGCTTGACTCTACATGTTTTCCTACTTGTGTAGTAGATAAGATTACTTCCTCACCTTGTCAACAATTGCAAAATTATATTTAACAAAAGATAATGTGTTGGCTTATTTTACATACTCTCAAATGTTCTAGCATTTCAAAACAAGAGACAAGATACCTTCTATAAAACTCAATTGCTTTGTTTTACTCTTCTTACAAAATTATGGAGATCTATATGATATCATCTCCTTATGTTTTCAATACATAACTTCCGAATGATCTTACCTCCAGTTTTCCAAAGCTCTTTACGAAAACTTTTGACTTCCACTCTTGGTAGAAGTACCAAGAGACTCTACCTTATTAAAAACCCACAAACCTTAAAAATACCCAACCTTACCCCAAGTTATGGTTTTGGCAATCATAGTAGTAGCCTTGAGTTACTTAAGATGAATTTCCTTGATTTGTTGTTTAACTTGCTTGCTTAGGATAGTGTGAGCTACTCTAGGATCTCACCCTAGAGTAAATCACTTAACAAACAAAACCCTATCCAATCCATGTAGCGGTACTACATCTACCCTTCACAAACACCTGAGCTGTAAGAACCTTCAACACATATCCTTAGCAATGAACCCCTAACACCTCCCTGACAATCAAAATAAGGATAGTGTGAACCCAATCCTGTTTCTCTAGAAGACCATACCCTCAAAATCATAGTGGGAATAATACCTTCCTCCTTGTCTTCTAACCCCCTTGAGTAAATCCTAAGTATAACCTTCCATCTAATCCTCAATCAATTAACCTACCTTATCCTATCCTTAGGTCACTACTAGGAAACTAGCTACAGATAGAAATGCTTCCTGTGGCACATATAAAATGGCATGCGCCACATAATTAATTCGGTGGCGCATATGGACATATGCACCACAGAAATTTTGCAATTCTGTGGTGCATGGAACCCATATGCGCGACAGAAATGTGTGTTTCTGTGGCGCATATTTTTCCGTGCGCCACAAAAAGTGATAATTTTTTGGCGCATATAGACATATTGTAACATACCACCTCTATGTGTAATAAATAAACAACATGTTTGTGAGCATTGCATACATGCATTACATCTTACACTTGGTCCTAATCAAGAGAGAACAAAACCCTAAACCCTAATTTCCCTCCTCCTCGGAAATTCATTCAAATGTTTTGAATTTTGAAAATTACCAAAATGTTTGGAGCCCAAAAGGACTAATAGGGCCCCTACAATATTTCACTACATTTACAAAGTCTCTTGTATTTTTGAATTATACAAAACAGAAAAGAAATTGAAATAGAATTGGAAAAGAGGAAACCAGAAAAACAAAACAATTTCTGGAAATAAAAACTACTCCTAGCCTAACTGGGCCGAGCCCAGCTTCTCTTCTTCTCTTCCCTGCCGCTCGCGCGCAGCAGCCAGTACCCGCATCCCTTGCTTCACCGCATCCCAGTTGAGGCCTAAGCCAGCCCACCATGGCCCGTACCCATTCACGTGTGTCACCTTTCTTCTTCCTTGCTAGCGTGACAAGCAGCTGCAAACCCGAGCCTCCATCGTTGATCCTTGCCGACGCTGCGATGCACGCCGCTGCCTATGAGGAGAAGGATAAGAACGGCCTCGCTCTGCTCACCCTCCTCATCCCCTTTTCTCCCTGTCTCGCTCCCTCTGCCATTTTTCCCCTTCGGCCCCGAAACCCTAGCTCACAGACGCCGCACTTCCCCGCCGTTCCTGAGCTCCCTTTGCCTCGCCAAGCACACCATCATCATCTCCTCATCGCCTTGTTCTTCTCGCCAAAGGAATCGGGCCCGAGCATCTCCTATCGCTGCCGACGACCTTGACCATCTGAGGCTCGCCGTCGGTGATTGCCATTGCTGCCGACCTCGAGCCGCTTCGCCGACCCCTCTGCTAGCTTCCTAGTGAGCTACTGGTCCCTATGGACCTCTTCGATTCGCCCCTTCCTCTCTGGTTCACCACAGCACCATGCACCGCCCCTCACCGCCACTATCCGCCATCGCAACCACTCCTCCGGCGACCATTTGGGGGCGGCGCCACCACTAACTGGTCCGCCTCGGCCTCCTCTTTCCAACGCCCCCAACCACGCCAGCCCGCATCACCCCTAGCGCCGGATTTGACCACCAGCTGACAGCATCCCCATTGCTGACGTCATGATGACGTCAGCATGATGCAATAAAGCTTTTCTTTTTAACTTAAATGTTTTATAATTGTTTTCTGGAATTAATAATTAATCCCTGTGGGCCCTGTCTGTCAGGTTTTAATATTTTTGGAAAATAATTTCTGAAATTATTAAACTCCTGACATGTGGGTCCAGGTTGTAAGATATTTAATAATATCGAAAAATGTTTAATTGTTTTAAAAATGATTTAAAATGGATTAAAAATGGGAAAATCATAACTAATTCATTTTAAGTCAGAAAAATACAAATAATATATCAACATGTTCAAAAAATAAGATCTGTCCAATAGACTCATAATCATGCATTGTTAAGCAACTTACATGACAAGTTTAATTAGGAGAACAAAATAACCCCTCCCATATGCATCTGGGGTTTCTCTGAATTAGGGTTTAGACCCCTCGGATCCCATTTAAATTGCTAAGAAATGTCTTAGGGTGTCATTTTAATACAATTTAACTTGTCATATCATCATCCTTGATTGAGCATTGCACATATGCCATGTGTTGATTGTTGCTTCTTCTTTCCGGTGTTGGTTCTTCGCGAATAGGAACCGAGCCCGAACCTGAAGTCACCCCACTAAAGTATAGTATTGTTTCAATGATGAACAAGGCAAGCGTAGCCCCATCATTCTGAACCTATGTTTACAAAGTATTTACTATATGCATACTAGTCAAATGTGGTCTTTTGTTTTAAGATAGAGTATCCTATCTACTGCATGTTTTCCTTCGTATACCAAGGTACGGATCCACCGCTCCTAGCATAACTAGGGTTGAGCTTATGAGCGTTGCTAGTGCCATATTTCAGTCAAGCTTAGTCATGCTTAGTATTACAAGACCAATCCATCCGGATGATGCATCGGAGATGCTATAAACCTAGTCTGATAGGATGTTGAGATATGATTGGAGATGGTTAATAAACATGCTAAGGAAGGTATGGGAGGCCACATTGGGTCTAGTTTTGTAGTCCCATTCTAGCCACCCTTAGGACCTGAGTTCTTGCCTCTTGAACCAAGACGAGCGTACAACCACATGGGGGCCTAGAAACCCCCTCGACTAACTAACTTGCCTAATAGATTCCATGAGTCACATAGTTCAGGCTTTCCATTCGACATATGCATTCTGGTTGTTCTCGAAGGAGGTGGTGGAGGTGCATTCATACAGGTAGGTAAGCGTGGCTGGGAACAAGAGAGGCATGGCCTCCGTAATCTTGAACCTTGCGCACATCTCTAGGGACCGGCTTCAGGACTTAACCCGTTACGGTGGCATCTCCCTAGGACGTGACTCATGGTCTCGATGAAAGCAAGGTAAAGGTCGTGGTCAACCATCCTCTACCGGCCTTCCAAGGAAGAGGGATAATAATTTGGCGTTAAGAGTCGGTTGGTACGTGTGGGTAAAGTTGTGCACCCTTGCAGGGTAATAATATTTTCAAAAAGCCATGACCATAGTTATGGACGACTTGGGAACGGACATGACGATCATAGAGAACTATAACCTAATGATAAAACTTGGCAACTAAAGAGTGTTCTGGAATTACTTCCTCTGGGTTCTTTGAGGGGGTCTTCCAAGTTGAAAGGTTTAGATGATGATGAAGGCAATATGAAGGAGTTAGATTGTAGTCTTCTTACCTCTTTTGAAATGATCTGATTAGACGGGCCTCTTCTCTCACTTGTTTCCAAACAAAGCTGGCTTTTGCAAAGTAACCACATAAAGCCTTTCGAAACCAAGCATGTTTCATCGGTTATTAAGTCTTGCGGAGTACATCATGTACTCAGCCTTGCCTCATTGATGTTTTTCTACAGATGAAGCTACTGCAACTGAAGGTGGTTTCTACATTGACGTCGACGAGTAGTTGGGGTTCCCGGGCAGCAACCTAGGATCTATGGAAGGGTCGTTCGCTTATGTTCAAGGCATCTTAGGCCCTTTGCTAATTTTGTTCTTTAGAACAACTTATTTGCTTCTGTTGCTTGGTGTTTATTGGGTCTTTGACCCCTGGTTTGTAATACTTGTATGCAGCTCTGTTAAGAACGTACCTTAATAATGTATGGTTTGTATGTTCTGTATTGTTACCGAATTATTCCCTGCGCGCTTCGAGCTCGAGGTTAGGCTTATGTTATATGAAGATCTGGTATTTGTCTAACCCCGATCCTGGGTCGTGACAGATTTTGGTATCAGAGAAGGACTTCCTGTACGAAATCCTTCTTATTGGTCGCTGTTGAGTCTAGTACTTGTGAAAACTATTTGAAAGTTAAAATTATTTGGAAAACTCTACAGTAGGACTCTTTTTACTCCTTATCCAGGGTTGTTCTGTTGCTGAGTTATCTTACCTTGTTTGGTTTGAAAGGTTTTCACTTTTCGTCTATCATTTCAAATTACTAGGATCTACGGGGTTGGGTTGTTCTTATAGTACTCCGTATTCGGTTGCAAAGCTCAGAGTTTCCAAGATATATTCGGGCATCTGAAGCATTGTTTTCAACCTTGCTAAGGGTGTTTGGAATTCAATTCTTTTCTTCTCCTACGATTTGTTGGTATCATACCATATTGCATTCCATTGTTACGGTTTGTATTTAAGTTGGTAGCGTATACATTTCGTAAGCTTGTTCTACTTCTATACTTGGTGTTATGATGTGACCTCAACTCATATGGTTGATTCTACCATGACTGTTGGATATGGTTCATGTCATCTTTTGATGTATTTCTCTTGGTGATCCAATCTCACGGATATTGAAACATATGGGCGTGAGTTCACCCGCCTGGCTCGTTATGCACCCCGGGATGTGACCAATGATGAAGACAAGCAAGAGTTGTTACGTAAGGGACTTAGTCCACAGTTCGCTATGAGTTGCTGCCTTTCAAGTTCAGAACCTTCCAGGAACTGCATAACCAGGCTCTTACCCTAGAGCATGCAAGAAAGGAAATGGAGGTTTCCTAGAAGCATGAAGAAGGGAACTCTCATGCGTCTTCTTCTAGCAACAAGAAGCGTCGAGTCTTTATTCCATACAGTGATGTGCCTCGTGCTCCTTATGCACCCAAGTCAACTGACAATGCTCCTCGTCCGCCATAGTCAAATATTGGTGGAGCAAGTTATCCTCCTCCTGCTGGTTCCTTCTCTGGAACTACCTGTTACTCATGTGGTCAGCCTGGTCACTATTCAAGGGAGTGTCCTCAAAGGGCTGCTGGTTGCAATGATCAACCGATGAAGAAGTACGATAAAGCTAGGGTGTTGGACGTGGTCGCCTGACTCATGTGACTGTTGAAGAAGCTCAGGAAGATCCACGTGTTATTCTGGGTACGCTTCGTGTCAATTCTATTCTAGCACCAACTTTGTTTAACTCTGGAGCATCGCATACATTCATATCTCAAGAGTTTGCACGGATGCATGACATAGCTTTTGAAGCAATGCCTTCCCCTTTAGTGATTAGAACTCCTGGGTCTCGTTGGCAGACCATCTGGGTTACTCATGGGGTTGAGATAGATATAGGATACCAGAAGTTTCCCACATCCCTCATTGCACTTAAGTCAACTGACATTGATGTCATTCTGGGCATGGACTGGTTATCCAAGTATCAAGCTGTCATTGACTGTGCACTTAGGACTGTTACCGTGACGTCCCCTGCTGGCATAACAATCAAGTACTGGTCTGATGGGTCGAAGTCGCCATCGGCAGTTTCTGTTCCGTTTTTGGAGTTGTATGCCGTGGAAGGTATGGAAGAGTTACCCCCTCTAGAATTTCAAGATGTCCAGGTAGTCTGTGATTTCCTGGATGTCTTTCCTGAAGAATTGCCTGGCATGCCACCTCATCGAAGTGTGGAGTTTTTCATCGAGCTGGTTCCTGGAACTGCTCCTATCTCTAAAAGACCTTACTGTATGCCCCCTCATGAGTTGGTGGAGCTAAAGAAGCAAATTGAGGAGCTAGAAGGCCTAGGCTATATTCAACCTAGTACCTCCTATTGGGGTTATCCTACCATTTTTTTCAAGAAGTGGGATACAAATATTCCAAGATTGATCGTTGATTACTGCCCACTCAATGCGGTGACAATCAAGAATAAATATCCTATTCCTCGGATCAATGACCTCTTTGATCAACTAAGTGGTGCTACCGTCTTCTCCAAGATGGATTTAAGATTAGGGTATAATCAAATAAAAATCATAAAAGAGGATATCCCAGAAACGGCATTCACAACTCATTACGGTCTTTATGAGTATAAAGTGATGTCCTTCGGGTTAACCAATGCCCCTAATACCTTTATGAGGCTCATGAACTCTGTCTTTATGGAGTATATGGACAAGTTCGTAGTGGTCTACATAGATGATATTTTGATTTATTCTAAGACCGAAGAAGAGCATGCCGAACATCTACGTTTGGTATTAACTAAACTTCGTGAACATCGTCTCTACGCCAAGTTCTCCAAGTGCGAGTTCTGGTTGCAAGAGCTCGTCTTTCATGGTCATGTGGTCTCATCTAATGGTGTTGCTGTCATTCCGGATAAGGTTCAAACAATTCTTGAATGGAAGTCACCTACCTCAGTCAAGGAAGTCCGAAGTTTTCTTGGAATGGCTAGATATTACCGTCAATTTATTGAGAACTTCTCCAAGATTGCCAAGCCTATAACTGATCTTCCTAAGAAAGATAAGAAGTTCGAATGGTCAGAAAGGGCAGAAGAAAGGTTTCAAGTTTTGCAAACTAAGCTAACCACTGCTCCTGTGCTCGTCCTCCCGGACAAAAGCAAGGACTTCGTCGTCTATTGTGATGCGTCTCTTCAAGGGCTAGGTTGTGTGTTGATGCAAGATGGTCATGTGGTAGCTTATGCCTCCCAGCAGCTAAATCCACATGAGAATAATTATCCAACTCATGATCTCGAGCTAGCTGATGTTATTCATGCTCTTAAGAAATGGCGACATTACCTCATCGGTTTAACTCATCAATGCCCATTGTTATGGACTTGAGTTTTGGAGAAGGAGGGAGCGCTGGAAGCATCAATCAGCTAGCAAACAAGCACACAGGGGATTCGAAGATTTACCCAGGTTCAGGCCTCGTAGAGGTCCCTACTATTGCTTGTCTGCTCATGGAATTAACAGAGGAATCGAAGATTACAATGGTGCGCAGATGCAATCTGGCGAGGGTTGTGGAAACTAGGGTTGCGTGTGCCCTCCTCGCGGCCCCCTCCTAGCCTTTATATAGATAGGCTAGGTCTCAGGTAGCAGGTCGAGTCGGTTATAGGTTAAGGTTTTCCCTTTAAACTTTCTATCTTTAGCTTCTTCTTGTTCCACAAGCAATCGAGAGTCCATAGATTACTCGAGTTCTCCATTTGGGCCTTGGCAACACCGTGGGCTTCTGCTGTATTCAGGCCGTATATACCAAACTCGAGTACCTGTAGGGTATACCCATGTCAGTAGCCCCCGAGTGTCCAGTGGAATCGCAGATTCGACTGGGGACTTTATGAAGCCTTTCGAGTGCATGACTGGGTATTTTTTCGACTGCTCTGTTTGTATCATAGGTATTGTTGATGTGCGTGCCTGATTTAACCGATGTATCAATATCAGTTAACTACCTTGGGGTAAAACAACACAATCTACTCGAACTCGAGTCCCCAGACTCGAATTCGGAAAAGTGTTGGTGTAATTCGACTCAAGCCGCGGAGGTCTTACAGGAGTTGAATTCCAGTATATGGGTGTAATTCGACTCAAGCACTCGACACATCCGTCAAGGCATGTTCATCGTACCTATAGGCATGTATATATCTCTGGTAATGCGCAGCAAATGCGTTGCCAGGCCTTATTCAGGCCTTATCTTCACGCGGCAAGCGCGGCATCCGAATTTTTTCATCGCGGAGATGATTCGGGTGACCTAGGAGACGCAGTCTCTTTGTAGGGAAAAATCATGAGGCGGTGTCGCCATAAGCTTCGAGTGTGGATGTTATCGACACACAATACGATGTACAAATAATCATAGGGTGCGCGACCAGCGCTCCCTATGGGAGTAACCCATGTCCATAGTCGAATCGTGGATTCGAGTGATTGGGTATGCTTTGAATATCCATGTTCTTGCAGAAGAGAAAAAGAAAAGAAAATCGTAGGGTGCACGACCAGCGCTCCCTATGGGAGTAACCCCGAGTGCTTGGTGGAGTCGAAGACTCGAGCAAGGACTAAAGTAGTTGTCAGGGGGATGATCCCCAGGTACCCCAACCGAATAAGAAACAAGACAGTCGGATCGCGTCCGGCTGACCAGATGCAGCCGGACAGGGCAAGACATGCCGGCTATCCCCTAGTAGCCAGATCAGCAAGAGGCAGCCGGATACGGCGACGTAGCTGGACTCAATCAATAGGACAGGGCGACGTGTGTATCGGTGCACGGTACGCCCTGTATGGTGACAAGAATGGCAACCACCCGGCCATACCGAAGACTTTGCGTGGGTGACGCAGGAACAGTGGCCGGTGCTGATGACAGGCTCGCACGGCGTCCACTGTGCCTACGACAGCCATACCGCTCGTACTCCGATAAGACACGCCATACCGGACACTATAGATGACTAGTCGACTGGGACCCGCCTGTGGGGCCCGCCGGTCGGACTAGCCAGTGAGACCTTTGCCTCTCTGCCTATATAAGGAGAGGCAAGGCCTCAGTAGAAAGGGTTGGTCTTACAGCATTTAAGGTAGTAGCTAGCGTATACAGCTCGAGGAGCACTTGTAGTTCGAGTATTCCACATAGTCAGATCCGGCAGGAGTAGGGGCTTTACCTCACCATGAGGGCCCCGAACCTGGGTACTTCTTGCGTCCCGCTATGCTCGCTTGTATCCAATCCCGCCTGCGGACGCCGTCGATAGCTTCCCTGCTAGTCCCCACACCTCTATCCAGCCTCCTCAGGTACTACCGTTCCCAATACAACGACAGTTGGCACCCACCGTGGGGCAAGATGGCTTCGACTGCAGTCACGTTCCGCACGGGACCCCGCACTTCACCCGGTGAGCGCATGGCCTCCGGCCTGGTGCTCACGCTCGGCAAGTTCGACTGCGTCATTGACAACGCCTCCTGCTTCGCCGGAATCTCCTTCCCGGCAAACGGCACCGTCCTGCTATTCGGCGACCTCCCCGTTTACGTCACCACCTTCCCGGAGCGTTTCCCTAGGGAAATCGTCTCTATCGCGGAACTGCCGTGCTGAGGCGGCAACGCCTCCGCCGCGTCTCGCGGCGTAGAGGTCATGATGGCCAGTTCCAGATCCCATCCCCGCCAGCCGCGGGAGCGAGGCACGGACGAGGTCGGAACTTCCGTGCCCCCGCAGCCCCGGAACCCGGTAGAGGATGCCATTGATCGGCTCCTGACGCCGGTTAACCTCGGGGATAACCCGGAGGAGGCAGAGGCCAACTTCAGCATGGAGAGACAGATCCTCCTCCATGAGGCCATGGAGCTAGCAGCAGCCCGCAAGCAGCTCGAGATCACCCAGGGCGAGTACGACCGCGTGCACGGCCTCACTCCGGCTACTGCGGAGCCGAGCCGGCGCGGCCAGGTACAGCGTCGGGGCGGCGAGCTGGGTGGTAGGATGGAAAAGGACAGGGAACCAGATCCCGCGCCTGCCCTCACACGGCCCACCTACAGCATGCCCATCAAGAACTTGCACGCGGCGCGAGCCGCGGTAGAGTAATACCCAGCCTGGAGGGCGAGGAGCGAGCCCGCCAGCACGCTCGCGTGCAGGAGCTCCTCCGCGTCGTGGACGAGTAGGCTGGTGCCAACCGGCAGATGCAGGAAGACCTTAGCTACTCCAGGGGGAGCAGGCTACCGGCCAATAGCAGGGGCGCGCCGCGCGACACCCAGCAGGCGTCCTCCCCTCAGCCACCCAGGGCCCGCAGTAGGCGTCGCAGCTCTGGCAACAGGGGCCAGCCGCGCCAGGTGCAGACGGTGAACAGCAACCCGCCACCTCCCCCTCCGCCAGCCGGAGAGCCCAGGCCAGCCGGTTCCCGTCTCTCGGGCCGGGTGGGAGCGCCCAACCCGGATTTTCCGGATGCCCACGACCGCATCGAGCTCCTCGCTCAAGCGCGTGTCACGGAGGAGGAAGATTCTACCAGTCCGGTTTGTTTCGGACCCCGCATCCGGAACAAGCCATTTCCGGATAAATTCTCCCTGCCCAGGGACACCCCCAAGTACGACAGCAGCATGAAACCAGAAGACTGGCTAACCGACTACGCTACGGTAGTCGGCATCGCCCACGGGAACAAGCGCACAGCCGTGCGCAACGTCCCCCTCATGCTAACCGGGTCGGCAACGGCGGCAACAACAACAACGGCTACCCCCAGCCGCACGCTGCCTACCACATCTTCAAGACGGAGCAGGACGACAAGCACAGCCGCAGGTGACGCTCCAAGGAGGTCAACACCATCGCCTCTCTGGTCCCCCAGTACCTGAACTGGTCGGAAACCCCCATCACCTGGAGTTGGGCAGATCAGCCCGAGCATCTACCGACTCTCGGGGGCTACACCATGGTGCTCGACCCCCTCATCGTCTCCAATGCGCGCACTTGCCGATTCTCGCGCGTCCTCATCGACGGAGGCAGCAGCCTCAACCTCCTCTACCAGTCCTCGCTGGAGAAGTTGGGCATTCGCGAAAGCGACCTGCGCCCGACTACCACGACATTCCACGTCGCACTGCCGGGGCCAGCCAGCGCCCCGCTGGGGAAAATCCAGCTGGACGTCATCTTCGGGACCGAGGAGAACTTCCGCCGCGAACCAATCTGGTTCGAGGTGGTAAATTTGACAAGCTCTTACCACGCTCTCCTCGGGCGCCCCGCCCTTGCCAATTTCATGGCCATCCCCCACTACGCCTACCTCAAGACGAAGATGTCGGGACCCCACGGTGTGATCACCGTCGCCGGCTCCTTTAGGCGGTCGATGGATTGTGCTTCAGCCAGTTCCAAGCTGGCAGAGGCCCTCATCATAGCCGAGGAGAAGCGCGTGATCATGCGCAAGGTGGCCATGGCCCAGCAGGACATTCCGGCTAGCAGCAAGCCGGCTGGAGAAGGAGCCTTCCAGCCGGCAAAGGAGACGAAGAGGATCCTACTCGACCCCTCCGATCCGACCAAGTTCGTCACCATTGGCGCCGGCTTGGATAGCAAATAGGAAGGCGCGCTCGTCGACTTCCTCCATGAGAATCGGGACATCTTCGCGTGGTCCCCCAAGGACATGCCGGGTGTGCCGAGGGAGTTCGCCGAGCACTCACTTCACGTGTGTCCGGATGCCAAGCCGGTCAAGCAACCTCTGCGCCGGTTCGCAGAGGAGAAGAGAAAGATAATCGGTGACGAGATCACCTGGCTCCTTGCAGCCGGGTTCATCATGGAAGTGTACCACCCGGACTGGTTGGTGAACCCAGTCCTGGTGCTGAAGAAGAACAAGACCTGGCGCATGTGTATCGACTACACCAGCCTGAACAAGGCGTGCCCGAAAGACCCCTTCGCCTTGCCCCGTATCGATCAAGTCATTGATTCCACGGCCAGCTGTGATTTGTTGTCTTTTTTAGATTGTTATTCCGGGTACAATCAGATCCGGCTAAACCCGGCTGATCAGATTAAGACATCATTTATCACCCCCTATGGGGCTTTCTGCTATGTAACCATGCCTTTCGGCCTAAAGAACGCAGGCGCCACCTATCAGCGATGTATGCAGAAATGCTTGCACTCGCAGATAGGCCAAAACGTGCACGCTTACGTGGATGACATGGTCATCAAGACCAAGGAGAAGCGCACCCTCCTCGAGGACCTGGGAGAAACATTTGGCAACTTCCGCTAGTACCAGATGAAGCTGAACCCAGAGAAGTGCGTCTTCGGAGTACCGTCTGGCCAGCTACTCGGTTTCCTCGTTTCACAGCGAGGCATCGAGGCGAATCTGGAGAAGATTGCAGCCATCGAGAGGATGCAGCCGCCCAGGAACCTGCTTGGAGTCCAGAAGTTCACCGGATGCCTGGCTTCCCTCAGTCGCTTCATCAACCGTCTGGGGGAGAAGGCACTCCCGTTGTACCAGCTGATGAAGAAGACGGACAAGTTCTCCTAGACTTCGCAAGCCGACGCCGCGTTTCACGACCTCAAGCGCATGCTATCCACAACACCGGTTCTAGCCATGCCGGCTAGTAAGGAACCAATGTTGCTCTGTATAGCAGCCATCAGTCGGGTCGTCAGCGTCGTCCTGGTGGTGGAGCACCCCGAGGAAGGCAAGGCTCAGCCGGTTCAGAGACCCGTCTACTACCTCAGCGAGGTTCTCTCCCTCTCCAAGCAGAACTACCCCCACTACCAGAAGATGTGCTACGGCGTGTACCTGGCATGCAAGAAGCTCAAGCACTACTTCCAGGAGCACCCGATTAAGGTCGTGTGCACTGCACCCCTTTCGGAAATCATCGGCAACAAGGACGCCACCGGCCGAGTCACCAAGTGGGCCATCGAGCTTGCCGCCTACTCCATCTAGTACGAGCCATGGCTCACGATCAAGTCACAGGCGTTGGTGGACTTCCTCGTCGACTGGGCCGAGACCCAGTATCTCCCACCAGTTCCGGATTCAGACCATTGGCGGATGCACTTCGACGGGTCGAAGATGCTCGGGGGCTTGGGAGCCGGCATCGTGCTCACCTCGCCCAAGGGAGACCGGCTGGAGTACGTACTGTAGATCCACTTCAAGGCCTCCAACAACGTAGCCGAATACGAGGCACTGGCGCACAGGCTCCGGCTAGCCAAGGAGATCGGTGTCAACCGGATCCTGTGCTTTGGTGATTCGGACTTGGTGGTGCAGCAGGTATCCGGAGAATGGGACGCCAGAGATGAAAACATGGCTCTCTACCGGTTCCATATCCAGAAGCTCAGCGCCTCCTTCGACGGGTGCGAATTTCACCACATCCCCCGCGTCAACAACGAGGCAGCCGATGGGCTCTCCAAGATCGGCTCCACCAGGCAGGCCATCCCACCAGGGGTCTCCTTGGAGCACTTGCGCAAGCCATCCATCAACCCGTCGCCAGAATCGGACTCCATCGTCTGGGCAGGAACCGTTCTGGCTGACGGAACGGTGGAGGCGGAGCCGGCAGAACCGCCAAAGAAGAAGACCCGCACCAATTCCGGCCAGGCAATGCCTTCCGGCTCGCAAGACCTGGGGGCTGTCGGCTCACCTAGCGGCTCGAGGGCTGCCGTTTCGGGTACGCCACCCTGACGCCCCCCCCGACACCCGTCAACCGGAGGACAAGAGCGTCCTCGTCATCCGGGAAGTGCCATCCTGGGCACAGCCTTCATGAGCTACATCGCCGATGGAGAACTTCCAAACGACGAGGTGGAGGCCAGGCAAATCCGGCACCGCGCGCACACGTACACCATCATAAACGGCGAGCTGTACAAGCGCAGTGTATCCGGTATCTTCCAAAGATGTGTTGATGTGGACACGGGCTACCGGCTACTCAAGGATATCCACCAGGGCGAGTGTGGGCACCACGCTTCTCCAAGGTCGATAGTCGCCAAGGCATTCCGCCATGGTTTCTATTGGCCCACCGCCCTCGAGGACGCTGAGCAGCTGGTCCGCGCATGCAACGGGTGCCAGCGCTTCGGGTAGCTCAGGCACATGCCAGCTTCGATACTCAAGACCATACCGATCACCTGGCCTTTCGCGGTTTGGGGCCTTGACATGGTCGGTCCCTTCAAGCGAGCCCGCGCGGGCATGACCCACCTGCCGGTGGCGGTGGACAAGTTCACGAAGTGGATCGAGGCCAAGCCTATCCGGAAGCTGGACGGGGCGACGGTTTTTACCTTCTTCACCGACATCATCAACCGTTTCGGCTACCCCAACAGCATCATCACTAACAACGGCACGAACTTCGCCAAGGGGGCCTTCGCCCGGTTCTGCACCAACAAAGGCATCTGACTGGACCTCGCCTCCATCTCGCACCCGCAATCCAACGGGCAAGTCGAAAGACCAAACGGCTTGGTGCTAGCCGGCATCAAGCCACGTCTCATTGAGCCATTGGAGTGTTCACCCGGATGCTGGATCGAAGAACTGCCGGCTGTGTTGTGGAGCCTCTGCACCACACCAAATAGGTCAACCGACTACACGCCATTCTTCCTGGTCTACGGATCGGAAGCCGTCCTCTCCGCCGACATCGAGTTCCACTCCCCTCGCAAGCTCCTCTACAACGAAAAAGCCAACCAGGAGGCGCGGGAGGACGGAGTGGACCTCCTGGAGGAGGCCCGCGAGCTGGCCTTGTCCAGATCAGCCCTGTACCAGCAGCGACTACGTCGCTACCATTCAAGCCGGATCCGCCTAGTCGCATTCCGCGAGGGCGACCTAGTTCTCCGGCTGGTGCAAGACACGAAGGGCATGCACAAGCTATCGTCACCCTGGGAGGGCCCCTTCATCATCAGCCGGGCGATGCCCAACGACTCCTACTACCTCATCCACGTGCAGCAGCCATGCAAGAACAAGATGGACAAATCAGACGAGGAAACTGAGCGTCCCTGGAACGCGGGCCTGCTGTGCCCGTTTTACACCTAGTCGCCAGGCAGTGTATGTATCCCGAAAACCCTATGAATGAAAATGCGGACCCCCACGAGAATCTCGAGGGCTCCTTGCTAGAAATGTGTATGAATCTGTTTTCCGGTTATTATTTTCCGGCTCCGGCAACCCCTACCCGGGGGCTCGCCGGCTGGCCCGGCCTGCTAAGTCAACAAACCGGCTGAGTACTGTGCGACGATGTCAGAGGACCACTCTTTGTCTCAGCTATAGACCGCAACCCGGCTGTCCGGCTAGCAAGAGAAAAAGCCCGAGGAATCCCACATGAAAAACAGGGAGGAGACGCGACAGATTGGGTGTCTCGGCCCTGCAACTAGCTCGAACCAATCCAGCTGCTAAGCCATTAGTACCGTGTGCAATGTACTGTCAGCTCCCTTCGATTCTGGCTGCAGACCGCCACCCGGCTGCCCGGCAAGGACGCAGCGAAAATAGCAAAGCGCCCGGGAAAGAGACTAAGTGTCTAGAAAGGGACAAGCCAGTTTTCAAAAAAACAAGCCGTTTTCCGGCTACAATTTGGCAGACTAACCTACTAACCTATGTGGACATGTGTGTATGCGTCTATACGTTTTGTCCGATTACCTAGAGTCGGAATTTAGGAGAAGGAAAGAAGATTCGAAGTCCTTGCCTTCATCAAGCTCTCCGAATCTCGGGGGCTACACCCACTAGGTGCGCTCGCGCGCCCCCAGTGGAATCTTGTGGTTCCCGACCGGCTAAAGGCGTTTAGGCGGTCGATCGGAGCCCAGGTGAGGGCAAGGGCTGGAGTAAGAGAAGACAAGGAAGATTCGAAGCACCTGGCTATGCCAGCTACTCCGAATCTTGGGGGCTACACCCAGTGGGTGCACTCGCGCGCCCCCACTGGAATGTTAGTTCCCCCGGCTGAAGGTGTTCAGCCAGCGAAAGCAACCGACTGAGATGAGTCTAGTCGGATAAAGATAGAAGAATTGGGAAAGAAGGAAGATCCGAAGCACCTGGCTACGCCAGCTACTGCGAATCTCGGGGGCTACACCCAGTGGGTGCGCTCGCGCGCCCCCACTGGAGGTACAGTTCCCCCGGCTAAAAGTGTGTAGCAAGGTCACAAGCCGGATAAAGTTAACCGGCGAAGTATTGAAAGAAAATTTGAAGCACACAAGTTGAAGGAAATCTAAGCAAGGTCAATATTAACAAACAAAATAGAGACGAAGCTTCCATAAGTTACCCGGCGTCAAAGACAGCCGGAACAAACAGACAAGATTCATAAGTATGTAGCACAAGTCAAATACACCCGGCATCCCGGGGCGATAACTAAACGGCAGGACCCTTGTCGCGGGGGAGTTCTTGGCCGGCAGAGGCTTCGGGCGGCGGAGGAGGCGTAGAGCTTGATCCGGTTCCGGCGCTGGCAGGTGGCGGCATCGGGACCTCCACATCAGGAGTACCGACGGACTCCGAGTCGGTGAGCACCTCGTCGGGATCCACGTAATCGGCGATCTTGATGGCGGATCCGTGGAGCTCCGGATGGGCCTAGCGGATGGCGGCAAGATCGGCTCCGGCACGGAAGCCACCGTCGATCTTCTCGATGCGGGCGTCCTTGTACCAGGAGAGCATGAGGGCCAAGGCCATCTCCGCTCCGGCCCGCGCCGCCAAGTCTCGCAGCCGGTCCACCGCAGCCGGCACCTCCCCCACCTTCGCAGCTAGCTGCGCCATCGTCTTCGGAACCGGAGCATCCAGCCACCCGAAGGAGAAGATGTCCCACGCCACCTGGCAAAGCTTGGAAGCTTCCTCGGCAAGGAGAACGACGAGCTCCTGGGCCGTCGGCTGCGCTCCCGGCCAGTTCTCCTGCAGCCGGTTGTAGGCCAGCAGGTCTATGGCGTGGTAAAAGGCTGTCAGAAAAGAGAAGTCAGATCCGGCTACCGGATCCGGAATGAAAGGAAGACGGGAAAAGGACTCACCCTTCGCAGTGTGGCTGACCTGCATCAGCTCCTCTACCAGTGCCTTCTCCTTGGTCGCTAGCCGTTTGTTCTCCTTCTCTTGGTCCTTGTTCTGGGCCTCGAGAAGGGAGAAAGCTTCGGTCCGGCTAGCGAGCGAGGCGTCGCGCTCCTTGACGGTGGCCTCCAGACCATCCACCCTCACGTGCCAATCCTTGTTCTGCTGCCGTAGAGTAGAATTGGACTTGCTCAGCCGATCGTTCGCTTTCTTCAAGCGACCGATCTCGCGCTGAGCGCACACGAGGATGCCTGCAACAAAACCGGCTATCAGTAAAAAAAAGGCAAGCCGGGTGAAGCGAACTTACTCTAGGAAGTCCCGTTGGTGGCTGCGAGCTTCTGCTGCAACGTCTGGTTCCCGCCGGCTGTGGCCTCCAGCAGCCGGATCTCCTTCACTGCCAGCCCAAGCGTGGCGGCGAGGTCCGACAGCGAGGCGGCGGAGGAAGCGTCGTCGTCCACGGCATTGACAGCCAAGGACTCCTTCGCTGCGACCACCGCCGTCTGCCATTCCTCCCTGGGGTCCTCGTCAGAGTTGTCGTCGCCAATGACGACGAGCTCCTTGCCGGCAGCCCCCCGCGCACCCGCGGTGGAGCCTTCCGGCTGGGAGGACCCCGCTTCCGGCTAGGGGACTTTCGATTGGGCGGAGGCAGTCGGCTCAGCCCGGGGGAGAGGCGAAGGCTGCGCCTCAGAAGAAGGAGGGGTGCTGGTCGGCGCAGTCGGGGCCCGGGGCGGTGACCCGGCTGGCGCGCGTGCCGGGCTCGCGGCTCTAAATGAAACCGGCGTGCTAAACAGAAAGAGGAGAAGACAAGAGCAAAACAAAACAAAGTCAGAAAAATAAGAAGAAGGGCAAGCAGACAGAAAGAGCCGAAAGAAAAAGGGGGAAAAGGAACATACCCCGGCACAACCGAAGGCGGCCCTTTCTTCTGGCCGAGACGGCTTGGCGGCAAAGCGCCGGACCGGCTCCTCCGTCACAGGCCGGCGGGAGCCGGAACGGCTGGAGCCGCTCCCACCTGCCTCCCCGTCCGTCGCGGAGCGTGTCGCTGGCTCCGTGGTCGGCGCGGCCTCCTCCTCGTGCACCTCCGCGTGCGGGTCCGCGACCGGCTCGTCATTCCAGCTGGGGAAGGCATCGCCGTCCCCATCCGATTCCTCGCCGGACCGCCGAGCGCGCGGCTCGAGCATGTCGGGCGTAAATTCCTCGAGGGGAGCCGCGCCCTCCTCGCGGATGATACAAGGGAACATCTGCCAAATACAAGAGATCAGCCAAGCGAAAGCAAGGAACAAGTACAACAAACCACCAAAAATGCATCCGGTTAGAAGAGCTTACCCGGGCGCGCGGTTCTCCCGAGTATAAGGCGCCAGACTGAACTTCCAGTTCTCCGGCAGCCGCTCCTTGGTGATCGTCCACACCCACTCCTTCAGGTTGTGGTAGCGGGGATCGCGGCACGACAGCCGGGTCGGGTCCAGCCGGCCGGAGTAGTAGCACATCTTGTGTGCTCGCTGCTGCAACAACATCATCAGCCGGGACATCCAGCTGAGAGTGACGTCCAGGCCAGTCAGCCGGCAGTGGATGAGCGAGCGCATGCGCTTCAACAGCTCATCCGTCTCCGCCTTGTCACCGTGGAACTTCAAGTCCCAGTTCTGCCGGCTGGACTCGATGTCCTGGAAGGCCGACAGATTGATCCGGTCGACGTTGGTGAGGTTCTTCACATAGAAGTACGACTGCTCCACAGTCGTACCGTATCGTGAAGAAGGAATTTGGGGTAGCCGGTCTGCGAGTGGGAGTAGATGGAGGCGTCGTCGTAGATGACTAGGGGCCCCTGGGTAAATTGCACCTGCGGCCGAACTCGGAAGAGCCGGCAGAAGAGCCCGAGATCCTGCTGGATCCCGAGGTAGCTCTCACAGAAAGCCATGAAGTGCGCCAACGTTCCGATTGCGTTGGCGCCGAGGTGGTGGAGGCGAAGATCGAAGAAAGCAAGGAAGGTCAAGAGGAACGGGTTCACCGGAAGGGCAAACCCGCGTGCCAAGTGGGAAAGGAAGATGACACGCTCTCCCTCCGCCGGATGCGGCGACACCTCATCGGCCGGCGCCAGCCGGACCGCCACCTCCTCCGCCGGCGGGAGGACGCGGGTGGCGCGGTACTTCGCGATTTGGTCCTCGGTGACGGCGGAGCCGCACCAGGCCCCGCGGTCGGTGGCCATTTCCTATTGACGAGGGGGAGCAGCGACGGAAGATTGACGGTGGCCCGTAGCGTCGACAACGGCGAGCGGGTGGCGCAAAGGGCAAGGGTGCAGGAGCAGAAGCAGCGAGAGAGAAGGAAACGACAGCGGGAGAGTGAAGGAAAGAAATTGCCGCCCCCACGGCGTCCCTTTAAAGGACCAGAAGGGCAACCGTCGATGGGCCACGTGGCGTGCATCCAGGTAACCCACACCCCAACCTTCGCCGAGATGCCGTGTGCCAGGGCAGGATGCGCAGAAGATCCTGGAGCAAGAACCGAAGCGCCAGACAACAGTTTCTCGAGGCGACGTGCGACGGGACGTTACGCTGCCCGCCGCAGAGTAATAATGGCGCATGCGCACGTGGCCGGCGTTAGCACTGACGTCACGGGTAGCGCAACCGCCAAGCTCAGCCAGACACAAATTCAAAAACAACAAGGAGCGCGTGCACATTTCGCCTAAAGGCGGAATCCACGCGCGCTCGGGGGCTAGTGTTAGGGGGATGATCCCCAGGTACCCCAACCGAATAAGAAACAAGACAGCCGGATCGCGTTCAGCTGACCAGATGCAGCCGGACAGGGCAAGACAGGCCGGCTATCCCCCGGTAGCCGGATCAGCAAGAGGTAGCCAGATACAGCGACATAGCCGGACTCAATCAATGGGACAGGGCGACGGGTGTATCGGTGCACGGTACGCACTGTACGCTGACAAGACTGGCAACCACCCGGCCATACCGAAGACTTTGCGGGGGTGACGCAGGAACAGTGGCCGGTGCTGATGACAGGCTCACACGATGTCCACTATGCCTATGACAGCCATACCGCTCGTACTCCGATAAGACAAGCCATACCGGACACTGTAGATTACTAGTTGGCTGGGACCCGCCTGTGGGGCCCGCCAGTCGGACTAGCCAGTGAGACCTTTGCCTCTCTGCCTATATAAGGAGAGGCAAGGCCTTAGTAGAAAGGGTTGGTCTTACAGCATTTAAGGCAGTAGCTAGCGTATACAGCTCGAGGAGCACTTGTAGTTCGAGTATTCCACATAGTCAGATCCGGCAGGAGTAGGGGCTTTACCTCACCACGAGGGCCCCAAACCTGGGTACTTCTTGTGTCCCGCTATGCTCGCTTGTATCCAATCCCGCCTACGGACGCCGTCGATAGCTTCCCTGCTAGTCCCCACACCTCTATCTAACCTCCTCAGGTACTGCCGTTCCCAATACAACGATAGTAGTCGAAGTCTTCTGCTGCTCAATTTTGGATGACATCAGTGCTGACGATGTGATGATCTCAGTTGCCTGCGTGAGTGGGTTTGACGGGATGTGATGAGCGGTGGGTCCCATTTTCTGACTCTGACTTGACCGGGCGTGTGTAATCTTTGTTTTAACTACACCTCCTCGATTTTCATGCGTAATGGGGGTAGTGGGGGACGGTTCGCTCTTCGGGTCCTCCACGTGTCAATGACGATGGACGCCACGCGTCTGATAGGGTTTTTGCTGGCTATTGGATTACATCTTCCAGGGGTTAAGTAGCAGTGCTGCGACGGTAATTTTTCCCATCTGCTCTTTTCTCTGCCTTTGCCTCCGTTGCCATTGCTGTTGCTCGTCCGCTTCCTAGAGTTCATCTTTCTCGCGGCACTAGACCAGCTCTGCGTATTCCCTTGTTACTTCCTCCGGTCACATTGCCACTACAAGATGGGGAAGAAGGGAGGTGCCACGGCTGAATCTGCCACCACCACTGTTGCTGCCAAGAAGAAGGGCAGCTGCGCCGCTACGGGCACTAGCGCCGCCGTTGCCGGGAAGAAGAAGGGCGCGGGCACTCGCGTCACCAATGGCGCGTGGCGCGCGTCCATTATCAAGTCTTCTGAGCTCCGTCTTCTGCGCCAAGACGGAGTTCTGTCTTCCATAGTTGCTGACTCGTGAGTCCCATGTGGTGAGGTAACCCCTTGTCCTCTTGCCGGTTTTCGGGTGATGTTCCTAGCATTCATCATCCGCGGTCTCTCGCTGCCCCTGCATCCTTTCTTCAGGGGCCTTCTTTGTTTCTATGGGCTGCTGCACTAGCTGTCCCCCAACTCCATCTTCCATGTAGCTTGCTACATTACACATTCGAGTGCTGGCTCGGAATCTAGCCACACTTTGGTCTCTTCAAACGTCTCTTCAAGCTGAAGCGCCAGTCGGCATCTGGCTCCATAGTCTACAATGTAGGAGGCTGCGGTATCCACATCGACTCCTCCGTCACGTACTTCGACATCAAACTCTTGGGCGTCCGTCCAAGGGTGGAGGGACAAGTGGTTCTACATCCGTGACCAGAAGGCTGACGGAGACCACTTCAGACTAGCGCCCTTCTATCCTGCGATGTCGTGCAAGAGGAGGCACTCCTAGAAGAACGTAGTGATGCCCGACGAGTCCGCGGAGACAGATGTGCTGTACGAGCGCGTCTATGACCTCGAGAGTCATGTGGGTAAATAAGAGGGAGGTTGCACCCTCATTCGCACGTGGCAGCGCCGCCGCGTCCAGCACCTGTAGGCGAGAGTCCACCCTATGTTCCGTGGGCTGGCGTGGACGATGTCACTCGCGTATCTGCCGATGGCATTTCTGCGAGTGAGGTAGATAAAAGGGTGCGACTGGACACCAAGTACACCGCAAAGGATGTGCTCCCCAGTGAACCAGTCATACCTCCATTCGATGCTGCTAATCCTCCTCCTGAGGTACGGTTGTGCTATGAAGTAGCTTTGTTTGTCGAATGCTTCTTTTTTCTTTACTTGTGCTAACCTGTTTCCTGTATGCAGGATTGGAGGGTATCACCCTGTATGCCGCCTCTTCCTGAGGGGGTTATCCCTCGCGAAGCCTTGGAAGAGGACGAGTCGGAGTCGACCGTCCCATCTGAGGGGAAGGAGGAAGCCCCCGAGTCAAGTAGTCCGGACAGTCGCAAGCGTTTGCGCAGCGAGGATTCGGATGCATAATCTCCTTCGACTCCGGAAGGTGCAGCTATTGGTGCAGAGTCGCCGATACCTGCCGTTCTTGTGAGTGCTGTGGCGATGTCTTCCCGCAAGAAGATGCGGCTATCGAAGGAGTCGTCGTTGGAGTCGGGGGATCAAACCTTCAATTTTGATAAGTTTTATTGGTAAGTATACGAGTCTTCTTTTTGGTTCTTCTTTGGATTTGCATTCTCTTGATGTTGGTTTTGTTCTGCAGTTAGCTGGCGTCGTCATCTTCTGGCGATGTCCAATTTTTGAAGGAATCTGGAGTCGCGAACTCCAAGGCCAAGAAAGTGGCTGAGCGGACTCCTTCTCCTCCATTGGCAGCCCACTCCGGGCATAACTCATCAACTTCTCCACACGATGTAGAGCATCAGATGGTTATCCGAACGACTGCACGTCAATCGACTTCAGAGTCATTGGAGGATCATGTATGTGGTGTTGCCTCTTCTGATTTTTGCAGTCGAATGTATCACCCCTATCATCTACTAATCCTTTGTTGTTTCTTCTGTCGCAGCTTATTGTGAAGGAAGCTGCTCGCTTGGTGGAGCAGGTGCTTGCGATGGGTCGCCAGCATGCAATGCTGGACAATCGCCATCGCATAGTTGAAAGTGAGTGTTTTTGCTTCTTCTTCTTCTTCTTGATCCTTACGATATACTCGACTGACGGTCTATCTTTGTTTGTTTCGCAGCTGAGCATAATGCACTTCTTCACGACGCCGATTCCCTTGAAAAGGCACTTGCCGCAGCGGTGAAGAGTCGCGATGAGGAAGTCGCAGCACATGACGAATCGCGGAAACGCGAAGAGGATTTGCGCGCCTCCATCGTAGCTAGGGAGAAGTTGTTCAAAGAACAACTTCTCTCAATTTCCAAGGCTCTTTCAGGTATTTCCTCATCTGGAGTTTTCGTCGCATCCCTTCTTTCAAATTTTTTGTTGTGCTGACTTTTGTGCCAACGCCTGATTCGTGTGTAGATGCCAGCGGTTTGAGCTTCGACGCCCAGGCACTCTGTCGTGATGATGCCTTGGCAGGTGCCATCTCGGCAGTCGAAGGTCGCAGTGCTGCCATTCAGAGGACACTCACCAAGGCCAAGGTCGTGCTCAGTTGCCTCCGTGAGGAGCTGGCGCCCAAGGCTGAGTTAATCGGAAATGTAGATGATTTGGTGGAGTCCCTTGCTAGAGGCATTCCTTCAGGCTTCAAGAACTCACTCCATGCGACTGGCGCTTCGATGTCAATCGCGATGGTTCAAGCCCATGGAGTTGAGATTGATCCTGCTGCGGTCTCCAAGGAAATGCCTGTCAGCGCGAATGGCCAACAGGTAGTCTTTGCTCCTTTCCGACTGCCTGTGGCAAGTATGGGCAGCAGCTAATCAACACAGTTGCGAAGTACTCTGAGGAACTGCAGCGAGCCAAGAAGGCGGCGAAGGCTGCGTCGTCAGGGGCCGGCGGGAAGTCTGTGGCATCTGATACTGCGACAGACTTGATAAGGCCCCCAAAACCAAAGTCGGAGTCGAAGAAGCCAGTTGCTCCTCAGTAGTCATGTCTGTAATAGTTAATAACCTGTCTCTTTTGTTTGGAACATGCCTTTTGGCGAGTGTATCAGTTGATACTTTATTATGCCTGAATGCACTCGAGTCTTTTGTCCATGCATCGCCTTAGTCTTCTTATTATCTCTTGCTTGACTTGTGATAGGGCACACCGAGTGGTCCTTCGAGTGAACCTCGGAATATGCCGTCCACTGATGATACTTTGGTGCAATCGCGCTCAAGGGTGGATGAGCTGTCTCTGCTCTCACGACTCCGTGACCGC
This sequence comes from Avena eriantha, assembly GCA_910589775.1. Classification (NCBI taxonomy): domain Eukaryota; kingdom Viridiplantae; phylum Streptophyta; class Magnoliopsida; order Poales; family Poaceae; genus Avena; species Avena eriantha. Next base: position 299,739,125 of record OU342742.1, read on the forward strand.
GTGAAGCAGCTGGAGCGCGAACTGCCTGTGCTCCGTGGTAACGCGAATGTATGGAAGTCGAGGACGGAGAAGGCCGTCGCCCAGGAGTAGTATCTGCTAGGGGAGGTGACGTAGCTAGGCGACCAATTCAAGTGTAGGCTTTCCTCTTCCTTGTCTTTTCTTGTAGCCACTCGCGGTAGTTCATTGTCTTCATACTTTGCCTTTTCTTGGTATAGTTGTCAGTGCATGCCATCCGCAAGATGAGAAGGACATGATTTCCATTCGTATGAGTGATCTGACCCAAGAGAACCTTCAGGCGAGTGGATACTTCTAGGTGGATCATGATCATGCAATCGCACTTGCGACCCTGCAGGATCGTGCTTCACGAGTGCTTCACTTCCTAAAGAAGTCGCAATCGTGCTTGAGGAATATTTATCAGACGATGTTCCCACTGGACGTCGTTCCATCGAGCCTGCTGGCCCGTCTTGCCAAATTTCAAGACTTGAGTGCAGTCCGCGAGTGTGTAAGGCAACAGTTAGTGGCTGGTGCCAAGGCTGCTCTGTCGTTGGTGCAACTACACAGACCTGATTTGGATGTTGCAGCAGTTGCTGCCGGACCGCCAGCGCCACCAGCAGGTTCGACTTGGAACATGGTTCCTCACTATCAGGCGGTGGATCGCCCAGCGGAGGAAATCGTCGACTTCTTCGAGGAGCAGACAAACGTTCCTTTGTTGCAACAACAGTTTAGTTTGTATCCTACACATAGTTGCACCAGTATTGTAAAGTTCATATATATACTATGTATAATTGATTGACATTGATGTATATAAAGATCTTGTTAGCTTGTATGTTTTGCGAGTGTGTTGCACTATGCGATTCCTTTTCTTTAGCCTGACTTGTGTTCATATCATCACCTTGCCAACCTGTCAGGTGCGTTGCAACTGGGTTGGTGTTTGTGAAGGGTTTGATTAATGCGTCAGCTACTCAGGATATCGCGTTGGTTCATAGAACATATGTGTATCGGGTGGCCCAGCCACCAAGTGGATAATTTGCAAAAAATAAAGGAACACGGGGTACAATGTGTGGCTAAGTAGCCTTGGCTGAGTAGCCTTATTTGCAATGTAAAAATAAAAGATGACTAAGGGTAGAAGCTCCGCAGCTGCGCGACATTCCAAGGGTTGGAGTACGCGACTCTTGTATCAAAATCTTTAAGGCGATAGGCACCACCTAGGATTACTTCTGTAATCACGTATGGTCCCTCCTAGGGGGACTCGAGCTTGAGATGCCCTTGCTGTTTCAGTCGCAGGACCAGGTCTCCTTCGACGAAGGACCTGGGGCGTAGCCATATGCCGTGGTAGTTGCGCAGGTTCTGCTGGTAGATCCTTGATCTTTCCGCGGTGATTTCCCGTGCCTCATCAAGGAGGTCGACAGAGTCTTCGAGTGCAAGAGTTGACTCCTGCTCACTGTAAGCGACCACTCGTGGTGCTTTGTATCGTACCTCTGCGGGTAGCACCACTTTAGCACCGTGCACCATGAAGAATGGGGTGTACCCTGTGGCACTGTTTGGAGTTGTGCGCAGGCTCCAGAGTACCGATTGCAGCCCGTCTGGCCAGCAGCCTGCGGCTTGTTCGAGTGGCCTAAGGAGTCGCTTCTTGATGCCGCCGCAGATGAGCCCATTGGCTTTTTTGACCTGACCGTTGGTCTGTGGATGTGCTACGGAGGCATAGCTTTCGTTGATTCCTAGATTCTCACAGAATTCTTGGAACTCCTTGGATGTGAAGTTCGTCCCATTGTCCATGATGATGCTGTGTGGTACTCCGAAGCGATAGATGATGGACTCGAAGAACTTGACTACGTTGTATCCTGACTGGTTAGTCACTTGCATGGCCTCTATCCACTTGGTGAATTTGTCGACTGCGACCAGGAGGTAGACGTAGCCTCCTCGTGAGGACTTTGGGAGCTTGCCGACCATGTCAAGTCCCCATTGCACGAAGGGCCAGGCCAATGGAATTGGCCGAAGCTCCACGCCAGCTGAGTGTGGCTTGTGCGTGAATCGCTGGTAAGCGTTGCATTTTTGGACGATGTCCTTGGCGTCATGCATGGCCGTAGGCCAGTAGAACCTAGCTCATAGAGCTCTGGCGATGAGGGCTCGACTGCTAGCGTGGTGCCCGCAAGTCCCCTCATGGATGTCGAGGAGAACAGCTCTTCCATCAGCATTGGAGACACATCGTTGGAGTACTCCTGTGATACTGTGCTTGTACAGTTCGATGTTGATAATAGCGAATGCCTTGGATCGCCGTGCAATGTGTCGTGCGTCAGTCGGGTCGTCCGATAGCCTTTTGCTGAGAAGGTCTGTGATGTATGGTTGAGTCCAAGATGGCTCGATCATCATGATGCTCATCGGTCCTTCGAGTCCTGTGTCAAGCTCCAGGTCATCGAGTTCTATTGGCTCATTGGGCGGCGCAACCCCCGAGTCTGTTGTCACACTTGTTTTCTTCTCTGTGGCCTTTGTCTTGATGGATCATTCGCAGATGCACTCGAGAGATACCCCAGGTGGTATGGGGGCGCAGGTAGAGCCAATGTTGGCGAGTGCGTCCGCCTCTTCATTGCTTTCGCGACCTATGTGCCACAACTCGCAACTGTCAAATTCCCCTTCGAGTGTGTGGTAGAGGTCGCGGTAGGCGATCATATTGTCGTTCGGTGCGTCGCACTCGTGCATTGTCTCGTTGAAGACCAGCTTGGAGTCCCCGTATATTATGAGCCTCTTGGCGCTGCAGGCTTTTTCCATCCTCATCCCATGTAGCAAGGCCTCGTATTTAGCTTCATTGTTGGAGGTGGTGAACTGCATTTGCAGAATATATTTCAGCTTGTCTCCCTGGGGCGATGTCAGTATGACACCTGCGCCAGCTCCATCCTTTTGCTTGGATCCATCGAAGTGCATTGTCTAGAGGTAGGACATATCTGGTTTTTCAGGGAGCTGGTTCTCCATCCAGTGCATGAGGAAGTCAGGGAGAACTTGCGACTTGATTGCGTCACGTTTTTCATATGTAATGTCTCGTGGAGACAGTTCGACCCCCCAAAGCGTGAATCGTCCGTTGGCGTCGGGATTGTTCAGGATATGCCCAAGCGGGGCGTCGTTGACTATCACGATTGGGTGTTCCTGAAAGTAGTGGCGCAGTCGCAGGGCTGTCATGAAGATGCCGTACGCCAGTTTCTGGTAGTGTGGGTACCGCTACTTTGTTGGCTGGGCGCTGTACCCCGTGGACCTTGTTTTCCTCGGCTCGTTCTACCACGAGCACTGTGCTGACCACCTGGTTGGTGGCGGAGATGTATAGCAACAATGGTTCCCTTTCGCGTGGGGTCACCAGTACTGGTGTGGTGGACAGTAGGCACTTGAGGTCTTCAAATGCTTGTTGTGCCTCATTAGTCCACTCGAACTTGTTAGCTTTGCAGAGAACTTGGTAGAAGGGCAGTGCCTGTTCGCCCATTCGACTGATGAATCGACCGAGCGCTGCAATTCTTCCAGCCAGCTGCTAGACACCTCTTATGTTTTTCGGCTTCTCCACGGCCAGTATGGCTTTTATTTTCTTCGGTTTCACCTCGATTCCTCTCGCGGAGATGAGATACCCGAGTAGTTGCCCAGATGGTACGCCGAAGGCGCAGTTGTCCAGATTGAGCTTGATCTGGTAGCGGTCGAGGTTGGCGAAGGTTTTGCGTAAGTCGTCTATTATTAGTGAAGCTTCTTCTTTGGTCTTGATTGCGATGTCGTCAACATAGACTTGGATGTTGCGACGAAGTTGGTTCTTGAGGCAAGCCTACATGCACCGCTGGTAGGTGGCTCCTGCGTTTTTTAGCCCGAAGGGCATTGTGTTATAGCAGAACACACCAAAAGGCGTTGTAAACGCCGTTTTCTCTTGATCCTCCTCCTTCATTCGAATCTGATTGTAGCCTGAGTAGGCATCGAGGAAGCAGAGGCGCTCACATCCCGCGGTGGAGTCGATGATCTGGCCGATTCGTGGCAATGGGAAGTGATCCTTCGGGCAGTGCTTATTCAGAGAGGTGAAGTCCACGCACATCCACAGGATATCCGTATCCTTTTTTGGTACTAGCACCGTGTTGGCGAGCCAAGAGCTTTCCTTGATCTCGCGTATGAATTTGGCGTCAAGGAACCTTTTGATCTCCATTCCGACTACTTTTGCTCTTAGCTTAGACAGTCGCCGAATTGTTTGTTTGACTAACCTTGCGTCTGGGTTGACATTGAGTGCGTGCTCGGCAAATTCCCTAGGAACTCCTGGCATGTCCGCTGGACACCAGGCAAAGATTTCCCAATGCTCACGGAGGAATTCGACGAGAACGAGTTCCTATGCTGGACTCAAGTTGTTGGCGATGAGGGCCGTCTTGGTGGGATCCGATGGGTGGACCTGAACTTTATTTGTGTGCACCGACGAGTCGAAGGACAGGTCGGGTGAACTTGGCCTACTCAGGGGAGGCAGACTATTCTCTGTCGACTCCATCAATCTTGCGAGTTCCTCCTGCTTGCCGAAGGACTGGGAAATTCTATTGAACTCCCTGTCACAACTGTCAGACCTCTCGAAGCTCCCGTTGATTGTGATAACGCCGTTAGGGCCTGGCATTTTCATCTACAGATAGGCGTAGTGTGGAACTGCCATGAACCTAGCGAACGCGACATGTCCGAGGATGCAGTGGTATTGTGAGGGCCAGTCGACGACTTCAAAGTCGATACGTTTGCGTCGAAAGTTTTTCGGCATGCCAAAGAGGATGTCGAGGTTGATTTTGCCAAGGGGATATATTCCCTTGCCGGGGACGATGCCGTGGAATGTTGTGTCTGAGGCCTCTAGGCAGGTCAGAGGGATCCTCATTGCTCACAAGGTACTCGCGAACATAAGGTTGATGCCGCTTCCCCCATCCACGAAGACGCGGCTCATGTCGAAACCTCCAATTTGTGCCTCAAGTACGAGGGGACAGTGGCCTGGACAAGGTACTTGGCGCGGATGGTCGCGCTTGTCGAAGGTGATGCAGGAGTCGCTTCCACTTAGGTACTCAGTGGTGGATGGTGGTGAGTTTATCGCTAGATTCACTTGGCGAGTGATGGCCTTTTGCACCCGATTAGAGGGGTGGCCCTTTTGGATTATCATGGTACCCATGGCCCGTGGGTACGGCTCGCCTCCGTGGTGCTGGTCCGGCGCAGCTACGTTTGGCGGTGGTCCGGGTGGTGGTGGAGGAGCTCCATGTGCCACAATGTCTAGGGTGGCTCCGTAGCCCCTATTGACTGCGTTGCGATTCATCCGAGCCAGACCCTCATGAAGTTTGAGGAACTTGCGGCAGTCTTTGAGGAGGTGGCTGGATTTCTTTTTGCCGTCATGCTTGTCGATGTAGAAGTGCACCGTGCATGGCCTGGACAGCTTATCTTTAATAGATGTTGCGGGTGCCTCATCGCGAGTGCGGCGCTGCCATACTTGCATGGTTTTCCGGAGTCGAGGTGTCCACCGCTGCGGTAGCCGCTGTTGCGGTTGTCGTCGCGTCTCTCGGCGTAGCCGGCTGCGACCATGTTGATGTCGTCGCGGTCATCGTAGATGCGCATTTGACGTTTGCTTCGGCGATCGCGTCAGCATTCGAGTTGTGCTTCATCGTCGGAGTGAATGAGATTCTTCACCGCCGTTTGCCCACCGATTCGCGATTTCCATCAGGTGGTCAATGGTTTTGGGCTTCGAGCGGCCCAGCTCCTCCCTGAGCTCTATGCGACGAACGCCGCCGTTGAATGCGTCGATTGTGTGATCCTCCAAGATATTTTCTGCGGAGTTCTTGATGATGGACCACCTCTGGATGTACGAGCGTAGTGATTCGCCCGACCTTTGCTGGCAGCACCTCAGCTCTTCGATTGACGCGGGCCTTTTTTAGGTGCCCTTAAAGTTCCGCACAAAGCTGTAGACCAGCTCTTCCCAACTACGAATGGATCCGCATGGGAAGTTGTTGAGCCATGCCCGGGCGGTGCCCTGTAGCTGTAGCTACAGGCATTGCATGGACGTACTTCGACTCCCACCGTGGAGCCTGATGGAGGATATATGGTCCTCTAACCAGATTTTCGGGTCCTACATGACGTCAAACTTTGGGTTCTCCGATAGGAGCTTAAACCCCTTGGGCATTCTCTTTTGCCTGATGGCCCTACTGAAGCATCTAGCACCATAGAGCTCCACATCTTCGTCTTCTCAGTCAGTCGATCGGGCACGTCGCGCCCTTGACTTGTCGATCTTGCGCTGCGTGATATCATCTCGTGCGTCGTAATCATGGTCGTGGCGCCGGGAGCAGCGGCGTCGAGACAGATCGTGACTGTCATCACTGGATGAGGGCGAGGAATAGCGTTTTGCCAGAGCCTTGCCTTTCTTCGGCTCCGGTGTCGGCTCCTTGTCGAGAGAAACCTCGATTAACCCCAAGCCTGCGATCATAGATCGGTGCATGCTAGCTCGAGGATCTCCAGCTGGCGGCTGGTTGTTGAGGAGGTACATGGTGGCCGCCATTACCGCAGCTTGCGGCGTTTTTGGAAGCACGTTGCCACACGTATCCACCGTCATGGAGCCAAAGTTGAGGACCTTTGTGGCTTCTACACGCTCTTGTTTAGTGAGGTGGGCCAGTCGAGATCGCCTCTTGTTAGCGATGTACTCGTTGCACTTGGAGGAGGATCCTCCGTGGGAGGAGAGCCTAGCTCACCGAAGACTCGACTCGTATGCTCAGTTGCGCGAGCATATACAGTTGGCGTTTGTATTCTTCCTTCAGGAGCCAATGGTATCCCATCAGTAGTTCTTGTGGGGAGCCGAAGGGTAGAGGGTGGCCTCGTAGGGCTTCATGGCAGCGGGCCTATTCGAGATCGTTGAGTCTGATCACGACGTGTTCACTAGTTTGCTCGTTTATGATAGTTGGAGGTTCGACTGCCCCTCCGTTGTTGACGGGGGCGCCGTTAGTGGGGCTGCCGTTTGGTGGTCCGCCATTGGGTGGTCCGCCATTAGGTATGCCACTGTTTGGCAGGTCGGTTCCATTGCCACTGTTGACTGTGTTGTCACGATTGGCGGAGGAGTTGCTTGCGTTGATGACGGCGCACATGAAGTGGTTGGGGAAGCTGCTCCTCCCACAACTTTCAGATCTGGAACCGTAGGTTCCATCTTCAGTTGCTAGATCACCCAGATTGGATTCGCGACTGCTGTCGCTGTCCGTATTCTCGACTATTGTGAAGGCATTGAGCTCACTGAGGGTGCTGATCGGTGGAGGGAACCATGATGCTGGAGCAATCGATGGTATTGTCGGCTGATCAGGCATGTGAAGCGTGCCCATCTGACCAACTTGGAAGCGGAAGCTACCGATCGCCAGGCTAATTCCATCGCCCAAGGACTCAAAAGCCGGGCGAGTGGCCGGCGTGTGGACGGTGAAGTCGAACACGCTGAAGAGCTGGCGAATCTTTGCTATTGCAGAGTGGTAGATCGCAGTTGATGGGGCCGAAGAAGCTGCAACATCAGCACTCCCAATTCCCATAGCGCCAATTGACGAGGGTTTAACTCATCAATGCCTGTTGTTATGGATTTGGATTTTGGAGAAGGAGGGAGCGCTGGAAGCATCAATCGGCTAGAAAACAAGCACACAGGGGATTCGAAGATTTAACGAGGTTCAGGCCTCGTAGAGGTCCCTACTCCTGCTTGTCTGCTCGTGGAATTAACAGAGGAATCAAAGATTACAATGGTGCGCAGATGCAATCTGGCGAGGGTTGTGGAAAGTAGGGTTGCATGTGTCCTCCTCGCCGCCCCCTCCTAGCCTTTATATAGATATGCTAGGTCTGAGGTAGAAGGTCAAGTCAGTTACAGGTTAGGGTTTTCCCTTTAAACTTTCTATCTTTAGCTTCTTCTTATTCCGCAAGCAATTGAGAGTCCGTAGATTACTCAAGTTCTCCATTTGGGCCTTGGCAACACTGTGGGCTTCAGCCGTATTCAGGCCATATATACCAAGCTCGAGTACCTATAGGGTATACCCATGTCATGTTGCGAACTCTACTCGGACCATCAAAGTCTAAAGTATCTTTTCACCCAGCCAGATCTCAATCTCAGGCAAAGACGATGGTTGGAACTCATCAAAGATTATGATTTGGGTCTCAACTACCAACCCGGCAAAGCCAATGTTGTTGCTGATGCGCTAAGTCGGAAGTCTTATTGCAATAACCTGATGATTTCACAAGCTCAACCTGTTCTCTATGAGGAAATCAAGCATCTTAACCTTGAAGTGGTTCCTTGTGGATTCCTTGCTAACCTTGAAGTAAGATCTTATCTTGAGGATCAAATCAAGGAAGCTCAGAAGCAAGATGATGAGATTACCAAGCTCAAGGAGCATGTTGCAAGTGGAGATGCTATATGTTTCTCCATCAATGATCAAGGTATCCTCTACTTCAGTACCCGGCTAGTAGTGCCAAACAGTCGGAAGATTAAAGAGCTAATCCTTCGTGAAGCTCATGAATCACCTTTGTCCATTCATCCTGGTGGTACCAAGATGTATTGTGACCTTCGTCAAAGATTCTGGTGGAGTGGAATGAAACCATAAATTGCTCGCTTTGTTGCAAAATGCGACGTCTGTCGTCGTGTGAAAGCTGAACACCAAAGACCTACTGGACTTCTGCAGCCATTGCGTATCCCTGAGTGGAAATGGGATGAAATTGGTATGGATTTCATTACGGGACTTCCAAAAACATCCACAAGAAATGATGCTATATGGGTAATAGTTGATCGGTTATCCAAAGTTGCTCACTTCCTGCCGGTTCGGGAAACTATTCGTGCTAGTCAGATGGCTGACTTATACATCTCCCGGATCGTTGTCCTTCATGGTTATCCCAAGAAGATCATCTCTGACCACGGAAGCTTGTTTACTTCTAGATTCTGGCAGAGTCTCCAGGAAGGAATGGGAACTCATGTCTCCTTCAGCACAGCTTATCATCCTAAAACCGGTGGTCAAACTGAAAGGGTGAATCAAATCCTTGAAGACATTCTTAGAGCGTGTGTTATATCCTTTGGCAAGAACTAGGAGAAATGTCTTCCATTTGCTGAGTTCTCTTATAACAACAGTTTCCAATCTAGTTTGGGTATGGCGCCTTTCTAGTTCTTATATGGAAGAACATGCCAAACACCGCTGAATTGGACAGAAACCGGCAAAAGACAGTTCTTTGGTCCAGATATGATTCAAGAAGCTGAAGATCAAGTTCGCATAATCCGAGAACGTCTAAAGGCTGCTCAATCTCCTTAGAAACCAACTATGATCGTCATCACCTTGAAGTTCATTATGAAGTTGGTGATCAAGTTTATCTCCGGGTCACTCCTTTGAAGGGTGTCCACCGCTTCAGTATCAATTGCAAATTGGCTCCTCGCTATGTTGGTCCCTTTCGCATTCTCTCCAAGCGAGGTGAGCTTGCCTACCAGTTGGAGCTACCATCAACCTTTCCAGATGTTCATGACGTTGTTCATGTGTCGCAACTCAAGCGTTGCTTCAAAGATCCTATTCGTGGTGTGGATCGTCAAACTCTGGATCTTCAAGAGGATCTAACCTACCGGGAATACCCAGTTCGTATTCTTGGTGAAGCCAAGCGCAAGACTCGTCGTCAAACCATCAAGTTCCTAAAAGTTCAGTGGTCTCATCACTCTGAGTCAGAAGCAACCTGGGAACGCGAAGATCGTCTTCGATCTGAGTACCCTTCCTTCTTTTCTAAAACCTAGGAATCTCGGGACGAGATTCTTGTAAGTGGGGTAGAGCTGTAACATACCACCTCTATGTGTAATAAATAAACAACATGTTTGTGAGCATTGCATACATGCATTACATCTTGGACTTGGTCCTAATCAAGAGAGAACAAAACCCTAAACCCTAATTTCCCTCCTCCTCTGAAATTCATTCAAATGTTTTGAATTTTCAAAATTACCAAAATATTTAGAGCCCAAAAGGACTAATAGGGCCCCTACAATATTTCACTACATTTACAAAGTCTCTTGTATTTTTGAATTATACAAAACAGAAAAGAAATTGAAATAGAATTGGAAAAGAGGAAACCAGAAAAAGAAAAGAATTTCTGGAAATAAAAACTACTCCTAGCCTAACTGGGTCGAGCCCAGTTTCTCTTCTTCTCTTCCCTGCCGCTTGCGTGCAGTAGCCAGTACCCGCTGCCCTTGCTTCACCGCAGCCCAGTTGAGGCCCAAGCCAGCCCACCTTAGCCCGTACACATTCGCGTCTGTCACCTTTCTTCTTCCTCACGAGCGTGACAAGCAGCAGCGTGCTCGAGCCTCCATCGTCGATGCTCGCCGATGTTGCGATGCATGCTGCCACCTACGAGGAGGAGGATAAGAGCAGCTTCGCTCTGCTCTCTCTCCTCATCCCCTTTTCTCCCAGTCTCGCTCCCTCTGCCTTTTCCCCTTCGGCCCGAAACCCTAGCTCACAGACGCTGCACTTGCCCGCCATTCCCGAGCTCCCCTTGCCTCGCCGATCACACCATCATCATCTTCTCGTTGTCCTTGTTCTTCTCGCCAAAGGAATCGGGCCGGAGCATCTCCTATCGCCGCCGACGACCTTGACCATCTGAGGCTCGCCGTCGATGATTGCCGTTTCTGCCGACCTCCAGCCGCATCGCCGACTCCTCTGCTAGCTTCCTGGTGAGCTACTGGTCCCTATGGACCTCTTCGATTTGCCCCTTCCTCTCTAGTTCACCACAACATCGTGCACCGCCCGTCACCGCCGTTGTCTGTCGTCACAACCACTTCTCCGGCGACCATTTGGGGGCAGCGCCACCACTAACCGGTCCGCCTAGGCCTCCTCTTTCCAACGCCCCCAACCACGCCAGTCCGCATCGCCCCTAGCACCGGATTTGACCACCAGCTGAGAGCATCCCCATTGCTGATGTCATGATGACGTCAACATGATGCAATACAGCTTTTCTTTTTAATTTAAATGTTTTATAATTGTTTTCTGGAATTAATAATAATCCCTGTGGGCTTTGTCTGTTAGGTTTTAATATTTTGGAAAATAATTTCTTAAATTATTAAACTCCTGACATGTGGGTACAGTTTGTAAGATATTTAATAATATCCAAAAATGTTTAATTGTTTTAAAAATGATTCAAAATGGATTAAAAATGGGAAAAATCATAATAATTCATTTTAAGTCAGAAAAATACAAATAATATATCAAAATGTTCAGAAAAATAAGATCTGTCCAATAGACTCATAATAATGCATTGTTAAGCAACGGACATGACAAGTTTAATTAGGAGAACAAAATAACCCCTCCCATATGCATCTGGGGTTTCTCCGAATTAGGGTTTAGACCCCTCGGACCCCGTTTAAATTTCCATATGCCATGTGTTGATTGTTGCTTCTTGTTTCCGGTGTTGGTTCTTCGCGAATAGGAACCGAGCCCGAACCTGAAGTCAACACCACAGAAGAGCAGTACCGTTTCAATGACGGACAAGGCAAGCATAGCCCCATCATTCTGAACCTATGTTTACAAAGTATTTCATTCTCGCTATATGCATACGACTCTAATGTGGTCTTTTGTTTTAAGATAGAGTATCCTATCTGCTGCAAGTTTTCCTTTGTGTGCCAACATACGGATCCACCGCTCCTAGCATAACTAGGGTTGAGCTTATGAGCGTAGCTAGTGCCATATTTCAGTCAAGATTAGCCATGCTTAGTATTACAAGACCGATCCATCCGGATGATGCATCGGAGATGCTATGAACCGAGTCTGGTAGGATGTTGAGATATGATCGGAGATGGTTAATAAACATGCTAAGGCAGGTATGGGAGGCCACGTTGGGTGTGGTTTTTGTAGTCCCATGTTAGCCACCCTTAGGACCTGAGTTCTTGCCTCTTGAACCAAGACAAGCGTACAACTACACGGGGGCCTGGAAACCCCCTCGACTAACTAACTTGCCTAGTAGATTCCATGAGTCACATAGTTCGGGCTTTCCATTCGACATATGCATTCTGGTTGTTCTCGAAGGAGGTGGAGGAGGTGCATTCATACAGGTAGGTAAGCGTGGCCGGGAACAAGAGAGGCACGGCCTCCGTAATCTTGAACCCTGTGCACATCTCTAGGGACCGGCTTCGGGACTTGACCCGTTACGGTGGCATCTTCCTAGGGTGTGACTCATGGTCTCGTCGAAAGCAAGGTAAAGGTGGGCTTGTTCGTCTGCGGTACCAAAGTTGGCAGGCCAGCGCATGGCGGTACCTAAGTTGCCTGAAATTACCATGTTTCAAAAAGTTGGGCCGCCAACTACCGAGAGGGGCCATTTCGATGCAAACTCGTCTCACCCCTACCAAATCCAAACATGCCGTGAAACTGTCCCGTGAAGTAGACGGTCGGGACCCTCATGTCAGTAATATTTTCCGTGACGCGAGCGCCAACGCAGCAACCACGTAGGTGAAACGAGATACTAAAGGAGCATTGTGCGTTGACCAAATTCACAAATCCACCCCTCCCTCCTTTCGCATGAACTCTAGCACCGGAGGCGTCGAAATCCCCTCTCCAACCAGAATGATCTCTTCGGGCATTTGACTTCCGGCGCCAAGTTGTTGCGCCTACTCGCTGCTACCGAGCTCTAATGCCGAATGCCGTCTCAGCCGTTGCGACGAGCTGAGCAACGCGGAGGATGGAAGATCCATTTGCCGATGAAGAAGTACTTCTGGCTAATTTTTGGTGAGCTACTCTTCTCTTTGCTATTTGTACTACCTATAACTGCTAGCTAGCTATTGGCATTACAGAGATATATCGAACATAGAATTGTTTACTAGCACGACGCTGACAAACAATTCTTATCTTTTGTCTCCAATTTTCTATCAACTAGGATCTCCGCTGAACCCAACTACACGGTTCTGGTCACCATCTGCGGCTACCTCATTAAATTAGCACATGGGAAGAGCACGTGGAAAGAGGCTCAGAATCTAAAGATGGAAGTAGCGCCTGTGCAGTTATGCACTATCCCTGGTTTGGTTGCTGCTATGCATGAACTTGCTAAAATGAGGCCGGAGCAGACTGCACTGTTCAACCTCCTTGATGAACGAGGCTTCAAGGTTCCTATAGCGCGTGACAGTCAGCTAATTGGGTTGATGAAACAGCATGTTAGGCTTCGCGTGGTTATGCTGATGTGTAACATAGTGGATGAGGAAGCTCCTGCTACTTGGAGTTGCCCAACTATTATTGGACAGGGAGGTCTAACTCGAACCCCTGCTATTGTTGAGCAAAATATGGTTCCTCGTCCGCGACATGCTTCTGTCAGGAAACCTCCTCGTAGGAGTCCCCGTATTGCCGTTTTGGAAAACTCTGCTCTGGAATCTGCTGGTACTGGTTGTCCCCTTCCCCGTGCCCGTGTTGCTACGGCTGCTGCTCACCAAATCCATGCCGCTGTTGACAAAACTAAGGCGTCCGGAGGCTGCCCCGCTGTTGTTGCCAAGGTCGCCGCCTTGTGTGCTGCTCCTCCTCGAAACTGTCCTCAAGTTGTGCGAACCCGTGCTCTGGAATCTGCTGGTACTGGTCGTCCTCGTGTTGTTGTTGATCTGGATGCTGTTGACCCAATCCTTGCCGCTGTTGAGCAAACCAAGGCTTCCGAAGGCTGCCCCACTGTTGTTGCAAAGACTGAACCATTCTCTCCTCGTCGAACCCGTGCTCGGGTTCAGCGAGCTGCTGGTCTGAAGCCAGCTCATGGTCTGGACTCTGCTAGCACTCGAAACACTTCTGTTGTGGGAACTGCTCCTGGTCGTCGAGGTGGCATGGCAGCAGCTGATCCTATTGTGGCTGCCGTTAGAAGGGGCCCTGCCTGTTCACCATGTAATGTAGCTCCCGCTGCTAAGGGCCCTCGCCTTGCTCCTGGTCATGGTACTTCCACTGAGGTTGATCCAGCTAACGATGACGCTGGTGATGGCGGCGGTGGGATTGGGGCTGGGTCTGATGGTGCCCCTCCATCTCTCGAACCTCTCGGAGGTTTCTATCCTAAAGAACCTGATGATGGCAAAGTAATCGTTCGTATCGATGTCGCGGATTATACTGCAAAATTAGATGATGGCACAGAAAAATTCAATGACGAGTTTGATGTAATCCTTGGTAGATACGACCCTGAAGTGGTAGAGTTATCTAACCTGATGGCATCATTACGTGTGAAGGTGCTGTGGGGGTCCTCCCAGGAAGCACGTTTGTTATATTATGGTTACAGGAGTGAAAAGGCTATCGAAGTTAAAGATACCAGGGATTTAGTCGTACCGTTTACAAGGAAACATTATAGAGGTGAAATTTACTTCCACTTGGTAGTGCTCATGGTTGGAGAGGAATTGGAACTCGACAATAGAGATGATGGACTTTTAGAAGGCAGGGGTGACCTGATCCATGGCATCACTGGGGCTGGTGCGACTGAGGGTGGCTTCGAACAGAGGAGAGTCTTACAGAGGAGTGTCATAAAGAGGAGCAAGAAGAGCATCCCTAGAAAGGGCACCCCGAAGAAGAACGTCACCAAGGAGACCATGCCAGAGAAGAGGACGCCCAAGAGTTGCACAACAAAAGGCACCACACCGCAGAGTACACCCCTGAGATCCAGTCAAAAGGCCACACCGAACGGTGGCAGAAAAAACGCTAAGAGGGCTAGCACGGTGGTGAACACTCCCAGGAGTGGTAGCAAAGAGGCAAAGATGGCCAGCATGGAGGCTACCACACCCAGTGGGAGCAGAAAAAACACTAATTTGGAGCGGAACATGCCGCTGTCAGGGAATTATGCCAGCACGAAGGAGAACACGCCCCATAGTAGGAGCAAAAGTGCTAATTTGGAGCGGAACACGTCGCTGAGGTCAAGCAATAATGCCAGCACGAAGGAGAACACGCCCAATAGTAGCAGCAAAAGGGCTAATTTGGAGAGAAACACGCCACTGAGGTCAGGGAATAATGCCAGCACGAAGGAGAACACGCCCAATAGTACCAGCAAAAGGGATAATTTGGAGCGGAACACGCTGTTGGGGTCAGGCAATAATGACAGCACGAAGGAGAACACGCCCAATAGTAGCAGCAAAAGGGCTAATTCGAAGAAGAACACGCCGCAGAGGTCAGGCAATAATGCCAGCACCCTGGAGCCAACACCCGTGAGGGGAGGCAGTAAGGAGACCACACCCAAGAGCGACAGCAAAAGGCCTAGTTCGATGGGGAATGGAACGCGGATGTGTAGCCCTACTGATACCATCAAGAAAGATTACATCAGGAAGGAGGATGTACACAGGAAGAGCAAGAGGGTTCTGTACACTCAAGATGAAATTGATTCTGACTGCTGTTTGTCCACTGAAGTACCTAGGATGCGTGCAAATGTAAGACCACCCCATGTGGTTGTAGCAGAACCAACCGAGTGTCTTGGAGAAAACAGAGTTGCCGGTGAGGTGGACTGGGGCAATGTTCCTGTCCATCCGGGTGGAGACGATGGTGCAGCCCCACCCATGCGAGTCAATATGATGTGTGCAGTACTAGGCATTAGAGATGATGGCGAAGATTCTGAATCAGATGAAGAAGCAGGCACTGTAGAGGATCAAGAATCTAGTGATGATCAAATAGACGAGGAACTTAACAATGAGGCTGGTATTCCAGTCGATGATTTGGGTGTTGAAGTAGAAGAAATGAAACATGACAATGAGTATCCTATAATTTCGGTCGGCACCGAGTTCAGGAGCATGCATGAGTTCAGGATGTCGTTCGGCATTTTTGTATCAAGGGGGAGTTCAACATTTATCGACTGAAGAACTCTGCTGAGAGGTATGAGGCCATTTGCAAGTTAACGTGGATGAATGGACGGGCCGAGGTACATTTTCCATGGAGGATCATAGCAAGATCCTTACCTACGTTGACTGCAATGAGGGTATTGGGGCAATGAATGCAGCAAACCATTAGAACTCTCTCTCTCTTTTCACTCTATAACTACAATTGATGTGCGATATGTTTCTGGCAACTAGTCGACTCCTCTTATCTTTTAAATGAATCTGTGTTGCAGGTGAACAGAATGGGCCCTCCACACATGTGTCCGATAGGCAGCAAACTGAAATCCTCAATGGCTGATACGGAGTGGGTGGCTATGCAATCTATGTCCATACTAAAGGATAACCCTAAGGAGACCGCTAAGAATATTCAGACTGGCCTCGGTTCTAAATACAACATTGTCCTTCCGTATTACACGGTTTGGAAAGGTAAAGAGAAAGCTCTAGGGGTCTTGCACGGGGATTGGACCAATAGCTTCAGGATGCTGTACAACTTCAAGGCGGATGTACAAGCTAGGTGTCCGAGGAGTGTTGTGGAGATTGACACCGAATCAGAAGGTGGTAAAATATATTTCAAAAGATTTTTCATGGCGCTTAAACCTTGCATTGATGGATTCAACGGCGGCTGTATGCCGTATCTGAGTGTAGACAGCACTGTCCTAACTGGCAAATGGAAAGGCTGCCTGCCATCTGCCACAGCACTTGATGGTCACAACTGGATGTTCCCAGTGGCATTCGGGCTGTTTGAAACAGAAACAGAGGAAAACTGGGTCTGGTTTATGAGGCAACTCAGGAGATCAATAGGCCACATGGATCCATTGGCTATATCCACGGATGCATGCAAAGGGCTAACAAATGCAGTGAAGGAGGTGTTCCCGCGAGCTGAAGGTAGAGAATGCCATGCCCATATGATGCTCAACTTGTACTCACACTATGCAGGCAGCTTATTTCGTTACATGTTTCCTGCTGCTAGAGTTTACAAACCTAGTAGCAGCGATTATTTCATGAGCAAGATTTTTGCCGAAGCCCCTGAACTTCCATAGTACTTAGCCATCCATCATTCGCAGCTATGGAAGAGGAGTCAATTCAACCCTGACATCAAAGTTGATTACATAAACAACAACCTTGCAGAATGCCTGAATAACTGGGTGAAGGACATAAAAGTGCGTCCTGTTCATATCTTGATGGACAGCATACGTGGTATGATCATGAAGCTGTTAAATATAAGGAGAGAGATCTGTAGGAGACTTAGAGGACATATGCTACCACCAGTTTTATAGCAACTGCACAAGAGAAGCCGAGGACTTGCTCATCTTAAGGTTCAACCGTCAACCAGCAGAAGCTGTGAGGTGGTCGATATGTCCAAGAGTGGCAAAAGGGATGTTGTGAACATCCAACTGCAAGAATGCACCTGCTTAGAGTGGCAGCATACCGGGAAACCTTGCGACCACGCCTTGGCCTTCTTGGTGAAGAAAAGAACTCTACCACATTTGCATCAGTATTTCTCAGACTACTACTCTATGGAAAAGTTCAGAGCTATGTACGCTGGATCCATCGAGCCATGTACAAACCCATCTCAGTGGCCTCAAGTCCAACTGTCTTTCGAGCTTTGCCAGCCAGTTACAAAAAGGGGCAGAGGAAGACCCCAGGTGAATAGGTTTAAGAATTTTCTCGAGAAGAAGGGTTCGGCTTTCTGTGCTACAAAGAAGGGAAAAAACAGATGCAAGACCTGCCATCTTATAGGCCATAGAGCAGCTGGATGTCCCCTTAATGCTCCCAAACCTAGGTATGAGATGGTACATTCACAAAAAAAATTTGTTT
Source organism: Avena eriantha (assembly GCA_910589775.1). Taxonomy (NCBI): domain Eukaryota; kingdom Viridiplantae; phylum Streptophyta; class Magnoliopsida; order Poales; family Poaceae; genus Avena; species Avena eriantha. The sequence continues at coordinate 299,756,733 of OU342742.1, forward strand.
ATAGTCTGTAGATATAAGGTAGTGATCCATGTACTGTTTTTTCAGGAAGCGCAAGGAAAGAAACAAGACAGCCGACTTAGTGATTTTGCTACGGGAAGAAAACCAAAACGGGTGGAGTGATGATGCCGGACAAGATTCTGGTGCTGATTGGCCTGACTTCCCTCGGCCCGGAGATGTAGGGTACGTGAAGGTAAGAAAATTGGCACCCAGGAAGAGGAAGAAGGCAAGAGATGAAGAAGCTAGTGGACATGAAGGAAAGAGGAAGAAAGTTGGCACCCAAGCAGAGAAAGAGGGCTAGCAGTGTAGCAGCCTAATGATGTATTGAACTTGAACCTATATATGTAGTTCGGTTAAACTCTGGAGCTGTGTGCGTGGAACTTGTCAGGCGAAACAATCTGCCTCTCCTACTCGAAGTAAAATGTATCGCGACTTTAGGATTTGATACGGCCGAGGCCACTAGTTGAATCCAAAACTGTGACTGTGCCACTACTATCTGAACAATCGCGATATATGAGCGGTTAAATACTCTCCAAAATCGATGGGTGTTAGTGGCACAAACATGATTTATTTATAGGTGCTTAATAAATCCCTGTTGTTGGCATTACACTTATGATAAGTTTCTGGGCTGGAAAACAATTTCGTAAGCTGGCCGCTATACTCCACGAAGCAGCTACTTATTTCAGCTGCTGGACAACGACATGGCAACATAAACTGCAAATGCAATAGATAATGTCGAGATAATGAGGAAATTGTGTCCACTATCTGGCCTAATATTGAGCCCGTCTGTCTCACCACCTCCTTGCCCTGCCTCCCCTGCACCTGGCAAAGCTCCCGGATCTCTCGCTCCATCGCACGGATCTCCTCTTTCTTGTCCCACACAGCATCACGCAAATCCTAAACAAGTTCTCTGTGAAAACCTGTCAGTGGCTTTTCGATCCACACAAACTTGTCAGAGCCAGTCCCCCTCCCTTCCTGCGTAGTAGATCGAAGGAAAAAAAAGAATTACATTACGCTTTCCGGATCCAGGTTACCATTGTACCTACAGTAGGAACTTACCGCTTTGATGGTGCAGTTGCTGAATTTTCCTGCAGTATTTTCGTCGGTCCACGAAATCCATCTCGGCATCTTCTCACCACACAAACACAGCATATCGGGGTGGTAATCGTAGGGCTCCCTCCTGTACCTGATGGGGGCACCCGCATGACGGCGTTGAGCCGACCCTGATTCCGCCCGAGACGAACTGCACGAGTTGCGAGCCATGAGCAAGGGGAGTGAGGGCAGAGGAAAGAGGAGCCTTTGGATGTCAGGGTAGTGGTGAAGCGTGCTTTATCCCTACTTAATAACTTGGGCAGAATCCTACCATCCACATTTGGCTGACAAGTGAGGGAACTAGCGTGTGGACTTGTCAAAAAAACTCGCACCTTCGTGGTTCAAAAGCCCTTTCGCGCGCATTGGACGAAATTTTTTCGTACCTTGCCCGCGTACATATCACTGGGAGGTCTTGCTCAGGAACCAGACACGCCTGGCCCACAATCTTACTCCCTCCTAGGAACTTGTCATGGCTCGCGCCAGCCAGATCCATCCGCTCCACCGCTTCCGGTAGGGCTTGCCGCGGCGGATCCACCCCAAGATCCTACCGTCGTAGTATCAAATGGCCATGGTTTCTTGAGAGGAGCGACGACGCTACGTATGCAAGCTCGGCCCCCTCCTACCTGTAGAAGGACTAATGCGGCGTCGAGCTCGAGCAGGAGCCGCCAGGCACGACGGTGCTCGGTTCCACGCCAACCCCGTCACCTTCGTCATTATCGATTCCGATGTGGAGGGCGACGGGGACGAAGCTGTGAAGAACGCCATTGTTGCCTCCTTGGCAAAGGGCAAGCCACGGGCGGGAGTGGATGTCACCGGGAAGGACCCGGCGGTGTCACCAATCGAGGGTGACTCCGCCGACAGCTGTGTGATGTGGGTTTTAGATGTTGTTTAGGATGGTTGCAATTTCGGTTGTGTTAATGCGAGTACCAATTATTGTAATGTGTTTGTCGAGCAATATAAGAAATATGTGCAATAGCAGCCGG